>OZ024825.1:92890668-93295324 GCA_964016985.1 Anodontia alba | reverse complement strand
CCGGAAGACAAATATGTTATCACCATTGTAAAAGATGGGGGAAATCTACAAAAATGTATCCGGTTCTCGAAAGTACTGAGCTATAGCATTCGAAGTTAGATTATCAGATGTGAATTTCACCTTGCGTAAATTGATCTTCGGAGCATATGCAGAAGCACAGGCCCATATCATCCTAAGAATCCGCACAGCCCGATCAGGGCCTTTTATCGCTTTCAGAATCATAACATACTTAAGAACATATCAAAGAACAGATTACAAAAAACACGCCTATTCAAATATATACATGTAGAAAATTTGACCCCCAAAAACTGAAAACTTTCAGATAAAAAACTCTGATATTTTCATATTTCTGCTCAAAACATAGATTGTGGGTAGTCGTTAGAAACGCCCCGGCGAGGCGGTTTTAACGAGTGCCCACAATCTTTGTTTTGGTGCAGAAATAAAATAAAATGTATACCCTTGTAAACCCCAGTTTTACTATATTAAGTAGGGTTTAAGGGTTTCAAAATTATATAGGCATGTTTTGGCGATGAGAAGTCACAAGTGAGATTGCAAGGATGTATAGGTTACTTGGGAGCAAATTCTTTCCTTGCAAAGTAGACCCCACTATCAGAACGATTGTAAAACACATTTACAGTTTGGCCTGTCCTGAAAATGTATGCACTCCACTTAAAAGGCAAAGTCTCTGAACATAACGAATGAACTCACATTTTAATCTATGCCTTTCCTGGTCGCAGGTGTTATTTTGTAAGTGCGACTGTGCTGCGACTTAAACAAATAATTCCATTTGTACCCTTGCAGAATGTCATATTTTATGGAGTAAGTTAACACTTTGCATGTTGGGTGAGTATTTCTGCAAAAGACACTTTGAAATATGTTTCTTATTTTTCCTAGAAAAAAAAAAAAAAAAAAAGATTTGACAATTTGACAATGCATGCAAATTGACTCCTAAGGAGACAATTTGCATGAAGTGTCTGATCCTATTTTCTAGGAAAAATGATAAAACTATCATCAGTTTGTCGTCTGCTGAATTTACACAGAGCTTGGTAAGTGAAAAACTTGTTTTTTTTTTTTTCTGATGTGGGAGTTATAATTCCGCATCTGCAACCCTATTGACGGTGTCTTGTTCCACATTACTGCACTAAATATTCATACCTACATGCCTGAGAAACCAATTTAGACCCAAAGCAGACGCCACAGAACGCGGGTCTGAACTATTTGTCCTAATTCAAAAGTATTTAAACAACTAAACAGGTACAAAAAAGGAAGCTGAAATGTTAGGATATATACGTGTTGTCTCGAAGCTTCCAAGAACATAATTACATTCAAGGTTACCGGGAAATTAGATCGGTCGTGTATTTTGTTTTAAAATGATGGCATTGAAACTGTAGGTTTAATGTATGGCTTTTCAAGTCTCAGTTTCAGGTTCCGACTAGTACTTAATCTACTATTTCTTCTGCACGCTGGGCTTGGACTGTCTAAATGCGTCAAAGCGATATCTGATCTATCCCATTGTTACAATGTAATATCTACATGTATAACGGTACCTTGGAAAATGAAATATATAAATGATGCCCTTGGAAAGTATCAACCAAATCATCCGTCAGCAATGCAGAAAGTATTATGCTTAGCAGGGTTGTTGCAAGCACATGTCCTTGGGTTGGTTCCAATGCTCACAGGCAAATGGTCAGCAAATTTTGCTCACGAAAAAGCATTCTGTGAAAGAAGTGACAAGCTACTGTAATGAACCTATCTGAGCAACCAACTTCTGCCATGGTCTTCCAGAGGTCCTAACGAGTCCTCACGACTAACTGTTCCAAAGTCCTTGTCCGAGGAATGTCACATCTCTTGGAATATCCATGCGGATAAAAATCATAACAACTGTTTCTTTAGTGTTCCTGAATCCGAGAACTCTCCGCTAGAAGCATGGCCTTTGCAAGATTTTCCCTGTGACAATCGCAGGCTTGACGGAGTACAAAAGGATTACGGATGCATCCTTGAACTCTTCAGACATTATTACCATGTCGTATTTCTACAGATTTCTCGATGCAATTCTTTTTACATTGGCAGCAACGTCAGAACACGAACCTTCAAACAAGTGCGTACAGCGAAAATTCAGATCAGCCTGTGCATTTGTGCAGTCCCATTAGAATCTTCATCGGGCGCATTTTGATAGCCAAGTATGTAAAGGTTCACCATGTAAACCATTGAGACTCTGATGAGCGGATGTTTCGATGTATGTGAGAAGGTATGTTTTCTCACGGTGTGGTTCAAAATGTCTATGAAATAAAAAAAAATGAAGTCTATTGGGAATGTCTATCACATAATTTCCGCGAACACGAATTTAATAGGAAAACTACCTTTATTTATGGCCACATACATAGACTCAAATTTCGAATCATTGAAGTAAAATCTGAAGAAACACAGATTAACTCTGTTAGCTAGCTGTTCTTGATATATACAGTTCTAACCTTTAAAACGCTTAAAATGGACAGTAACACGTGATAGTTTTTCAGCTATTTTATAATGGAAGAAAACTTTTGTGACGTCCTGTTTGTTTTCCTGTACACCTTTTTTTTTTCTAAAAAATAGGTATACTAAAAAAAGAAAGAAAAAAAAAAAAAAGCGTCAGTGGGAGCGAATTCTTTCGTTTTAGAGTAGACCCCGTTTCAGAGGGAAGACAAAACAAATTTAAAGGATTGTCTTCCTTGAAAGTGTGTCCATGTACCTTAATGCGTAACGTGCAAAAAAAGCCTTTTATAGTGTATGTAAACAGCAGAAGGGCAGATCAGCTGAGTATATGCATTTGCTGCTCAGGGCCCAGTTGTTCAAAGCGTCGTTAGCTTAACGAGCTCGTTAAGGGTCATTTCGTTAACTGTTTTAGCGGATTCAATACACAATATTCTGATATTTTTTGCTGAAAAAATGTGAGTAGCTTTTGCACTGCAAAAGCTACTCAAATTTTTTCAGCAAAAAATTTCAGCGTATTTGCATATCACTTGATGTAAATTTTAACGAATCGTTAACTAACGATGTCGTTAACTTTGAACAACTGGGCTCAGGACCGTCTCTGTTTGTCCATATATTCTACATTATTCATTGTTTCTGTAAGCAGACAAGGAATGCGCTCATTACAAAAACACGCATATTCAAATATAAAGAAAATTCCACACTCCTAAAACTGTAAATTTTCAGATAAAAAACTCTGATATTTTTCATATATCTACTCAAAACAGATTGTGGGTACTCAATGAGGCGGTTCTAACGAGTACCATCAATCTAGGTTTTTGAGCAGAAATAAGTCTACATTACGAGAACAAGACTATTCAAATATACTGAAAATTTTACCACCAGAAAAATGAAAGTTTTCGGATGAAAATTTCTAAAAATTTTCAAATTTCTGCTCAAAAACATAGATTGTGGGTACTCGTTAGAACCGCCTCGACGAGGCGGTTCTAACGAGTACCCACAATCTATGTTGTGAGCAGAAATAAGAAAAATAATGTATACCCCTGTAAACCCCTGTTTTACTAAGTGGGGTTTAAGGGGTCAGTATTATATAGGCATGTTTTCGTGATGTTATCAGACTGTGCAAATGCGTAGGTTGACCGGGGCCTTTTGTGTAATACATGTAAATGTGGCATAAGGTTCGTTTCGCGCGCATCAAATTTTGTTTTCTATGATTATAATAAACGATGAGTATTATAAATATCTTCACTATATTGCTTCTCTCTGCATTTTTGTGACACACATGTCTTTTTCTTGGTTTTAGTGCGAAAAACAGAACATTAAGAGTATTACGCTTGGGCAATTTCGGAAAACCATTCAAATTACATAATGTTCCTTACAGCATTTATAACTTCCCTCTTTAGCAATTCTAAGTACAATACAACATTAACGTTATTTATTTGTATAAATGGGCCGCGCTTTAGAAAAATCGACAATTTTCCAAACGTGAACAGTGAAAACTAAGTCAGTCAATGCTACATCTCTGATTGGCCTGGATTTTAGAACTTGTCATAAAAATTATGCTAACTTCCTACAATGTTCAGGCAAACAAGAACGATTCTGTCTCAACTGCACCTGGACAACATTAGGAAAGGGACAACCAACCAACACTAGCCATATCCGAACAGCGAAAATTCATGTCATGAATTTTCACTGTTCGTATATGGCCAATGTTTGTTTTCCCTTTTGGGCCTAAATATACATTACAGAGGCTATTTATAACATTGCAAAATATGGAAAGAGAAGGCCAGCACTGGCAATAATCGAACAGCAAAATTTATCACTGAAAGCTCGCTCTTCGTATATGACCAGTGTTGATCTTCCCGTTAGGGACTACTAATGACACATTTACAGAGGAAATTAGTAATTACAGAAGAATCCTTTAAAGCATTAATGGATCCTATGTTTCACAATCTTAAGACTTGTCAACAAATTATTTGTCGTGATCTCATGGGTCTCCATTTGGTAGATTAAGGTTGGGTAATATCGAATTTACCCTAAATATTTGGACAGACTGGTCTGAGCATACAGTGAAGACCAAGGTCAAACCGTTTCTTATGAAATAGCTTTATGTAGATCTGTACTGATGGTCACTCCGTTACAACATTTAGACACCTCAAACGAACATTCAATATTTAGAATATGGATGATAAGGAGTTAAGAGTAATTGATATAATTTCGAGGGAGGCATCTCTGTCAAATGTATTTTTTGCATTCTGAAAGGAGGAGGTTGCGAGACCTAGGTATGGCGGGTGGGGGGGGGGGGGGGGGCGGGGAGGGGGGGGGGGCAAGGGGTGAGAGGGGGGAGCTTGGTGTGTAGGAAAGCAAATAAGTTACAAAAGTTTTCTTCGCCTTAAAACTTGATACAATGTCGGGCGGGAGGGTGGCATCTCTGTCATTTTTTTCTCAATTCTGAAAGGGGAGGAATGGGGGTGGGGGGGGGGGGACGGTGGGAGGGGTTGGGGTGGTGGAGTTTGCTGTGCAGGAAAGCAAATAAGAAGTTGTCCCCGCCTTAAAATACCAGAAAATGTACCAAGTGTTTCTAATCCCTTTAAGATTCCTATCTTTCCGACCACACAAATGAAACAGCTAAATAATTATTACCTGCTTTCTGTTTTACAGTGAGAAATCCCAGCCCAGTAATGTGCAAACTGGCCGTACCTGTCCTAAAATTTGGCCCATAGAGGAGTTGAGGCAAAAACGAGGAGATAGAAGTATCAGAATGGTTTACAGAATTTAGCCTAAATATTCGCACACCTTAACGCCTTACCAAGCATGTATTTAATATTTAAACAAAACTCGATTTTACGAAATGATAGTGTGTCTAAAAGCTTTTGGACGCAGAAATGTAGAATCTGTGATTTGTCTTACCCTTTTCTACTCTTTGAACTAATTAAGATGACAAGCTGATGATATGTTACTTATTTTAACAGAAAATAGGCTTTGACATTTCAAGCAAATCGTCTCCTGTGGAGACAATTTTCGTGGCATATCATAACCTGTTTTCTGGAAAAAAAATAAGAAAAAAATATTTTTAACTGTTTTCAGCTAACAGTTTTACCAAGCATACTAGGAGTTAAAGATTATAATTTTCCACTTATTAGAGAATTTTCTTTCACTGTTATATTGGCCGTATAAAAAGATGATATATCTGTTAAGGTAATGGTACTTGAAAAATGTTTTTCTTTATCATCTATTTTGCGTAAATTGGTTAAGCTATACGGTCAAGGTCGACTACAGGAAAAATCTTGATGCCATCTTGTAAGTATGCCAAGCCATGTGGAAAATAAAAACTCGCAATAACCTCTAATTGAAGACTACCTGCGTAATGCCAATTTGGAGTTAAAACGAGTCCGGCCAGTATACCTCGTAAATGTGGGGATCTTATTACGTCGCATCTGCGGTAATACATAGACAATCAACTGTCTACTAGGCATAGTCATTTATTCCAAATATAGCAACAGTGTGGGTGCAAACTGGCCAACATAATTATTGAGAAGACTGAGCCATTTTGACAGACAGACACCGCAATTTTCTCACATTTAGGCCCTCCCATTTAGGTCATTGTAATCAAAGTATACTTATATTCCCTGCTGCGAGTATTATGGGTAGTCTGCTAATAAGAGGCTGCAGCAAGGTAGCCTGTTGTTGTGTCTTAATAAATCTGCGCAACACGCCATTCGATACTATATATATCTTTTGCTTATGTATCACTGCAACAAACATACGTTATTGTTTTCTGCTAATACGTCCCGGCAATTAGCCATACGCTGTAGTCTTCCTGTTGTCTTCCGGGCATATCCCATACGGTTTTGTACTGCAGGAAGGTAATCGTAAACTGGAAACAAAACTTTCTAGTGTGCTAATATTCCCTTGCAGAAAGTAAACAATATATGTGCCACGCCATGTGAAAACGTGTCTTCTGGCATATCATGTCAGCGAGGGCCCTGATCAGCCTGTGCATCCGCACAGTCTGATCAGACCTTCGCTATCTGCTTATAGAATCATTGGATACTACAGAATGTATCAATCGAGAGCAAATGTCCGGATGAGACTTTGCGCATGCGTCAGATGAATCTGAATCTGTGCATTTTGCGCATGCTTGAAGATACATTCTCTTTTGGCGCTGCCTATATAAATCTTTCTAGTGTGCAAATATTTCCTTGCAGCAAGTAAACCATATATGGACCTCGCCATGAGAGAACGTGTCTTCGGGCGTATGCGGTCAGCGAAGGTCCTGATCAGCCTGCGTATCTGCGCAGTCAGATCAGGACCTTCGCTGTCCGCTAATAGAATCATTGGATACTACAGAATGTATCCGTCGGGAGCAAATGTTCAGATGAGACTTCGCGCTTACTTCAGATGAATCTGAATCCATTACGAAAACATGCCTATTCAAATATACTGAAAATTTTACCACCAAAAAATGAAAATTTTCAGATAAAAGAAATCTAATATTTTTCATATTTCTACTCAAAACATAGATTGTTGGTACTCGTTAGACCCGCCTCGACGAGGCGGTTCTAACGAATCCCACAATGTATGTTTTTGAACAGAAATAAGAAAAATAATGAATACGCCTGTAAACCCCAGTTAAACTATATAAAAGTGGGGTTTAAGGGGGTCAAAATTATATAGGCATGTTTTCGTAATGTGTGCTTTTTTCGCCTGCTCGAAGATATATTTTCTTTTGGCGTGGCCTATATGTTTGTCTCCTAATCGTAGCATGGGTAGCTTGCAAATGTTTGAAGACCTGAGACGACAATTTTACGAGGACTTGATACACTTGGTAGATTTTCTGCCATTTTCACAAGGAATCTTGATGCTGTCTTGGGCCTAAATGTGAGCAAATGGCAACCTGCTTTTGTGACCTCCTGTTTGCTTTCCTAGACATCAAAACCTTACTGAAATGGGATTTACTCTAAACGGAATAGACACCCTTTTAAGGGCGAGGCACAATTTAGATATAGCCACCTCCCCTGAAAAAGTATCAATTCACCTACTGGTCGGTGTTTTTGAATCTTTAACATGACTGACGTTCAGACACACACATTTTGTTGAAAAAACTGCACGTCTTTTTTATATAATACGTAACAAAAACAATTTATACATTAACGTTTTTATTAATTTTGTCTATAATTTTCATTTATGTGGATTTATGTGGATTTATCTGTCGAACAATGGAACAGATAAATTAAACATTTCAACCTGCCATCAAATTAATTGCATTTGAGCCGATGCAAAGCATTTTCTACGAGATTGCAAGTGCCACCAGCGGTGACTCAGATCAGATTGCCCTTCCGAGCAGTCTGATCAGAGTCTTTGTAGGGCACTCTGTGGGTGGCCAAGGAGCCAAAGCGTCTTCAAGCAGACAACAAAAGTATCTGATTAGCCTGTATTGATGCGCAGACTGACTGATCTGAGTCTTCGCTGGACGCACATACAATCTGGTTTAAAATGCTGTGTCTCGGCTCATACTGAAGTTTATCTAGGTTCCGCCATGTGACAAGGTATCATCTGCGCATGTGCGGACCTCAGAGACCCATAACAGCCTTCTTTCTCGCTCATTCTAGTCAGTGTGTTTGATATCCGTTTACAGAATCACGAACGTTCAAGCTCTACTTGGACTTCGCTGTCCACGTTATTTGGACCGTGTCATGAGAAAATATTTCTATCGCATGCGATAGAAATATTTTCTCATGACAGGGTCCAATTATTTCCATTTGGGTTTTCGTCTTCTACAGGTTATATCTTGCGCCATGAGAAAAACTGCTTTACACCATAGTTTTATGGGTAACACCCTGATCAGATATCACGTCATACAGGCAGGTCACTGCCGCATGGCCATCAGGATTTTCAGTAGATAACCCCTGCCTGGGTTGGCGAGTACAAACTTTAAAGGCTTCTCTGTTCTTTGATGTCAACAAAAGCATATGGGCCAGGAATACGCGCGCCAATATGCCTTTTGCAGTTCCTATGACAGATTTGTGCGATTGATTCGGCTTATAAACATTGAATAGTTGGAAATTAAACAGACTCCCCCGGGAGCCATGGAACAGAACCAACTTCAGGTAAATGGATGTACCTGACATTTAGTGCACAACTGACAAATTTTGCACACAGCAAATTGGCTCCCTAGTATATAGAATCTTAAAAAAATGACGAATACTGTTAACATAGAGAATTCGCTCTAGAAGAAGCAAGTTATTTGCTTTCAAAGTAGCCCTTAATGACGGTAGGCAAATATTTCCATGCAAGAGTTACTTCCCTTTTAGTTTTATCAAATCCTCTTTGAACACAATGAGCGGCGTCAAGGAGAAAGACACTGTAGCTCTTATACACACAGCGAATACCCAGACCAACCTACGCATTTGTATGGAACAGGTGTAGGTTGTTTTCTTTTCGTCAGAGATTGACTTCAGGCGAACAGTAGATACCCCTGGTCAGACTGTGCGGATCTGCAAACTGGTCCAGATTTTCGTGGTTTGCATTCGTGTGTAGGTATTTTTGCATCAAGAGGCTCATATTACAAAGCAGTTTATAAGCCGCAACGTCAGAAATCGTACGTTTAGACATAAACGCCCAGAGAAGACTCAGATCTGCCAGCCCATTCGCGCAATCTGATCAGAATCTTCCCTTTACACATTTTGGGTAGACAAAGATACACAGTTTCTTCATGCGGACAACGAAGACTCTAATCAGACTGCGCGGATGCGCAAGCTGATTTGAGTCTTCGTTGGGCGCACATACCATAATGTACGTTTCCTCACATTGCGGTATTTTATGGTTCCTGAAATTAATTGGAACTATCTATATATGTGTACTCCACATGCGACGCGTGGGCTCAACTGTCTCATGTCTGGTAATTTTTCGCACAATTTAGCTGCCTGAGCTGAAGTGTCAGGCTGCAAACAGCTGGGCTTTTACCGTACTTTGTATGGTAACCCTTAAAGTGCTAAGCAGTATTGTAGTAGATGACATTCTAATGACAAAGACTTGGTATTTCATTTGAGTCAATAAATGCCCAACCTTATTTTCTGTAGAACCTTATTTTCTGTAGAAAATATTTATACATGTAAAAATATAAAAAAAGTCGTCTATTGCAGTTTTGACTGGCACTTATAAGGGTTAATTTGAAAATGACAAGTCCTTTTAAGAGCAAGTTCCGTCTTTTTAGAGTAAACTCATCTCCAAAAGGGCCTTAGTGTACAGCAAAGATTAACCGGATGACACCAAAATTATCTTCATTGTAAAAAATGGGGGAAATTCTACAAAATGTACGCGTTCCCTTCAAAGTGAATTCGAACGTACTGAACTAGCAATTAGAATGCTACATGTATATCATTCAAAGTTAGATATCAAATATGAAATTCACCATGCGAAAATTGATCTTTGAAACATATACTGAAGCATAGGCCCATATCATCCTGCGAATCTGCACAGTATGATTAGGGCCTTCCATGTCCGCTTTCAGAATCATTATATACTTTAGAACATATCAAAGGACAGATAACGAAAACACGCCTATTCAAATATATCGAAAATTTGACCTCCAAAAACTGAACATTTTCAGATAATAAAACTGCCCCGCCACACAGGGACATACTCCCTATGCACTTCTGTAGTATAAGGACTGAAAACAATCTAAGTTAAACATGAAGAGAAGCAATTAACAGTTATTTCAGAACTCAAAAAAAAAAAAAAAAAAAAAAAAAAAAAAAAAAAAATTCTAAGTTAAAAATGCAATAAAAAGTGATAAAATATAATTTCAGGATTCTGAAAAAAAACAACAACAACAAAAAAAAAAAAAAAAAAAAAAAAAAAAAAATATGCATATCTTCAGACCATCCTAAAAGCATGTGTAAAGTTTAAAAGGATCGACCTGAAACTGTAGGAGGAGTTGTGCGTACAAGGTACATACTCCATATACATTTCTGTAGTATTAGGGCTCGAAAAAAGTCTAAGTTAAAAATGAAAAAATGTGATAAAAAATAATTACAGGATTCTGAAAAAACAATATGCATATTTTCAGACCATCCTAAAAGCGCCTGTAAAGTTTGAAAATGACTGGCCTAAAACTGTAGGAGGAGTTGCGGGCAAACGAATGGTGGGGGCGCTGACGGACGGACGGACAGACGGACGGACGGACGAACGGACGGACGGACACTCACAATTTCAGAGGGTATAACATAAAAGTGGCAGGGCATAAAAACTTCCAATGTTTCTCATAGTTCTGCTCAAAACATAGATTATGGGTACTTGTTAGAACCGCCTCGACGGGGCGGTTCTAACGAGTACCAACAATCTATGTTCTTCAGCAGAAATAAGAAAAATAATGTTTATCCCCAGTAAATCCCAGTTTTACTATATAAAAGTGGATTTAAGGGGGGTCAAAATTAATTATATAGGCATGTTTTCGTGATAAGCAGTCACAAGTGAGATTGCAAAGACGTATAAGTTGATTGGGAGCAAATTCTTTCCTTGCAAAGTAGACCCCACTATCAGAACGATTGCAAAACAAATTAGCAGTTTGGCCTGTCCTGAACATGTACGCACTCCACTTAAAAGGCAATGTCTCTGACCAGAATGAAAGAAGTCACATTTCAATCTATGCCTTTCCTGGTCGCAGGTGCTATTCTGTAAGTGCGACTGTGCTGCGACTTAAACAAATAATTCTATTTGTACCCTTGCAGAATTTCATATTTTATGGAGTAAGTTACATGTAACACTTTGAATGCTGGGTAAATATTTCAGCAGAAGACATTTTGAAATATATTTTCTTATTTTTCTTAGCAAATAGGATTTGACAATGCATGCAAATTGTCTCCTAAGGAGACAATTTGTATGGAACGTCTGATCCTATTTTCGAGGCAAAATAATACAACTATCACCAGTTTGTCGTCTGCTGAGTGTACACAGAGCATGGTAAGTGTGTACTTGATCTTTTCTAACGTGGGAGTAATAATTCCGCACCTGCAACCCTACTTAAGGTGTCTTGTTCCACATTACTGTATTTTCGCTAAGTTTTCGTACAGACATGCCTGAGAAACCAATGTAGACACAAAGCAGACGACACAGAACGTGTGTATGAAGTATTTACCCCAATTCAAAAATATTTAGACAACTTATCAGGTAAAACCATAGAATGCTCAAATGTTAGGATATATACGTGTTGTCTTGTCGCGAAGCTTCCAAGAACATAATTACCTCCAAGGTTACCGGGAAATTAGATCGGTCATCTATTTTTGTTCTAAAATGATCGCACTAAAAGTGCAGGTTTAGTGTATGGCTTTTCAGGTTTCGACCAGTACTTCATCTACTATCTTTTCTTCACGCTGGTTTGGATTATCTAAAATGCATTTAAAAGCGATATCTGATAACTATTCCGTTGACACAATGTAATATCTACATGCATAACGGTATAGTCCTTGGAAAATGAAAACTATAAATGGTGTCCTTGGAAAGCATCCGTATCATTTAAGTGTATTAAGCACAAGCTTAATTTAAATTCAAATTACATAATGTCCCATACAGCATTTTATAACTTCCCTCTTTAGCAATTCTAAGTGCAATACAACATTAACGTTTTTTCTTTGTATAAATGAGACGCGCTTTAGGAAGATCGACAATTTTCCAAACGTGAACAGTGTAAACTAAGTCAGCCAATGCTACATCCCTTATTGGCCTGGATTTTAGAACTTGTCATATAGGTTATGCTAACTTCCTACAATGTTCAGGCAAACGAGGACAGTCTTGTTTCAATTGCCTCTTAGCAACGTTAGGAAAGAAACAACCCACGAGCACTAGATATATGCGAACAGCGAAAATTCATGTCATGAATTTTCGCTGTTCGTATATGGCCAATGTTGGTTTTCAATATATATATATATATATATATATATACTATATATATATATATATATATATATTACAGAGGCAGTTGGTAATTTGGCACAATATTGAAAGAGAACACCAACATTGGCCATAAACGACCAGCGAAAATTTATCACTGAAAGTTCGCTCTTCGTATATGACCAGTGTTGGTCTTCCGTTAGGGACTACTAATTACACATTTACAGAGGAAATTAGTAATTACAGAAGAATCCTTTAAAGCATTAATGGATCCTATGTTTCCAATCTTTAGACTTGTCAACAAATTAGTTGTCGTGATTTCATGGTTCTCCATTTGGTAGATTAAGGTTGGATAATATCGAACCCCAGTCAGCATTCTACGTAAATCTATATCGGGCCGTCATCGGCCCGATATAGATTTACGTAGAATGCTAGCTGGGACCCTAAATATTCGGACAGACAGGGATGAGCATACAGTAAAGACCGAGGTCAAACCGTTTCTTATGAAATAGCTTTATCTGGACCTGTACTGATGGTCACTCCATTACAACATTTAGACACCTCAAACGAACATTCAACATTTAGGATATGGATGATAAGAGTAATTGATACAATTTCGAGGGAGGCATCTCTGTCATTTTTTTTCTCCATTCTGAAAGAAGGATTGGGGGAAGGCGGGTGGGGGCGGCGGGGGGGGGGGGGGGGGGTGGGGGCGGGACGAGGAGGGGGTGGCGGCTCGGTGTGTAGGAAAGCAAAGAAGTTACAATAGTTGTCTTCGCCTTAAAAATTGATTCAATTTCGAGAGAAAAACATCTCTGTCATTTTTTTCTCCATTTTGAAAGTGGAGTTGGGTGGGGGGGGGGGGTGGGGTGGGGGGGGGTGGGGGGGAGACGGGGGGGGGAGGCAGAAGAGGGGTAGTGGGCTTTGTGTGCAGGAAAGCAAATAAGAGGTTGTCTCCGCCTTAAAAAAAGCCAGAAAATGTACCAAGTTTATCTAATCCCTTCCAGGTTCCTATCATTTCGACCACACAAGTGTTTGTTTGTGTTGAGGTTTTACGGCCCAGTCAACACAGTGGGGTCATGTCGATCGTGGTCAGTTTACCTAACCACACGTTTACTGAGCAGGCTTAGTCCTCTAAGCGGTTAACCAGTATTGTGCACATTCTCCTGCCAGAAACTGACAACTGCCCTTCTTGAATCAGCGGAAGGGAGGAGAATGTCCGTAGAAAATATTTCATAATCAATCTCCGCGAAAGAATGTTGCCGACCTCGGCGGGGGTTGAACCCGCGACCTCCTGGTCTCAAGTCGGACGGCGCATCCAACTGAGCTACCGAGGCCGGCTACCATACAAGTGAATCACCTAAATAATTACTACCTGTTTTCTGTTTTTCAAGTATATAAATTAGAGATAAAAGGAGAATACGTTTCACACAGAGAAATAACAGCCCAGTAATGCGCAGACTGATCATACCTGTCCTAAAATTTGGACATGTCCATTTTACTATTTGCTCAGTAATGAGCAAAGAAGCACGCATTAACACATAAAGTAGCTAAGGCGAAAAAGAGAAGATGTGGTATCAGAATGGTTTACCGTATTTAGTCTAGATATTCGCACACCTTAATTCCTTACCATACGCGTATTAAAATTTTAAACAAAAATCCATTTTACAATCTGATGGTGTGTCCTAAAAACTACTGGACGCATGGAAAACAGTGTAGACCTAGATCAGACGCCGCGTTCTGCGGCGTCTGATCTAGGTCTACACTGTTTGCTTAGGCCCGTCTACCCTCATATTTAGGGTAAATATGGTAAGTTCCGAATCAGATAACAGAGCCTTGTGGATTTATCTATGCAAGTACATGTCTTGCGTCACATGTGGTACTTTTTAGCTTTGCGCACAGATTAGATAATGATGCAGATTGCTTGACAGGGGGGATTTGAAAGGCATTCATCAACATACGTGTCCTCATGAGCGTCTAGCAAGTAGCTCAGAAAGCTCTTGCTTCTAGTGAATATTGAGGTATTGAAAACAGACACCATCCTTAAAACACAGATTTGTAGAATCTGTGATTTGTTAACCTTTTTCACTTTCTGGGCTAATTCAGATGATAAACTGATGAAAACTTACTAATTTTTCCCAGAAAGTAGGTTTTGACATTTCATGCAAACTGTCTCCTCAGGAGACAGTTTGTATGAAATATCAAAACCTGTTTTCTGAAAATAAGAAAAAAGATATTTTCAAATACTATCCGCTGAAAGTTTAATCAAGCTTGCTAAGCGTTAAAGTTTATAATCTTCCCATTAATAAAGATTTTTCTTTCGCTTTTATAATGGCCATACAAAATAATGATTTATTTGCCAAGCTTAAAGTACTTGAAAACACGTCTTTTTTTCTTTATCATGTACTGTCCGTAATTTGGTATACGGTCAAGGTCGACAAAAAAAAAAAAAAAAAAAAAAAAAAAATAGATGTCATCCTTGAGTATACCAAGTAATGTGGAAAATAAAACCTCTTATGTCGTCGCACCTGCAACAACTGCATATAAAATCAACTGAATCTTCTTTACCAGGTTAAGTCATTCATTTCGAATATAACAATAGTGAGGGTGCCAACGTTATTTAAACGCTATTCAACCGCATTATTGAATAGATTGAGCCATTTGGTCAGTGACAGACGGTGTCATTTGCTCACATTTAGGCCCGCCCGTTCAGATCAATACAATCAAACTATACTAATAGTTTCTGCTGCAAGTATTACGTTGTTGGCTGTTAATGTGCTGTAGCAAGTTAGTATAATATTGTGTTTAATAATTCTGTGCAACAAGCCATCTGCTACAATATCTCTACAGCATAACACGTTGTTTTCTGCTAATATTTCTCTGCAGCAAGTCATATGCTGTTGTCTGCCGGTAATATTTCCCTGCAGTAACGTATACGTTGTTGTCTTCTTCTTATACGTTTCAGAAAGGTTATCGTAAATTGACGATAAACAAGAAATATCTTTAAAAAAGGTAAACGGCGTAAGAGGTACTGGAATATGAATATTGAAACTACTTTGTGGTTCAAAATGAAAAGAAGAAGGCTTCTAAAATATAAACTTTATTACGAATTCAAACTATCAAGCAGATTTTTTTTAACCTGGTGAAAGGATATTTTCAAAGTTTTCTGCATATATATATATATATATCAGACCCTGCCCTTTATTGGTTATTTATTTATTTATTTTTTTTTTGGTGATATAAATTAATTTGAAAACTTTTGATGGATGGTCAATCCAGTGATGTTTGTGAGTATTGTTGAAATCTAGTTAGTTGTTGATTACAAAATGTTTGAAGTGTTCTGGACAGACATATGAGGAACCAACAAAAATAATTTGAACAAATTTCATAGACATTCACCTATGGAACGTTTGTACGAAAATTTTGAAATTGGACCATAGTTTGTGCAGAAGAAGAACTGTCAAGTTTACTCTACAGAATTCCTAACCAAGCCAACTGGAAGTCATATTTTGAGACGGAACAGAATTCTTTTAACAAGATTTAAAGACTACTTTCTACTGAAGAAACATTTCTGTGACAAAAAACAACAACAAAAAACGAAAAACAATCCAACCAGCTCGTACTGAGGAGATTTTGAAAGATTGCTATAGCAATACGAGGGATAACTCTATTCATAAACTTTGAACAATCATTCGGCCCTCCTACACATTTACAGTTTGATTGCAGTGGGGAATCCACCTGACCAAATGACTAGGTGCACAGAGTTTGTTACTATTTTTGGCTCCGCTTCAGGTAGGATGTTTAAGAATATCTCGATTTATACCTGAAGGAATGTTTTTCAAATAAAGCACAGAGTATGTGGAAAATCAAGCTCTTTCTGGTGGTCAGTGCTATTCTGCAATCTGGTCGGATTCTCGAGAACATTCGGAGAATGTTTTACGTCAAAATTCATGTACAGTGTCCTGGTGACCCAGATTGATAGCAAAAAAAATCTTCGAATGTTCTCGAGAATTAGACCAGATCGCAGAATAGGGCTTACACCACCAGAAAGAACTTGATTTTCCGCGTACTCTGCGCTTATTTGAACAAATTCCATTCGGTATGAATAGAGATATTCTAAAAAATCCTACCTGAAGCGGAGCTAAAAACAGTAATATTTCTTCGTGTCGTTTACGCTCCGACGCAATAGGCCGCTTACACCGCGAAAAACAAATAAAAGGGGTGTTCAACAAACCTATTTCCTAGTTAAGAATGAACAATATTTATGTTGCCAACATTTCTATCAAGCTTAAGGCATAGTTCCTGTTTATTTATTATATAAAATTAAACCATGCGATTTTAATTCTTTTTTTTTTGCACATAATATAAGGCACATGATAAGTCTGTATATTATCGACACAGTGGAGAGAAGTAAACTTGAACGCCCCTTGTTCGCTTAGCGTTTTGACCGTCTATAATCATTTATTTCATTGCAACTATTTTATTGATATTATTTAAATTATGGGTATTTTTTCGATTGTTAACATCTGTATTGTCATACTGTACAACTTTAAATAGATAAATGTCATATTGATTGTTCAGTCACGAATATATTTGTTAAACATCGGTAAATTCTATACTTACCCCTACTTGTTTGCAGACGTTTACACATTTTTAACCAATCGCAAATTACTATTTATTCATTCGAGACTAATACCAATAAGTATGTCAAAAGCCAGCTTATACAGCTACGCCAAAAAATTCTACTGTGCTAATATTTCCCTGCAGCAAGCAAACTACACACGGTTGTCTGCTTATCCTACAATATGTAGCTTGCCATGACGAAAAACACGCCTATATAATTTTGACGCCCCCCGCCCCCCTTGAAACCCCACTTTTGTATAGCAAAACTGGGGTTTACAGGGGTATACATTTTTTTCTTATTTTGTTAAAAAAATAGATTGTGGGTACTTGTTAGAATCGCCTCGCTGACAATCTATGTTTTGAGCAGAAATATGAGAAATATCAGAATTTTTCATCTGAAAATTTCGCTTTGTTTTTTGGTTGTAAAAATTTCAATATATTTGACTAGGCCCCTGGATATACTTAGTAGATTTTCTACGAATTTCACAAGGAAAACAGCTTTTGTGATTTACTGTTTGCTTTCTGGGACATCAGTACCATCAAACCAGGTGTATTCTCTTACAAGAATGGGGACAAAACAATTCGGACAGAGTTACCTCCCCAGACAAACAATTTGGTACATTGTAAGAGTTATCTTTCCTCAAATAGTATTTATTCACCGTAAGACTGTACAATGCATTTGATTTTAATAGGATTGACGTTTGGACATCAAAATTGTGTTTGAAAGTTGGCCAGTACCTGCCCTTCCTTCGTTTCTATAATATGTAATAAAAGCATTTCACACATTACATTGTAATTGTAGGCTTCTCATTAATTTTATTTGAAATTCTCATTAAGTGTCGTACCGGGAAACGGATTAAGAAAACGTTTCAACCTATCCGCGGCCAAATTAATTGCATTTGATCCGGGGTACAGTATTTCCTAACATAGTACATGTGCGCCCAGCGAAAACTTAGATCAGCCTGCACATCCGCAGAGCACTATCTGTGTAGCCAGGAATCCAAAGCATTACGAAAACACACGCCTGTTCAAATATATAGAAAAATTCACCTCCAAAAATTGAAAATTTTCAGGTAAAAAACCCTGATATTTTTCATATTTCTGCTCAAAACATAGATTGTAGGTACTCGTTAGAACCGCCTCGGCTATGTTTTCAAGCAACAATAAGAAAAATAATGTATACCCCTGTAAACCCCAGTTTTATCATATAAAAGTGGGGTTTAAGAGGGTTAAAATTATATAAGCATGTTTTCGTGATGCGTCTTCAGGCGTACAACAAAGTCTATGATCAGCCTGTACGGATGCCTTCTATATGATTCGAAGTCTGATCAGGTCTCAACCATTAAACTTTTTCGTAAAGCAGTTTATCCCATGGCGCAAGCTATAACCTGTAACAGACGGAATTCCAAATTGACATAATTGGACCATGTCATGAGAAAAATATATGCGGATTTGAGGATTTCCGTGCAGACTGATCTGGATATTTGCTGTCCATTGCTATATTCTACAGTATACATGCCTCTGCAAAAGGTTAGGAAAGGCACTGATAAGAATGAGGATGTGCAGGCTAGTCTGGGCCTCTGCTGTACGTACATGCGCCAAAGCAATCTTGTCTTATAACGGCACCAAAATGACATTCCAAACGAGCTGGGTACATTGTAACAGCATTTTCTCTAGATTTCATGGTTGCCCAGCGAAGACTCAGATCAGTCTGGTTACTGCTACACTTTTAGTATTATACACAAATTGGCTAGAAATGTTAAGGCTTCTCTGTTCTTTGGTGTTGTCAAAGCACATGGGCTAGGATTACGCGTGCAAGCATACATTTCGCAGCACTTGTCACAGAACTGTGCGATTAATTCGGCTCAGAATCATTGAATAGTTGGAAATTAGACGGATTCTCCAGGGAACCATGAAATAGTACCGACTTAAGGTGAATGCACACACCCGAAATATTTTGCCGCCATGTTGCAAAGGGAGAAAAGTTTTGCACGCAACAAGTTGCCTCCCTACTATAAAATTGGGAATACTTTTCAGGGAAAGACTTTAGACCAGAAGGCAAAAATTATTTACTTGCAAAATAGCCCATAATGAGACGGTAGGCAAATATTTCCAAGAATTACTTCCCTGGTACCTATATCATTTCCCCTTGAAATAAAACGAGAGACGGTAAGCAGAAAAGCATCGTAACCCTTAGACGCTGAGTGAATTTCCAGATCAGCCTGCGCGTCTTCATGGAATAGATGTTGGTCTCTCGCTTTTCACCAGCGGTTCACTTCAGGCGAACAGACTGCCCTATCAAACTACAGGGATGCGCACACTAGTGCAGACTTTCGCGGTTCGCATATGCGTTTGGTTCCCTTTAAACGTAAAGTTGCTTATACTACAAAGCAGTAAATGAGACGCGCGTCATAAAACGTACCTTCAGACATGTGCGCCAAGCGAAGATTCAGATCAGACTGCGCATTCTGATCAGAATCTTCCCTGGGCGCATTTTGGATAGCCAAGGATGAAAAGTGTCTTCACACGGACAACGAAGACTCTAATCAGACTAGGCGGATGCGCAGGCTGATTTGTGTCTTCGTTGGGCGCACATACCATTAAGTACCTTTCCTCATGTTGCGGCTCTTTATGCTTCCTGAAATTAATTGCAACTATCTAAATATGTGTACTCTTCATGCAACGCGTGGGCTCAACTATCTCATGTCTGGCATTTTTTTTCCACTCAATTTAGCTGACAGAGCCGTTATCTACGCGGCTACCTATATGTGATGTTGTTTTTTTTGTAAGGGTGTGTTAAGGACTGCGTTTGTAACTTGTAATCTCCGTGGTTTCAGGCCCGTCGCCGGGTAGTGGAAAGTGGTCCGGCGGAGGTTAGCGGCGAGTGGCGAAGGCACGACGGGGTGGGGGTTGGGGGGAATTCCCCTAAGGAAAATTTATTTTTTGAATTATCGGCGCCTGTATGAGCGTTTTAATGCATTTTGGAAGCTTGCAGGGAGTGGGGGTGGGGGCGGGCGGGGGTGGGGGGGGGGGGGGGGGAGAAGTTGGGGCAGAATTTCAGTCATTTTGGCTAAGAATTTAGCCAGTTTAACATAAACAGCATGCTTCTTTGACGCTATTTCATGTATTTCACCGATGTCCCCGCAGGTTCTGAGCAAAGTCTCAACTTTAAACACTGGCTCCTGGTGGCACTTTGAAGACTCATGTTTTCTTATATATACATGTACACAGGCGTCTTTCCAGTTTGAAAACCCATTAATGATGAAGGCTTTATCTAGATTTAGACTGCGCAACTTTCTGTCCCTGTAGGCCAGCATACAAAGATGACGTAATGCAAGATCTTTTGCTTCATCATAATGTAACCACGGCCGACTGTCGAACCAAGACAGCTGAATTCTTCTTTGTTCCGGCTTTTTTACATCAAAAGTACGTGGCGAGAACCGAAAAGTCTCAGCCTGATTTGGAACAGGCGGTACTTGTATATCCATAATGGAACAACAACACAGACGTGGTACTTTCGATACAGTTTCAGGATTAAGAATATTCTTGCATTCAAAGTCAAAAAGTTTTATACATAACTTGCCGACCGACATGTTCTTTGATTTAGAATAATTAGAAAAATAGATTGAGAAGATTTAAACTTTCGTCTATGGCGCTCTTTAATACATTCTGGATCAAAGCTCAGCGAGTTTATCATGTCTTTGATATATCATCTATTGATACTAATCCTTTACAGACAATGAATTAAATCAAACAGGTGTCATTTTAATGATTGCAGCGTTTGGCACGACGTGTGACTGTTTTATTTTCACACCTTGGACAGGCTTACAGATGAAACGAGCCACGAGCGTTAATGATAATTGCATAACAACACAGACATTAAATGCAGCACTTTTGATAATGCGATTAAACAATATCACAAATAAGCACAACAGAAAAGGCTGAAATAAAAAAAAAGTGGTACGGCCGAAAGCATGTTCGGCCAAAAAAGTGGTCCGGCGCTCGCCGCACCTGCCGGACCGCCGACGACGGCCTTGGGTTTGACTTTTGAGTTTTATGTTTTGAGTTTTCGAGCTTGTACTCTGTGTTACGTTTTCTGACATGCGCGTGTTTGCCCCTCTAAAGGTGCGTTAAAGGATATAGAAGAAAGTGAGGCGAAGCAGGAAAAAAGTATTTGTTAATTAATGTTCAGGGCCCAGTTGTTCAAAGCTAACGATGTCGTTAGTTAACGATTCGTTAAAATTTACATCAAGTAATACGCAAATATGCTGAAATGTTTTGCTGAAAAAAATGTGAATAGCTTTTGCAAAAGCTACTCACATTTTTTCAGCAAAAAATATCAGAATGTTGTATATTGAATCCGCTAAAACAGTTAATGAAATGACCCTTAACGAGGTCGTTAAACTAACGACGCTTTGAACAACTGGGCCCAGCTTTTTATACGCTGCGCTATAAGAAATACCTGTAGCTTTTATTGCAAAGTCACTAGCCACGGGTTGCCCAGTGCATTAGCCGTTACTTTTAAAAGTCAGAAAACGGACGTCAAAAGTTACAAACAGAACTCACAAAGCATCTTACACAAAAAAGAAAGTCACTTACGAGGGTCGTGCAAAAAGTTCTGTCGCTTCGTGTAAATATGAGACATAGTTCATATCTGCATGTTGTCTCGCAACACTGATTAATACGAGTATAGGTTTCCGTACATACTGGCATCTGTAGTTATCCGTATCTTATATTTTAATCCATTAAGTGCTAAGCCAAACTGTAACAAGCAACATTCTAATTCTTATTTAACCTAGAAAATTAAACGTACCATTTCATTTGACTCGTGAGCTAGGTAGACATTTGTTTGACCGCCCTTCTGAAAAGGTGTCTATTCTAAAAGGAAAGGATTAATTTTGCTCCCCATGGGAGCAAATTCTTTCCTTTTAGAGTAGACCCCTTTTCCTAGAAGGGCTTGGTGTATAGCAGAGCTTAACAGGAAGTCACAAAAGTTGCCTCCCTTGTAAACAATTGGGCCAGGGATTTTTTGGGGGTGGGGGAGGGGAAGAGGAGGGGTCTACCATATGTTTAAAGTCCCTTTAAAAGACTATTTGAAATCTAAGAAACTAATGGTTATAATGCTATATCAGTTAAAGTTAATTATCAAACGTAAATTGTGCCATGCGAAAATTGGCATTCGGACCATATACGAACAGCACAGGTCCAAATCAGCCTGCGAATCCACACAGACTGATCAGGGCTCTCGATGACGCTTTCAGAATCATTGGATACTTTAAAACCTATTCAAGAACAGCTAGGTCACAAGTGAGATTGCAATGGTATATTTAAATTGTATTGATTAAGAGCAATTTCTTTCCTTGTAGAGTAGAAGCCATTTTCAGTAGGATTGCAAACAAACTGACAGATTTGTCTCCCCTTGAAACATATCCATACCCTTAAATTGCATAGTCCAGAATGCACGAAAATGCACTTTAATCCATGCCTTCGCTCCTCGCAGGTGTCATTTTGTAAGTGTGACTGTGCTGCGACTTAAACACGTAATTCTATTTGTACCCTTGCAGAATATCACATTTTATGGCATAAGTTAACACTGCGCATGCTGGGTGAATTAGCAGTAGACATTTTGAAATAGTGTTCTTATTTTACCTAGAAAATAGGATTTGAGAAAATAGGATTTGACACTACGTGCAAATTTGTGTTTGACACTACGTGCTAATTGTCCCCTTTGGTGACAATTTGCACGTAGTGTCAAACCCAATTTTCTAGGACAATTAATAAAACTATCAGCAGTTTGTCGTCTGCTGAATTTTCCCAGAGCATGGTAAGTTTGAACTTGATCTTTTTTTATGTGGGAATATAATTCCACACCTGCAACCATACTTAAGGTGTCTTGTTACACACGCTAATTATTCGTACAGATATGCCTGAGAAACTTTAGACCAAAAGTAGACGCCACAGAGTATATGTCTGAACTATTTGCCCTGATTCAACAGTATTTAGACACCTTAACAGGTAGAAATAAAGGATCTCAAATGTTAGGATATATACCAGGAAATTAGATCGGCCATCTATTTTTGTTCTAAAATGATGGCATTAAAACGGTAGTTAAGTGTATGGCTGTTCGGGGTCCGATATGTATTTTGTATGATGCTGGGTTGTAGATTTACATGCTTGTGAAACTGGATCTAAGCTTTCTTGCATCTTTAATTTAGTCCAAGTCCAAGCATTTTGTCATGTCATCAGCCAAGATAAGATCATTTACTATTTCTTCTACACATTGGGTTTGGATTGTCTAGGGTTCCATAAAAGCCATATCTGATAAATTTTCCATTGTCATAATATCTGTAGTCATTGGAGAATAAAACCTATAAATGATGCCCTAGGATAGCATCCTGCAAAGCATTTGTAAGCATGGCAGAACACATCGTGCTAGGCAGGGATATTGCTGTCATACAAACGTGCTTTATTCCACTAGGTACAGGTAAATGAGCAGCGACTTCTACGTCATTTTGTACATAAACACGCATTCAGTGATGGATGGAAGTGCAGACCCAGTCATTAAACTGTCTCGGCAACCAATCTTCGCCATGATCTCCCAGATGCCCTCACAACCGACTGTGCCAAAATCTTAGGATAGACAGAGGAATGTTAGAGAGAGGTCAACGGCATATGCCTGACACGACTCTTGGATTCCGCGCTGAGAAAAACTCGTATTAACTGCTTCCCTATCCTTCCAGAATCCACACGAATTCCGCACTAGAAGCGTTTCCTTTGCAAAGATGACGCCTCTAGTACAGAGTTAGTGTGGATTCTAGTTATCGCAGGCTTAATCACAAAAGCATACCTATATAATTTTGACGCCCATAAACCCACTTTTATATAATAAAACTGGGGTTAACAGGGGTATACATTATTTTTCTTATTGCTGCTCGAAAAACACAGATTGTGGGTATTCATTAGAACCGCCTCGGAAATATGAAAAATATCAGAATTTTTATCTGAAAACTTTCAGTTTTTGGTGGTAAAATTTTCAATATATTTGAATAGGCGTGTTTTTGTTATGTGACGGAGTAGACAAAGGTTGTGGCTACATCCGGACATGTGCTTCCATCGAAGATTTAGATCAGCTTGCACATTCGCCCAGTCCGATCCAGGGCGCATTTTGGATAGCCAAGATTTCAAAATTTCATCATGCGGACAACGAAGACTCTGATCAAACTACGCGGATGCGCACAATTATTTAAGTTTTCGTTGGTCTCATGTGTCAGAATGTATGTCTTTGGTTGTGGCTTAAATTACCTTACTTTGAAAAAGAAAATTAAAGTATTCTGGGAATTATGTCACATAGTTTACGACGGCCACCAACACAGACACAAACTTTGAAACATTGAAGTAAAATCAGAAGAAACAGAGTCTACGTCTATTAGCTAGCTGTTGCACGTTATAATTAATTCTGGGCGCAGTTGTTCAAAACTAACGATGTCATTAGTTAACGTATCGTTAAAACTTTGATCATTCAACATGGCATATATACAAAATTTGCAAAAGCTACTCACATTTTGTTTCAGCAAAATTACCTGTGAATTAGATATTGTACTTACTAGAACAGTTAACAGTTTGACCACTAACGAGCTCGTAAGCTAACGGTGCTATGAACAACTGGGCCCTGACATTTAAAACGCTTAAAAGGGTTTGGTACAATTGGTAGATTTCCTGCCATTTTATGCAATGAAGACAACTTTTGTGACTTCTTGTTTGATTTCCTATACACTAATTGTTTTTGAAAGTAGGTGTACTTAAAATGAGAAAAACCTCCCTTGATGTGACTTCTTTCCGTTTAGAGTAGACACCTTTTCAGAAGAAAGACACAAATATTTTACAGGGTTGCGGTCGGCACAGTTTGTCGAGTTCACATATATTGCTTCTTTCTGGAAGTTTGTGACACACATATTTCTGTTCGTTAGTTTTAGTGCAAACAAATACTTTCTGCTTTTCAATTAACAGAACATTAACTGAATTAAGCATAAAGATGCTTCTGCTATTTCGGAAAACATTTACTTTACTGGAATCCATTTAAATTACATTATGTCACATACAGCATTTTCTAACTTCCCTTTTTAGCAGTTTTAAGTGGAATACATCATTAACGTTATTTATTTGTATATTTGAGCCGCGCTTAGTAAATTTAACACTTTTCCAAACGTGAACAGTGAAATCTTGGTCAGCGTATCCTACAACGTTGATTAGCCTCGCCTTTACATGTAACACTTATCCATTCAGATTATGCAAACATTTTATAATACTCGTACTCAGGCAAACGAAGACGATTCTATCTCAAATGCATGTTGGCAAAATTAGGAAAGAGAAGACATACATTGGCCATATGCGAACAGCAAAAATTTATGTCGTGAATTTTCGATGTTCGTATATGGCTAATGTTAGTATTCCCTTTTGGGCCTAATAACATACAACTGTACTACGGACGAAACTAGTAATTTGGAAAAACATATGGAAGGGACGACCAACATTGGCCATATGCGAACGGCGAAAATTCATGTCATGAATTTTCGCTATTCGTATATGGCCGATGTGTTTTTTTTTTTTTTTTTTTTTTTTTTTTTTTTTTTTTTGTTTTTTGCTTAATTACGTATTACAGAGAAAATTAGTACTTACAGGGTAATCTTTTAAAGCATTAATGGATGCTATGTTTCCAATTTTTAGACTTGTCAATCAAGTCGTTGCCGTGATCTCATAGGTCTCCATTTGGTGGATAAATGTAGAGTATTACCGTACTGACATTAAATGTTTAGACGTGCATATCTGAGCAAAAATTGCAGACAGCGACCAAAGTTTTCATTATGAAGCAGCTGACCGGGGTTTGCATTGTCAGAGTAGACATATCGCAAGGACTTACTTAGTGTCAACTACAAAAACAAAAAGATAGTATGGATGTACAAAATTCAATATGAATGGTAGTTTCGAAACTCTTACCCACCTCTCTGTTATTATTATCATTATTATTATTATTATTATATACCATATTTATATAGCACTCTTTTCATATAAAATACATGTCCAAAAGTGCTTTACATAACTAAAATATACAACAGCTGTGTTAAAAAGTGATTGAAGGGTTTAAGAAGTCAATTATGATCATAAAACACATATCATCTATCGGTATTGCAATATATACGAGTACATGTTTTACAAATAAAATATTTGAACATAAATCCTAACCATACTATCTAATTACGCATAGATTATTATGATATCTTTCAAACTGAAAAACATTAAAACACAAATCTGACAGTTATTTCACTATCTTCCTGTGGTTAACTGTTAACACTTATTTCCCATAAACATTTATGAACATTTTTTAAACACACGGTTACACTTTTAGAGTTTCTGATCGAGGCTGGCAGAGCATTCCACAGCCTTGGTGCGACAGACGAAAAACTTCTTCCACCATACCTTACTGTCTTGGTTCTTGGTACAACTAGCTGAGCAGTGTTCTGTGATCTTAGGTTTCTTGCAGGCTTATAGACTTCTAACATGTTTTTAATATAACCTGGGGACTGATCATGTAATGCCTTATATGTAAGCACTAGGATTTTGAATTCCACTCTGTGGCTAACAGGTGTTCATACCGTGATGTCCGTGTTATTATACGGGTTGCGGTATTTTGAAGAAATTGCAGCCTGCCCAATAGACGTGCATATCTGACGTTCATATCTGAGCAAATGACTTAGAAACTCCACTCAGGAGTGCATTACTGTAATCAAGGCGGGATGTAATCAAAGAATTCACTCATTACGAAAACACGCCTATTCCAATATATTGAAAATTTCACTACCAAAAAATGAAAGTTTTCAGATAAGAAATTCTGTTATTTTTCATATTTCTGCTCAAAACATAGATTGTGGGCATTCGTTAGAACCGCCTCGCCGATCTATGTTTTTGAGCAGATATAAGAAAATTAATGTACACCTCTATAAGCTCCAGTTTTACTATATAAAAGTGGGGTTTAATGGGATCAATATTATATAGGTATGTTTTCGCGATGAATGATTTTGTTGCAGCTGTCGTGAGATATTTCCTGATATGTCCAATTTGACGTAGCTGCATATATCCAGACCTACAAACTGTGTTGATGTGTTTGTCCAAATTCATTTTGGAGTCCAGAAAAGCACCAAGATTTCTGACACATTCAGATGGTTTAATCTCTGTATTTCCAATATTAACTGTTATTGTTTCGATGTTCTTTTCATTAGTTTGTGAGGTGAAAAGGATGAGTTCAGTTTTGTCTGCGTTGAGTTTTAAAATATTACTATTCATCGTTAAGATAGCTTTCAACATGGCTTATAGCCTCTGACCAAGTGACTACGCTTGTTGGTTTAAAGATAAATGTAGTTGGCTGTCATCTGCATAAAAATGGTTACTCAGTCCATTTTTTTTGCAAATTTCACCACCTGGCTTAGTGTACATAGTGAAGAATTTCGGTCCTAAAACTGACCCCTGCGGAACACTACATTCCATTTAGACTGGCTTTGGCAGTTTACCATTTATGGTCACAGTTTGATACCGGTCCTTCAGATAAGAGGTAACTAACTCTAGCGGTTTTCCAGCGACTCCGAAATTGTGCTCAAGACGGTTCAGTAGTATTTTGTGGTCATTTGTATCAAAAGCAGCTGATAGGTCAAACATCATTAGAATTGTCACATCATTTTGATCAAGAGAATTTAAGATGTCGTTTTGGACTTTTAGCAATGCAGTTTTAGTGGAGTGAAACCTTCTGTATGCAAATTGGTGTTCTTCATGGAGATTGTTCAGAGATAGGTGATTTTCCAGTCGAACATCAACTACTTTTTCGAGAACTTTGGATATGAAAGGCAAATTTGAAACAGGTCTATAGTTCTTCATTGTATTTGCATCAAGATCATGCTTCTTAATGTGTGATCTGATTAGCGAGTCTTTGAAGGACGTTGGCACGTACGCATTTTCCAAGCATACATTGATTAATTTGGTAACCGGTAGTAAAATGTTCATATAAACATTCTTTCAGGAGCCATGTTGGAATTGGGTCTAGTTCACCGGACTTGCATGGTGATGCTGAGATAATCTTTTTAACTTCATTTTACACAACTGGGGTAAATTCAATAAGTTTGTTTGCCACTATTTCAGTTTCCCTGGTGTTACTCACGTCAATTTGATTGTCTGTTTCAGTACCTGGTTACTAATTCCATCAATTTTATTGATGAAGAAATCAGTGAAAGTTTGAGCAAGTTTTTCGGATGATGTTGAAGACTCTACTCCCCAATCAGCCCCGAAAACAAAATACAATGACAAGGACATTTGTTTTACCAAGGACAGATTCCGCGTTTTCTCTACCAGTAAACTTCATTTTCATTGCCAGCACGTCTGTTACATCGTAAAGTGTAGAAAATTTACATTTAGTGTTGAAGCTGACGCAAAATGTAGTCATGTACTGTTTGTACATTTTTTTGGCGTCGATATGGTCAATATTGACGTAAAATGTGGAAATGTAGAAACCATTTCTATTAGTTGTCCTATGTCTTCGAATCTGCTGTATTGGTTTAGTGACTGTCTTCTGTCTATTAATCCGCATAAGGCAAATCACTGAAACGTAAAATACGCCGACCGTTACCACTTGTCATAAAAAATAAATGTAATAAAGATAACGATCTCCGATCACAGTGATATTTATTTCGTACAGTCATGCTAAATTATCCTACGTATCGCAAAATGTAGAAATCGTCACCTTAATATCATAATGTTCTAACTACTTTTTGTTTCTAACCAGCTTTTTTACCATTGTATCTTTGTTGTTAAATAACATATTGCTTTGCAATTTTCACGATTTATTGATTTCAGGGTTTTAAATATTGTATGCAAAGTTAAAAAAATGACACTATTTAACACTTTATAGTTTGAAGATTCAAGTTTTTCTTAATGCATTGAAAATAAAAACATATTATGTTTGTTTAAATGTCATAGTGTTCCTTGTAGATATAACACTTTGAAGCTATATTAATTTCACGAACTTGATCATGCGACTGGAAAGCACAACACTGGTTGGTCACTCCGATACAACAGTCTGATACTAATTTTAAAGTCAATTTTTTCAAGTTTTTTTTTAAGCCAAACCAGGAGTCCAGTAAACTAATCTGGATTATCCGGCGCTGCCTCTATGTGTCTCAGCTGCCTGGTAGCGTAAAAAAATAAAATAAAAAGATCAAAATTTTTGATAGAACAGTAGGTTCTTTAAATAATGCCTTGGAAATACAACACTATGAAACGAACATTCAGCCACATGTTTTTAGAAATTCGATCATGTAACCGGAGAGCACAACACTGGTTGGTCATTCCTATACAACAGTCTGAAACTAATATTAAAGTCAAAATTTGAGACGGAACAGTATGATACTCTAAATTATTCTTTTAATATTAGTATTACGGCGATATAATATATATATGACCTTATTGAGCTTGACAGCCCGGTTACACTGATATAAATATCTGAAGTTTCGAAATTCTGACGTTACAATACTATGATACTTAAGCTACGAAATGGTTACATTTCGTGTCAGCGTCAACGCAAAATGTAGAAGTATTGACATTTATACTTTTTGAGTTTTAACAACATCTACGAGTCATTAAAATGTATATAACTAGAGCTGTTTTTAACAAATAAAAAAAAAAAAAAAAAAAAAGAAAGAAAAAATAGATATGTCTCCTCCAGCTGTCACTCACATATAGACCATTTACCCATACTATAAAAATACACGATAAAAGAAGAAAATCTCCCTAAATTATCTGTTTATTGTATTTAGAGGAAATCCCTGCGGACTCAAGAACGTGTTCGACTCATCCATGGTAAACAAGCCATCGGGGTTTGAGCCATTGAAGTTCTACTGTAAATGTTAGGGCAAAGCCCCTGATCAGAAGGCATGGATGGACATGCTGATCTGAGCCCAGTTGTTCAAAGCTAACGATGTCATTAGTTAACGATTCGTTAAAATTTACATCAAGTGATACGCAAATATGCTGAAATTTTTTGCTGAAAAAATGTGAGTAGCTTTTGCAGTGCAAAAGCTACTCACATTTTTTCAGCAAAAAATATCAAAATATTATATATTGAATCCGCTAAAACAGTTAACGAAATGACACTTAACGAGCTCGTTAAGCTAACGACGCTTTGAACAACTGGGCCCTGAGATTTTATATCACATGTACATTATGATGTGCTGAAGTAATTACATCTTACCGGTTTTCGATTTACAGAGCGGACTCGCAACTACTATTGTCAATTTCTAAGGGCAATGCATCCAAACATGTATAAACGAGAGTTATGGTTCTTGTAGCCTGCAAGATATAGAGCAGACACGATTTTATGACAGATCGACGGACGGACAGATGGACAGAGAAGAGTTACGGTTTTTGTCGTCTGCACGTTGTCAGATGATGCTATATATTTCAATGAAGTTTCATGAAATCGTCTTGAACGTTTTTCAAGTTACAGAGCAGACACGAAATGACGATTGTCAAATTTCAAAGGGGAATAACTCAAAAAAATTATAGACAAGGGTTACGTTTTTTTTTTATGATTTGCACGTCGTCTGATGACACTTCATATTTCTATGAAGTTTCATAATACTATCTTGAACGATGTCCGAGTTATAGAGCGAATACGAAATTACCCTTGTCAAATTACAAAGGGATATAACTCCAAAATATATAGACAAGATTTATTGTTCTTGTAGTATGCACATCGTCTGATGATGCTTTATATTTCTATGAAGTTTCATGAAAATATCTTCAACGATTTTCAAGTTATAGAGCGGACACGAAATGACCATAGTCAAATTTCAAAGGGGAATAACTTCAAAAATATATTGACAAGAGCTATGGTTCTTAGCACATTGTCTGACGATGCTTTATACTTCGTGAAGTTTCATAAAAATGTCTTGAATGGTTTTCAAGTTATAGAGCGGACACGATTTTGTGACGGCCTGACGGACAGACAACCAAGGCAAAAGCAACATGTCTCCACCGCTTCCAGGGCGATTTAGATCCCTGTTATGAGAAATAAAATTTTCTGACCACGCTATCTGTTTAATGAAAAGATAAATACCCAATATATGAGGCATCCACAGATTTCGGATTTTACTACTCTGTTTTCAGCCTCTGTCTTTTCTTTCAATGTGAATAGTCTAGTGTAGCTTAAAATATTCTATTCTGTTCTGTACCTTAGGTTTAAAAGATAGAGTCTGTTCTGCAGTAAAATAGTGAAATGGGATTAAAGAGACGAGAAAGACTACAAGAAGCGATAGAACGAATTACAAAAAAGGAGGCAGTCAAGGGGGTTTAACTCTAATAGTATAGGTACCACTGGGTACATGTACGTTTACACGGAGAAACTCCCGTAATGGGCAAACAAACGATACTCTCTACTTGTCCTATAATGTGAATAAGTCCATTTTACTACAATCGACCCTCGTTATCTCGAATTCCAAGGGACTCTCTAAAATACTTCATCCGTACCTCGACATATCAGATTTGCAGAATTGAGGAAAAAATAAATCGAACAACCACATTTAACAAATGTATATGTAATGGGATTTGAAGTTAGAGATACATTGAACATATTTTGGAAATGAGGAGAAATTGCTCCTTAGGAAGCGGCGTCTATTCAGGTCAACACTGTTTGCTCAGGACAGTCTCACCAAATACTCCGTGTGAATACGTTATGTAAGAAGGTCTTCCAGTGCAGACAGAAATTCAGTCCTTAGAAATACCTATACAGTTCAGCAGATAGAGAAAAAAAATCACTCTCTTCCGACTAAATCCGTTTGCCGAAGGCTGACAATTTTTCAGTCTAGTCAGAACACTGATAATACATTTTATAAGACCTTAATTATAATTCTGCTCAGAGATTTATTAGAGTTCCAGACATCAAAACATTTTTTGCAAATACATTTTACAGACAACGTTATTTGATAAGGTCAAAATAATAAAATGAAAATGTTAAAGAATGAAAAAAGATGAATAAGACGAAGTACACATGGGTCACTAATGGAATCCTGTCCGTGTTAAAAAATAAGAAACTGACATTTCACGTTTTTGTATTGTAAGACAGAGAGACCAAATGTTCTTACATGTATATACATAACAAAGAGTTTGTTAGAAGTTTCTGAAATTGTTAAATAAATAAATATTTGTTTATTTATTTATTCAGTTTTTCATTTACTTCATATAATTTGAAATTTACTCTGAGATTATAACTTGTAATGTAGAAAACAACGGATCGAGAGTCACGATAAGCTAGATTAACACAGTGGGGACTTCTTTTGAATATCAGCATGCTCACAGTTTCACCAGAGCATGCGCAGTTCAGCCAGGAAACAATTGAACCTTGAAGGTTTTAAAATAAATGGATACAGCTAGAATTTTTTGCCGGGAGTGGGTGGGGTGGGGGCAGACTTTATCAGACATTCAGTTGCTTTGACATTATTTGCAATCTTTAAAAAAGACATTTACACTTAAGGGGGATTAGATACACTTTTAAAGGAAACAACACTCATTAAAACTGATTTTCCTCTCTTCTGAAAAGGGTCTTCACTTAAAGGAAATAATCTGTTCCTCTTCAGACAGAAAGTTGCCCCTCTCCCGCCCTTGTTTAATTTACGGAAAATCCAGCCACCTTAAAAAGTTTATTGCTGAGAAAAAAATAATGCATAATTATGTCCACAATTCAGTCTAGGCATGCTGAAATCACTTGTTATTGAGGACCGACGTTTCCATGCCATATTAGATTGAAAACATTTCCTGTTATAGAACTTGAACTATGTGAACGCTGTTCGGAGTAAAAAAAAATAATGTAAAAGCATTAGCAAACACATACATGAATAAAATATTATCGTAAATTATTAACACGGCGATCAGACATTCGTTTTATCTTGCAACAAATGCATCAGCGAACACATCAACCTCTATTTGAGAGCACGACCTTTATGCCATATGAGAGCAACCAAAGTTCACAGCAGTCTGTGTATCCTCGCAGTCTGATCAAGAAATCCTTTGTTCAGCTATATATTGTACATTATCCAATAGTTTTGGACAACGATCAGCCAAATCAGAAGGCCCGAAATGGGCCTTTATTGCTTGAATATGAAATAAGAAGCCTTTAGTCATGTTGCGTCTTACTTGATGTCAAATGTGGAGATTCTGGGGAGAAAAAATACGCGTGTCTTGAACCGAGAAGTTTCACACAATACAGTCGAACCTCGTTATCTCGAACTCGCTTATTTCGAATTACCGCTTATCTCGAAGTGAAAATCTGGTCCCTGTTTTAACATGAAACTATGACAACAGGTAACAAAATAATGTGGAAAAGAGGAGGAGCAATTTCTCCTCTTTTTCTCATTATTTTATATATATATATTTTTAACTTTAGGAGTCAAATTACATATTCTTTTGTTAAATGTGGTTGGTCAATTCATTGTTTTCCTCACTCTCTCAACTCTGATATGTTGAGGTACGGATATCTCGAAGTGTTTCAGTGAGTCCCTTGTAATTCGAGATAACGAGAGTCGACTGTATGTATATTCATTAGTTATTTGAATTCTTGACACAGGAGAAGGGTCATATACCGTGTCTGAGAAATAAGCGAATGGTAAAAATACTTTCAAAAGAGGCAATATGAACCACTGTCCCTTGTCAAGAATCATGTCCCTTTGTCAAGAAGCTAAATAATGGATTTGTTATATTGCAGAGCTTCTATTGAGAGCTTCCGTCAGTTATTACACACAACGTTACATATCTCTAATAAAGATCGGCATCAAACAGCACGCGGCGTCATCGAAAATAGTGTTATCTATATTTCTTGCACACCGGATAAGGAAATCCTATATATGTATCTTACCCTGTAAAGAAATTCTTGTCCTACCCTTGGTAAGATAAAAATCGAGAATTCTCATGTAATTATTGTGCACCGGTAGTATAGGACATCCTGTACTCATCGTTAAGGTTGACATCAGTAAACGCAATGGTGCTCCTTAACATCACAGTAATGTCATCAAATATGGCGGACATCAGCAATCGAAGCGACTGCATTACTAATGAAACGGACAATTGTGGTCCTTAACATTCACCTATGCTGAAAAGTAGGTCAAGTTTGCTCAATGTACTGTAACCGCAAAACTATGTGCACTGTACCATCTCATAGTTTTACTGTCCATCAAATTACCTCAACCTCATTCAATGAAAACTATTAGAAGAGTTATCCGGAAACCAAGTCAGGTCTGCAAATTCTTTAAAAAATAGCGATAACTCTATCAAAACTTGACGTTGTGTAATCTTTAAACAAAAAGTCCTGAACCACCTTATGATCTAACTGTCCACCAAGATTTAAACCAATAGGATAAAAACTGTAGAATGAGTTCGCTGGGAAATTAGTCATATCTGAATAATCTTGAAAGATTAATGAATCTATCAAAATTTGGGTTACTTTTACCTCTAAAAAAAGGTAAGAGAAAAGTCCAGGGAGTGCCACAATCACAAACCGCAGCCCTTCCCAGACTCCAAGAGGAAGAGGAAACAGACAAAATCAAACAAGCGCAAATCGAAGAAACATACGAAAAGCACTAAGATTAGCTCTCTCTTCCCCATGTGAGGTAATCGCAATGCTAAAAGGACTGAAAAAAAACAACAACACACACACACACAAAAGAACACAATAACACAAGGCAAGACATAAAACAAATCGCCTCGTAGAATAAACCACAAAGCAACAAAGAGTAAGACTAACACCGGGATCACCGCCTTAGAACGGTCAGTAGAATAAACCACAGGGGGTTTAAAACACTTTTATAGCTAGCCAACTTCACCCTGGGTCCCGATGCTACTCTTAATATGCGCTGTACCACCGCATAGTCTAACTGTCCACCAAGTTTCAACCTCATTCGACGTGATCTGTAGGAGGAGTTATCTGGAAACAAATCCATGTCTGAAACTCTTTAATAGATAGTGATATCTCTATCAAAATTTGGTGTACTTTAACCACATAACAATATGCACTCTATTACCTCAAGGTTTAAATATTCACCACCGTTTCAACCGAATATTATATGTAATATTCAGAAAGATCTGTTAAAACTGAAGGAGTTATGATGATAAGGTCGAAAAAAGGCATATTTAGGAATCAAGGGAACGTAACTCTAAAATAAATACCTAAATAACCTTATATGCACAGTTTTCGACCACCTTATCTGCCAGTTCAAGGATAATCTGATTAAAACTAAATGAATTATACTGAAGATAATGTCAAATATAGGCTTTTTCAACAATCAAGAAGACGTAACTCTAAGACATATGACGCAGTCTAGGCAGGTTTCAAACCCATCCGAGATTCCATGTCAGTCTTATCTTATCTGCAAGTTTCTGGAAGATTTGATCAAAACTAAATGGGTTATGCTGATTGCAAAGTCAAGCAGAGCATTTTTCAGCAATCAAGGGGATTTAATTCGAAGAATAATAATCCTATCTGGACAGTTTTTGAACTCCATTCGAAATTTCATCCATGCCCCTCTGCCCCCCTCCCCTCTCTCTCTTCCCCCCTCTCCCCCAACGGCCTTATCTACAAGTTTCAGGAAAGTCCGATCAAAACTGAAAAAGTTATGCTGATGACAAAGTCAAACAGAGGTTTTATAGAATCAAGGGGATGTAACTCTAGGATTAAAGATCAGATGTGGCCAGTTTTTTAACTCATCTGACAATTCTTCTAAGTCTACCTTATCCGAAAGTTTCAGAAAGGTCCGAACAAAACTGGACAAGTTATGCTTATGACAGAGTCAAACAGAGGATTTATCAGCAATCGATGGGATGCAACTCTAAGACTTATGATCCGAACTGGCCTGGTTTCAAACTAATGCGAGAATTTATCCATGTCCACCTTATCTGCAAGTTTCAGGAAGATCCGATCAAACCATAACGTGCTATGCTGATGAAAAGGTCAAACAGAGGCTTTTTTAGCAATCAAGAGGACCTAGCTCTAGGAGTAATGATCCGACCTGACCAGGTCTCGAACTCGTCCGAGATTTTATCCATGACCACGTCATCGTCAAGTTTCAGGAAGATTCGATCAAAGCTGATCGAGTCAGGCTGATGACAAAGTCAAACAGAGTTATTTTTTTCAGTAATTAAGGGGACGTTACTTTAAGTTTAATGATCCGATCTGGCCAGTTTTCAACTGCGTTCGCGATTTTATCCATGTTCGCCTTATCTGCACGTTTCTGGAACATCCAATTAAAACTGAAGGAGTTGTAGTGACATTTTCTTGTCATTGCCACAACAACCAAGGGTTTCATTGGCTTTTCATGAAAAGCTCAAGATATTTATGCCCTACCAGAAGCATGCTACAGATGAGAAATGATTTAAATTAGCCTGCAAACTGTGGAAATATATCTGGCCAAAAGTGTGGACGGACGCGGGATGGTCGGACGGACGACGGATGGACTGCCATCCTTTTAGCTGCCCTGGAACCTTCGGCCCAGATGAGCTAAATTCCATATTTAGAAATAAAATGTATGCAAGAAAAAGAATCTATCATGGATAAAAATCCATCCCTCGGCAAGCCTCGGGGTGCCAGACAGTGATCCACGGGATGAACTTTTTCTATCTACCCCTTACTCCAATGATAGATTCCCATAATCTATATATATAAAACTTACATCGTCACGAATCAACAACGATTACGTTCCGATTTGCGTTCTTTTGTGTGTTCTTTGTTTCCAACGGCAATCTTTTAGCTTTTTATTTGACTTCACTGCAGCCGTAAAACGTACCCCCCCCCGCCCCCCCCACACACACCCACCCTCGGTACTTCATCATAGTGCCGATTATATTTTGTTTTTCATTTGGGGTCGTTTGAACCAATATCTGCCACTTTGAAAATCAAATACCCCTAAAGCCGGTGCTAGGGAACATATACAGCCTTGCAAACTACATAGCTGTATATGAAGAGACTTGATACATGTAGAACCGAGTCTCCGATATTCGTTCTTTTGTGTGCAACCTTTAAACGTTTATTTTTCACTTCACTGCAGTTGGTGGTAAGTGCATGAGGCGGCCGTTAAACGTTTCCCCATACTTCACAACAGTGCAGATAATATTTTACTTCGTTTGTGATTATTGAGCCCATTCTAGTTTCTTTGAAAGTCGAATACCAAGTCCAATAGCCGGTGCTGGGGGGTGGGGGCGCGTATACAGCCTCACAAACTGCATAGCAGTATATGAAAAGAAGTTCTAATGAACCCGATTCTCCGAGTTTTGTTCTTTTGTGTGTTCTTCGTTTCCAAAGCATTAAGAAAACACGCCTATACAAATATATTGAAAATTTCAGCACCAAAAACTGGAAGTATTCCGATAAAACTTCTGATATTTTTTTCAAATTTTCTGCTAAAACATAGATTGTGGGTACTCGTTAGAACAGCCTCGCCGAGGCGGTTCTAACGAATACCCACAATATATGTTTTTGAACAGAAATAAGAAAAATAATTTATACCCCTCTAAACCCCAGTTTTACTATATAAAAGTGGGGTTTAATGGTCTCATAATTATATAGGTATGTATTCGTGATGACAACATTTTAGCTTTTTATTATTAGTACTGAAGACGCTTGTTGAAAGAACAAAAAAAAAAAAAAAAAAAAAAAAAAAAAAAAAAAAGAAAACTGTTTTAAGAGGACTTGGAAGGGTTCAAGTTTTCTTCTTCAACACAACGGATAGATGCAAATTCAAAATGTAGTGCTTATGTAAGTTAAAGTATATTGAAAATAATTTGAAATAAAAGACAAAAATGTCAGACTTTGCTTTATTTTTTTTATTGATGCTGTGAAAAAGATGGCGAACTTCGAAGTTTTAGAAGAGATATATGCATAGGATACATGTAGGTCTACGACTGTTATAACGAAACTGATAACGTGATGACTTTACAGTTAGCACGGAGATTCAAAAAAAAAAAAAAAAAAAAAAAAAAAAAGAAATAAAAAAAAAAATAAAAAAAAAAAAGTCACAAACTTACAGCTACATCGTATGTAATCTGAGCTTTTTACTAATCACAGATAAATGATCTATATTGAAGCAACACTGTTTTCGAAAATAAGAAAAAAAACAACATCTTGCCACAAACCATATGTAAACGTCAGTACAATTTACTTTCAATATTCGGACAGATATTCCTGACCAACCAGTGTAGACCCAGATCGGACGCCGCAGAACGCGGCGTCCGATCAGGGTCTACACTGTTTGACTCTCATCCAGCATTTAGATAGGTAGTCAAATGGAATGTTCACAACTAAGGAAAAGTATTGTAAGCTACAATCAGGGTAAAGTACGGTTCCCCTTTGAGATCGCTCTTAACTCTTTGTAACATAGAAAGGGCTGTAATATGACATTTCAGGTACTTTCCAGGGTGTTCGTCTCAAAACCAATAATTCAGATATTCCTTATAAAATCAATTGTTTTCATAACCTATAGAAAAGAAGTAAATTCAAAGGTAAGTTTATTAGCATTAATATGATGTACAAATTTACAGAAATAAAATAAGTATTAAATATGTCCGAAACAAATATAGGTATACATACGACCCTTCTTTAGTCATCATAATCATCTATTTTTTTTTTAAATCTACCTTAATCTTTTATAACCTCTCAAATCAAAGAATGGTTTATGTTCTTAACATCAAAACTACACCATTTTTTTCAGCTTACAACTGGGCCATAAGTCGTCCATTACGAAAACAAGCCTATTCAAATATACTGAAAATTTTCCCACCAAAAAATGAAAATTTTCAGATAAAAATTTCTGATATTTATCATATTTCTGCTCAAAACATAGATTGTGGGTACTCGTTAGAACCGCCTCGACGAGGCGGGTCTAACGAGTACCTACAATCTATGTTTCTGAGCAGAAATAAGAAAAATAATGTATACCCCTGTAAACCCCAGTTTTACTATATAAAAGTGGGGTTTAAGGGGGTCAAAACTATATAGGCGTGTTTTCGTGATGTCAAGAACTAATATGTTTTAAGTTTCTTGCGCAATAAATGGTGTTTTATGTACCTTAACCTTTCAGCCCTGCAGACCAAAACATATACCTGAGCAAACAGTGTTCACCCAGATAAGACGGCTTGTCACGAGTCGTCTCATAAGGATCTACACTGTTTGACATTATTATTTTGGTTTCTGATTGAACCTTTGTTTTCAACAATGGACTTGTCCAAATTAAGGGACGGTATAACCCAGTAAGCATTCTTTATAAGTCTTCAGCGGGCCGCTATCGGCCTGTCAGGGTAGCTGACGGGCCGATAACGGCCCGCTGTAGATTTATAAAGAATGCTAGCTGGGATAATCCATTACAGAAATTCAAGGGTGAAAAAGTTAAGCGTCCGCTGCTAGATACCCAAACTGTACGCTTTAGACACGTTCAGTGACGTTCCTAACCTTAAATTTGATCATTGTAGAACAGAAATAGCGAGTAATGAATTGACGGACTATCTGCGCTTTTACAGTTGTAACACATCTTCAAATACGAGTTTTTATTTTTTTACATGCAAAGCAGTCGAGTATACATTTTCATCGAATATTTCCACAGGCACCGACATTTCAAGAAATTGCACTGCTGTACATTGTAACATTCAGCAATTTAGCTATGGACAAATTATAAAACACACTACGCAGATTTTCACATACACGTGCACGTTCTTGTAATACAGAGAGTCACTACCCGACCATTTTGACTTTAATTACGTGCTGAACAGAGTAATATAAGCTGCGTTTTCCTTCCATCGGTTTTCACAGGAAAACGTACGTACTATGATCTCTTCAAAATTGTCTATTGTTTCTAAACAGAACATTTGCTCTTCATTATTTTCATTGACAGGGTTTCTGTCCAAGCGAATACAAAAATTCACGCATACGCAAACCTGGCGTGGTCCCTATCTGTTCATGATAAGAAGTTGCTGTTTATCCTATACTGAACTTATGCCAGCCGAGAAGTTGTTGTGAACATTTTTACGCCGTGTAAAAGGCAATAAATATAAACAATTTGACAGTTAAAATTAATTCAGATTTGTGTCGCAATAAAACAAATCTGATTGTGTTCAGCTCACGTGGGAGTAAACAAAGAGCAATATGCTGTTCTAATGTAAAAGCGCAGTCAATATAATTACATTTAATCTTCCTATCCCTCTGTGAAATTATCAGACAATAAATTAGAGATAATCAACATTTCCAAAAAAGCAGCTTATTACTCAGCAGGCAGGAAACGTTGAGACTAAGTCGCATGTACGTCGATGCACGTTGTCTCAACTTTGCAGGCATAACCCAGTGGGCACGCAACGTTGAGACAACGCTGCATCAACGTTGATGCGACGTTGTCTCAACGTGTCGTGCCCGCTGGATAGTCAATTTAAATTTAATTCAAAGTGGCTTTTATAACAGTGTTCAGGAGAATGCAACACTGGGCTAAGTATTCAGAAAAAAAAATAAAACAACAAAAAACAAAACAAAACAAAACAAAAAAAAACAACAACAAAAAACAACAACAACAACAAAAAACAACAACAAAAAAACCCCCCAAAAAACAAACAAAAAAAACCCAACCAAACCTGAACTGTTTACAGTGCCACCAGCTGATCTTGAAACTCAGCATATCAAAACCTTGAAGCATTTTTAAGATAATCGCTTGCAGAAACCTGATACAGAAAATTAGGTTTATTTTCGTGGTTGGATTTTGGTGCGATTTGCTGTGTAAAGTTGCCCCAACCCTCCTCCCCCCACCCCCGCAATACTCGACCAACAATCAACGCTTAGCATGATTTGTAACACTTTCAGCAGATGACATTTTCCTTATTGTTCCCAGAAAATAGACGTTAACATTTCTATTCAGAGTCAGAGTCTATTTTCTGGGATAAAACTATCATCAATACACTGTCTGCTGTATCTGCCTAGAGAATAGTAAAAGTTGAATAACTTCAGGACTGATGAATTGAATGCGGCCACCGGAAAGGGATACATCTGTTAAAATATCATCCAGAAACGCGCATACAAAAATCGTAAGTAAGTAAGTATGTAAGTAAGTAAGTAAGTAAATAAATACTTTATTTAAAGAGGGTAACTATATTTAGCATACAACAGCTAATCTTCCATGAGGCCCTCAGAGTTACAAAATACATATTTACATAAAATATACAGAAAAGTCAAATTGATGGTTAAACAGACAGAAGTTCTCTGACCACTACACAGCATGGGATTGCCATTTTCAGCATTCCCTGGTGCGTCGGTCAGCAAGCATTCACTGAGTTATATACCATCACGAAAACATACCTATATAATTTTGACCCCCTTAAACCCCACTTTTATATAGTAAAACTGGGGTTTACAAGGGTATACATTATTTTTCTTATATCTGCTCAAAAACATAGATTGTGGGTACTCGTTAGAACCGCCACAGCGTGGCGGTTCTAACAAGTACCCACAATCTATGTTTTGAGCAGAAATATGAAAACTACCAGAATTTTTCATCTGAAAGTTTTCAATTTTTGGTGGTAAAATTCTCAATATATTTGAATAGGTGTGTTTTCGTAATGCATATATTAATACATATTAAGAGTCAGATAAAGCTGGTAATAAGGAAACATAATAGAATCTGGCTCCAGATAAGATTTAAGTACCGTATGGACTATTTACCTACCTCTCCACAGGAATACAACAAACACTGTAGTGCCTATCTGAATCACCATCGGGTGACTCTGACAGACTTTCCACGGAGAAGTAAGAAAAAGTATTTGTTTAGTGCTCCTTTTATGTAATGCCATGAAGTATCATGCAGATATCTAAATGTCAATATACATTCTGAATCATTTTCAGATGTAGAGTAACAATACATATTTATTTCAGATATATGAATACTGTAACATTTTTCTCTGTGAAACACCTAACTATGGTGTAAAAAAGGTCTATCAGAATGTTGTCAAACTTGTGAAAATCTCTGTGCTACTAGAAATGAATTTCTAATCAACGGCGCCGTTTCTGCGATAACTCAATTTGTTTGAAATTTAAGCTGAAAAATAATTTCCAGATACCTTTGTTAAAGTAGCCTTACAAGTGCGATTTCTATTTTTATACAGTACTATTATTGATCAAACTGATGCAAACAATATGGCAAATACAAAAGGCAAATAAACATCACGAAAACACGCCTATATAGTTTTGACCCCTTTAAATCCCACTTTTAATAGTAAAACTGGGGTTTACAGGGTTATACATTATTTTTCTTAGTTCTGCTCTAAAACATAGATTGTTGGTACTCGTTAGAACCGCCTCGCCGAGGCGGTTCTAACAAGTACCACAATCTATGTTTTTGAACAGAAATATGAAAACTACCATAATTTTTCATCTGAAAGGCTTCATTTTTTTTATGATAAAACTCTCATGATATTTGATTAGGCGTGTTTTTGTAATAAACACATCCAATTTTATGAATTTATATGTTAAAATGTTTTAAACCAATGCTTTAAATTATCCCTTTTCTCTTCAACCTTCTTGTCATAAACTGACTATCCATAAATAGTCTTATAAAGAGTAATATCAACTTAAACAGTTATGTAAGCGTAATAGTCACGAAACATAGCCTACTAATGACAGTAAAACTTAAACAGTTATGTAAGCGTAATAGTCACGAAACATAACCTACTAATGACAGCTAAAGAAACAGTAAACATCCCCCTTAAACCCCACTTTTATATAGTAAAACTGGGGTTTACAGGAGTATAAATTATTTCCTCTTATTCCTGCTCAAAAACATAGATTGTGGTACTCATTAGAACCGCCTCGCCGAGGCTGTTCTAACGAGTACCAACAAGCTATGTTTAGAGCAGAAATATGAAAAATGCAAACTGTGACAGACAGCACGCAGATAACACACCAACGAGAAGCAAAACAACTATCTACCTCTCATCAGCACAGCGAGCAGCCATCTTGTCCCACAAAGAACGAACACCACAAGAACCACCGGCTTAGAATGATTAGTAGTAAAACTACCAAGAGGTTAACCCAGGTCCTGCTGAGCCTGGATATGTCCTGCCTTTGCAAACAGTGTAGATCCAGATCAGTTGGCTTCTGAAGAAGCCAACTGATCTATCTGCACTGTTTGCCATAAAGTATGTGAATTTATAGAACAATTCGCATCAAGTAATCTGATTGGCTGAAAATTAGAAGTGGGTGTGGCATTTTAATTTATCCAGCAACACAAGGGTTATTTTATTGGCGACACATTTCCAACCCAGGGTCAAAGGTTGTAAACCATACAGACAAAAACCGGCTTGCATAACATTCGAATCTCAATCGTGAAGTCAACATGACGAATAGAAGGATATGTAAATCAAATGACATCAGTGTGAAAAAACAGTGGTAAAATTTTCAATATATTGAATAGGCGTGTTTTCGTAATGTTACAGAGTCACCTTACCTGAAAATGCATCCATTTCCCTTCAGCTACAGCAAAATATGTGCAATGTAATATAAGACGTTCTCAATGATCAGTCTACAGATTATGGATATAAGAGACTCCCAAACGCTAATATATGTTAGATTCTATATTAAATTTTGTCTGCGACCTCTGAGCACCGGAAACCAGGCAATTCGCCTTCCGGCTTTTTGCAAATAAGCTCTCAAGGGTGGCGGACAATACAGAATTTGGATTTCTCGGAGTACAAAATACTTCGTATATGTGCGGAATAGCCCAGGGTTTAGTCAGCTGGCCTTAAGAAGCAGCAGACGACATTTAAAAGAATACTATCCTTATGTTTTTCTGGAAAATGGGGCTAGGCATTTCATGCAAATTAGATCATTTACGATGCTTTAGGAAAATACTAATTATGCTATCTATTTTCATCTGATGACTTTGACCAGAGAGTGCTTAACATTGATATATTTGGATTTCAGTCGCACAGATACACATTTATTTTGAAACGAAAACATATGAGCCAGGGCACGACAAGACCTATATTAAGATTTGAGCGACCAGCGAAAACTCAGATCAGCCTGCGCATCCGCGCAGTCTGATCAGAGTCTTCGCTGATCGCATGAGACTTCTACAGCCTCTAGGCTATCCAAAGAGGGATAAACAAGACCATTGCCATATTGAGGGGATGTACCGGCTGATCTGAGTCTTTGCTGGTCATACACATACATGTCTTATTGTAGGGTTTTTATTGTGCGCTGGCTCATATGTTATGAAAAGAAGTAAAAGCCACAAACTGACACATCAATCAATACTTTTTATGATCCAATGATTAATAATTGTTCAAGGCTAATCTATAAAGTATTTGCATTGTCTCCAACTTATCGTTAAGTGTCTGTTAATGATTCCTTAGTATATTGATAACTGGCTTTTTGTCAGTCTATTTTTCTTAACCCTTGTCATGCTAAATAAATTAAAATGCCATGCCCACTTCGAATGTTCAGCCAATCATGTTACTTGCTCCAGGTTGTTAATACAAATTCACATCTAATTGTTGACAAACAGTGTAGATCCAGATCAGCTGGCTTCCTATATCCGGGTTCAGCAGAACCAGGGTTAAACTAAAATGATTCGAGTCGCAACGTCAGAAAACGTATCTTCGAAAATGTGCGCCTAACGAAGAAAAAATCAAATCAGCGGCCCGTTCACTGGGAACATTTTAGGCAGCCAAGGATGCATATTTTATGCATGCGGACAGCAAAGACGTTGATCCGACTGTGCGGATGCGCAGGCGGATTTCAGTCTTCATTTGGCGCACATGCCAGAAGGTACATTTCCTCACGTTGCGGTGTGAATTGTGAGGTATGGAAATTCTTCACCTGTGTAAGAGAAACGTCATTTTAAATCGTTCTTCGCTGATCACTGTATCTTGATCAACGGCAGTAATTGTACAAACTTCCACTGTTCTCCACACACTGAAGCATTTTGACCACTCTAAAGACGAGTCATTGCGCAGTGACACCTGGAAAATGGTCTTTGTGGCAAGGCCGATTTCAACATACCGTATTTACCCTAGATAGTCGGACACATTCACAATAGTTTTCCAAAATTTAAAGCAAACATATACCGTATTCGACCTAATTACCTCACACACCCCTATAAGCTCACAGTCAAGCAATTCCGTAGTCTTCAGATTACAACCAGTGTACATTTGATCTTTTTCTTGATAAAAGCATATGTTATGGGTACACAATGTACTCATTTGAATTGCATCGACTTGTACCCACAACATATGCTTTAAGAAAGAAAATAAACACACACACACACACACACACACACACACACACACACACACACACACACACACACACACACACACACACACAAATCGTATAAACACGATAGGATAAGTCATTTGCTGATCTTGTTTAGCGTAGTTTTAGTAGGTGGATACATAATGTACTACAAAAGTCTCTCAGTAATTTTTTAGACCTAAGCGCACAGTGCGGTAATTAGGTCGAATACGGTAAGTTACCTTGGAAAGGCCAAACTCACGAATTGGTATACATGTACGATTTTCCCGTGGCACCGATGGAAAGAAGGAACGATGAGATACAAACAAGTCCATTTTACAATACATTATTACAGTCGAACCTCGATCGCTCGAACACTGATGGCTCATTTACCATGGCTAATTCGAACTCGTTTTTGAGTCCCTACGAATTGTTTCTGATAGCTCAAGAAAACAGATATTTAAGGAAATTTTCTTATTTTATCGTGAAATTGTATGTTGTGTGTACTCATTAAAATTGCCTTATCGAGGCGATTCTAATGAGTACACCCAACAGACAATCACTGTGTAGAAAATAGAAAAGATTTCCCTAAATTATCGCTATTTGCTTCCAGAACTGGTGCCATGATTAACCCTCAGTGGCTCGAACTACCCATGTCTCGAACGAATTTCCATGGTCCCAAAGATGCTCGAGCCATTGAGGTTCGACTGTATGTCGAAAAACTGCTGTATGGCTGACAGTAAAGACCCTGATCATACGCCTCTTTCTGATTTTGTGTAACCTTAGTGATCCTTATTCTGAATATAGACATTCAACAGGAGAACGATGGAAACAGAAAACAAGACATAAAACCAAAGAATCTAGGTCTGTATTTACTTTTCAAAGGATTGGCAGTAACTTTGTGCCGAATAATATGATATTAGCTTCCACAAATTAGGAAGTACATAGATGACACTTTTATTGTCTAGAATTTCTAATCTTAACTTCAAATTAATGGATTCTGCAATGGAATAATGTCTAGTCTCCTTCCCTTAAATAAAACCATAGTAAAGTCAACCTGAGCTGATCTTACCGTTATTCTTGTACACGTCATCATAATAAAAGTAAATCGTTACATTATCTAATTTGCGACAGCAGTTTTCGAAACAAACTGTATTGAAGACTCTAAGATTGCTAATTTGCTAAACTTGCTCTGAATATGAACAATGTGCATTATTCTGGATTTTCGGCAAATTTTGCAAATTCTAAGAAGTCAGTAATTTTAGGTCAGTATCAGTTTAATCCCTCCTGGAGCCATTATTCTGTAACTGAAGGGTTTTGGGGAATACCTGGCAGATTTTCTGTTATTTTGTATACAAGAGGTGACTTTTGTATATCCTATTTGGTTTCTTACATCTGCTCTAAACGGAGAGCAAATTGTTTCTTTTTTGCGAGAATACCTTTTTCAAAGGGAGACAAAACAACTTTGAAGAGTTGCCTCTCCTAAAAGTGTATCAAATCCTTAAGCTATATCCTTTCATTATGGCGTTCTCAGGTTAAAAACAGCTACATATTTGGACAGACAAACGTTTTTGTCTTATGCAACAGAAATAACCATTATTATGTAGAGGGATTGATGCACTTTCAAGGGAGACATCTCTGTCAAAATTGCTTTGATTCCTTCTGGAAAGGGGTCTATTCTAAAAGGTAAGAATTTGCTCCAAAGGGAACAAATTCTTTCCTTTTAGAATAGAACCTGCAGCAAATTCTTTCCTTTTAGAATGTATCCTTTTTCAGAAGGGGCCTGATGTGCAAAGTGCCAAAGAGGAAATCACAAAACAAAACTAGCACCCTTGTGAGTGCATTCAGTTCCCTTAATTGTGTACTCCTTAATAAAACTGTACATAAAAGCAATCGTCATCAAAGGACCTTTATCAGAAATCTAGACTAATGGTCTATGTTTTTAGATGAAATAAGGTACACTGTATCTTTTGTCTTTACATTTCTCTTTTTGTTCTACTTTTATTTTTCAAGTCTAGCATCGCTGAAACTAAGTTTCGCAAGAAAATAATAGTTTTGAATTTTATCTACAGTGAAATGGTTCCTAGTAGTCGCTTTTTGAATCAGTATTTAACGACAAAAATGTACAGTAATCTTAAAAGTATGTAATCACATCAGCTGTCGTTAAGTATTTTTGTGGCCTCATTTCGGTTTGGCATTGTTTGAATTACCTATTCTAGACATATGGTTCATAAAATTTATTTGAAAATAATAGAATACCACTGAAAGTATCGCGAGAATGTTACATTTTCCACCAGTTTTCAAACAGACTTAATCAAACCCAGCACTATATCACGTTGATTGTCCAGCTCTTGATTTTATCCGCAAATAAAACAAAAAAAGATCATCCCTATCTTTTTATATAAAATCAACATCTTATCATTACTTACTGCGAATTCACACTAAACACAGATTGACTACCGAGACTGTTACAAAATGTATACAATAGTTTAAATTCATTTTGTTCAGGCGCAAAAAAGAATGATTATAAGAAACAAAGTACATCGTATAGGGAAAAAAGAGACAATTTATAAAGAATAAGGTAGATAGTGTGATAAATATTGTTTAAGTGACATATTAATTATTATAACATATTTGCTACAACGCCGTTTGTTTCTATACATTTATTTTACAACTATATCTATAATGCTACATGATTTTGCTATTCCTAGATGTTCGGTAAGTATGTATGTCAATAGATCTGTTTCTTTGACAATTACAACGTGATACTGAATAAGGAGCCCACCAAGGACACCAAGGACTCCAGCAGACTGGTCGTGCAGCTGTATCACGATAAACATAATAGAGGTCATCACGAAAGCATGCCTATATAGTTTTGACCCCCTTAAACCCCACTTTTATATAGTAAAACTGGGGTTTACAGGGGTATACATTATTTTTCTTATTTCTGCTCAAAACATAGATTGTGGGTACTCGTTAGAACCGCCTCGACGAGGCGGTTCTAACGAGTACCCACAATTTATGTTTTGAGCAGAAATTTGAAAAATTTTAGAAATTTTCATCTGAAAACTTTCATTTTTTTGGTGGTAAAATTTTCAGTATATTTGAATAATCTTGTTCTCGTAATGTAGACTATAGATCAAATGAGAACATTCTATACGAAACTTTCAAGACATATAGCGTCTATATAACCCGGGGCACAGCATTTTCTACATTATTGCATGTGCGCTCAGGGAAGACTCGGGTCAGCCTGCGCAACCATGAAGTCTGATCTGAGTCTTCGCTGTCCGCCTAAAGATGCATTGGACCCTCGGCTACCCATAGAGCGTATTGCAAAAACTCTTATGAGACTGTGTGGGTGAGCAGGCTGACCTGAGTCTTCGCTGGGCGCACATGCAACCTTGTAAGAAATCCTGTGCCCGACTCATGTTTCTTCCTACATTGCAAAAATGTGATTGCTGTATATTGAACTCGTTGATTTACAGTTCTAACCCTTTCACATCTCGATTTCTGAAATGGATTTTTTTTAATCTTTGCATTGGAACACACCTAATCTTGCGAATAAGGGTGTTAATCAAAAGTCAAGAATAAAGTGGCAAACAGTGTAGATCCTAATGCGACGGCTCATTACGTGTCATCTGGATCAACACTGGTTGCAAACGTATCTGTCTAGGTCTACAGGGCTGAAAGGACCGTGCTCTTAAGGTATCTAAGTGAAAGGGGTAAACATAATAACCATTGTCATGACCCATTATCTCTGAAAAATATTTGGCATACGATTCACATGAAATGTCAAGACTTACTGTTTTTTTTTTCTGAAAAGAAAAGAAGGAATTTCGCCTGATACAAAGTTTGCTTAGCGCTATAACCCTTTCAACCTGGCAGACCAAAGCAGATACCTGTGCAAACAGATTAGATGAGATGAGACGGCTCGTAACAAGCCGTCTAATCAGGATCTACATTATTCGCCATTCAGTTTTGGATTTTTAGATTAGAACCCCTATTGTTATAGAGCGGAAAAGAAGTTTTACGCAGTCGCTGACGCTGATGCCGACGTCGACGCAAACGGGATCCGTCCCAAAACCATGCCCCCACCCTAGGTAGTGGAGGACATAATAATGTATACCCCTGTAAACCCCAGTTTTGTTATATAAAAGTGGGGTTTAAGGGGGTCAAAATTATAGAGGCATGTTTTCGTGATGCGGAGTATATGTACATGCAGATCGAGGTTTTCGTTGTTCGCATAAGCAGAAAAACTATTTCCCTAAAAATATTACACAGTTTTGATCGTATTTGGCACTCCGTGTGTGGGCCAAAGAGTAATGCCACTAGAAAATAGAGTGTTTCTGGCGAAGGGTAAATTGAAGCGTTTACTGTCTTGTCATATGAAATGACTATTTAAGTGGACTTGGTATACATGTACGATTTGCTGCCATTGTACAAATGATACAACATTTAAGATTTTTCTTGTACGTTTCTGCACACAAAGACCCTTCAAAAAGGGCAAATCCTTCCTTTTAGGATAAACTCTTTTTTCAGAAAGCATCACGAAATCATGTCTATAAAATTTTGACCCCCTTAAACCCCACTTTTATATAGTAAAACCTGGGTTTACAGGGGTATACATTATTTTTCTAATTTCTGCTCAAAAACATAGATTGTGGGTACTCGTTAGAACCACCTTGGCGAGGCGGTTCTAACGATTATACAAAATCTAAGCTTTGAGCAGAAACACGAAACTATCAGAGGTTTTTATCTGAAAATTTTCAGTTTTTGGAGGTAAAATGTTCTATATTTTTGAATAGGCGTGTTTTCGTAATGAAGACCAAAAACGTTTTGAAAGAGTAACTTCCCTTGAAAGTGCATCCATTTCCCTGTAATGACCCGAACCATCCATGAGTGCAAATTCTTACGTTAGGAACAGACCGCTTTTCAAAAGGGAGACAAAACATTTTGTAAGGTTTACCTTCCTTGTACCCATTCCCCTTAAATGGCCCGAGACACAGACAAATATACAAGCATATACAAGAGCGTAAGTCCAGGCAAAACTGCGATTCCAGTGTAATTTTTGCAGTTCACACAATCAAGCAATGAACGAGAAGTTACCAAGGAAAACAACAGTCAATAAACGCAGCCTCAAAGAAAAAGAAAAGACACAAACATACGCACCATAACACTTTTTATAGGGACAATAACACACACACACACACACACACACACACACACACACACACACACACACACACACACAAGGGCAGGGCGGCATTGTACGGTCAATAGCGCCGCTACTGACCGTACAATGCCGCCTTCGCTCTTCTCCTGCGTTAGCTAGGAGGCTTGGAGGGGCTTCCTTTTCAGAAATATGCAAACGCCAATCGCGCCCTTACTTCATATGTAGTTTTAAACTAAACTGTGCAACGATGCCCACAGTTTCTGCTGCCTCAACAGTCAGAATCAGACACACACGCATGCACGCACACACACACAGACAGGAGCAGGGCGGCATTGTACGGTCAACAGTACTGCTTCTGACCGTACAATGCCGCCTTCGCTCTTCTCTTGCGTTAGGAGGCTTGGAGGGGCTTCCATTTCAGAAATATGCAAACGACAATCGCGCCTTTACTTCAGATGTTGTTTTAAACTAAACTTTGCAACGATGCCCACAGTTTCTGCTGCCTCAACAGTCAGAATAAGACCACTAAATATGGACAGCCTGCTGACATAAAAGCCCTTAGGGCATTTGTAACCCCCAGACCTGGTTCCTCAGCTACGCGCCGGGTAAAGGTCTTCACTATTTGTCCTATATCATTAACAAGGTCCCTCTCTATTGTGTACGCGAACAGCAAGGTCCTGATCAGACTGCTGTTTGTATATGTTTTCAGGTCCCTTTTCTCACCCACAGGCCAATATTTACAACTCTATTTTCAACGCTCCTGAGCAGGCAGTGCACATCACGCAAACATGCCTATATTATTTTGACCCCCTTAAACCCCACTTTTATACAGTAAAACTGGGGTTTACAGGGGTATACTTTATTTTTCTTATTTCTGCCCAAAAGCATAGATTGTAGGTACTCGTTAGAACCGCCTCGACGAGGTGGTTCTAACGAATACCAACAATCTATGTTTTGAGCATGAATAAGAAAAATATTTGATTTTTTATCTGAAAATTTTCATTTTTTTGGTGGTAAAATATTCAGTATATTTGAATAGGCATGTTTTCGGAATGAATGTGCACGTTTTTGGGAACATTCGATGTATGCGGATGGTATTGTGGAGGTTTTATTGTATTGCGACTTATTAAATAGAAACGAGCTCTGGAATAAATCAGATTTTATTGCAGCCTGATGTGATGTGAAATCAAATGGGTATAGCATAATCAATTTATCTTTTGTTTCCTGCACATGGCTTTTAAGTTTAATGCAAGAAACACTTCTTTAATTCGATGTGGCAAGAACTCTATAATTTGTGTGGGTGGAAAGACACATTAAGCGTCATCTTTCAGTGTTCGAAAGAGAACGAAAGTCTAGAAAATAATATATTTATGTGCTAAACAGGCACATAAAGTTGCAGTTGTTTTGTATATTCATAACGAAAACACGCCTATTCGAGTATACTGAAAATTTTACCACCAAAAATGAAACTTTTCAGATAAAAAAGTTCTGATATTTTCATACTTCTGCTCAAAACATAAATTGTGAGTACTCGTTAGAACCGCCTCGACGAGGCGGTTCTAACGAGTACCCACAATCTATGTTTTTGGGCAGAAATAAGAAAAATAACGTTTACCTCTGTAAACCCCAGTTTTACTATATACAAATGGGGTTTCAGGGGGTCAAATATATATAGCCATGTATTCGTGATGTGTATGCGTACTCTCTTTCACAAGGACATTTTATAGTGCAGATTGTATGTTTATTCTCCTTTGGATCGCTGAACCCATTCTGGTTTCTTGGCAAATCCAGTTCATCTTAAGCCGCTGCCAATGTGCATATGCAGCCATATGCAATTTCATTGTTGTGTCACGAAGTCTCAATAAAATTTAGTCTTCTTATACTTCATCATAGTACATTTATTATTATTATTATTATTCATTACGAAAACACGCCTATTCAACTATATAGAAAATTTCACCTCCAAAAACTGAAAAATTTCAGATAAAAATCTCTGATATTTTTCAAATGTCTGCTCAAAACATAGATTGTTGGTACTCGTTAGAACCGCCTCGGCGAGGCGGTTCTAACGAGTACCCACAAGCTATGTTTTGAGCAGAAATTAGAAAAATAATGTATACCCCTGTAAACCCCATTTTTACTATATAAAAGTGGGATTTAAGGGGATCAATATTATATTGGTATGTTTTCGTGATGTATTAATGAGCCAGCACACGATATAACCTACAGTAAGACCTGTATGAACAGGAAAGACTCAGATCAGCCTGTACATCTACTCAGTATGGCAATGGTCCTCGTTTATTCCCCTTAAAATAGCCCGTGGATTGTTGGAGGCATATTCGATCAGCGAAGACTCTGATTAGACTGCGCAGATGCGCATGCTGATCTGAGTCTGCGCTGGTCGCACACATCTTTTTCTGGCTCATTTCATACGTCTTTTTCTGGCTTTACGACAAACGGGATGACTTCAATTTTCTCATTGTTAACTTTCCATTCCTGAGCAGTAATATCCCTTCTGCACCAGCATACGGCGTTTACGTTTCACAGTTAATCCGTTATGCCAGAACCTGTTCAAATTATCAGGACTTCAGGGAGCGTGGGAAAATGCTCACTACAAAGTTGTTGAGCCAGGGGTATCAAAAAACCAGACTGGTAGCAACACTTAAGAAGTTCTAAGAGAGATATCATGATCTAGTCAATCCCTACAATGTGGCAGTTTCCAGAATTGTTTCTGATGTTTTTGCCAGTGACGCGCCATAAGTAGACTTCCCTAATCCCGGACATACGCTTCTGCCGATATTTCCTTCGTTCTGGCTTACGGGCATGGTGGGCGAAGCTTGTTTACCAAGTAATGCTTACTATCCGCGGACGCCTGATTACACCCTTTGTTCTGGGGTCCATGTCTGTTGGTCTGAACATTCTGATTCGTCATTCGTTTATGGATTTATGAGTTTGGATTACGGCTTTGGTACCATGACCGCAACTACTTCTCTTGTGATCACTGAACCCATTCTAGTATCTGGATAGAAACAACTTTCGCTCAACCCAGTGCTAGGGCTGACGGGAGCATTTTTTTTTTCCTCTTGGAGTAGACATCTTTTCAGAACGAACCTGTTGTGCAAGAAAACTAACAGAAAGCGCAATAATTGTCTCCTTTATATAAAATGGAGAAAAATCTACCAATCGTTTCAAGACCCCTTAACATACCACATTACACTGAAAAATAAATAAATCGGATTTACCTTTATATAAAATGGAGAAAAATCTACCAATCGTTTCAAGACCCCTTAACATACCACATTACACTGAAAAATAAATAAATCGGATTTACCTTTTGACTGTTGGAAATGAATACCATGCTACACTGTTTTTATAGCACCAGACGAGATACACACAGCAGCGACTTTATCTGTTGTTTGGTGTTTACTGGACTGGACATGTGTCCTGAAAAAAAAATGAAAATCACAGTATTAACCATATGTAGGCGGATAGACAGGCCCGAGTAAACTGTGTAAACACAGATCAGAAGATGCAGAACGTTGCGTCAGATCAGAGGCTACCCTATTTGGACGTCCAATAGTTTGACACTTCTTATTAGTTCATTACGAAAACACGCCTATTCAAATATGTAGAATAGCTTCACCTCCAAAAACTAAAGATTTTCAGATAAAAACGCTGATATTTTCCATATTCCTGCTCAAAACATAGATGGTGGTACTCGTTAGAACCGCCTCGGTGAGGCGGTTCTAATGAATACCCACAATCTATGTTTTCGAGGAGAAATAAGAAAAATAATGCATACCCCTAAACCCCAGTTTTACTGTACAAAAGTGGGGTTTAAAGGGGTCAAATTATATAGGCATGTTTTCGTGATGTTTAGGACAGCCATGATAGGGAACGTTGGTGTCCAAATACTTCGAGTGATACTTTATTCAAGTGAGAAATATTTTAAGAAGACTTGATACACTTGGGAAATTTTTCCACATTCTTTTACAAGGGAGATAAATTTAATGACTTCCTGTTTGAGTGCCTAGGTATCAACCCCCTTCTGGAAAAGGGTCTGCTCTAAAAGGAAATAATTGTTTCCTGTCGGAGGAGCAAAATCATTCCTGTTAGAGTAAAGCTGATACAATGTAGGAGTAATGGATTTGCCGTTTTATTCGAGCATTACGAAAACACGCCAATTCAAATACACTGAAAATTTTACCACCAAAAAATAACAATTTTTCAGATAAAAAATTCTGATATTTTTCATATTTCTGCTCAAAACATAGATTATGGGTACCCGTTAGAACCGCATCGTCGAGGTGGTTCTAACGAGTACCCACAATCTATGTTTTTGAGCAGAAATGACAAAAATAATGTATACCCTGTAAACCCCAGTTTTACTATATAAAAGTGGGGTTTAAGGGGGTCAAAATTATATGGGCATGTTTTCGTAATGGAATGTTTTATCATCTGTAGTAAGCAAGTAAATATGTAGTTAAACCTGAGGTAAGCGCATACATTATTTGGAGAATGCTATATATTGTTTTTGTCTTTTCTCTCCTTAGAAAGTTTAATACAATGGAGTTATTATGTCTATCAGCCTTTGGCATTTTACAAATCCACACATATTAATAGATTTAAGTGAACTTGATACAATTTTTCACAAGGCAGACATTATTTGTGGCTTCTCTATGCCTTTCTGCACTACAAGCCCATTCTGAAAAGAGGAATACTCTAAAAGGAAGCAATTTTTGGAGCAATTTTTACCTTCTACAGAGTATACTCAGCACACTATTAATCGAGCCAGTGCTCGACAAAACATACAAATGGCATGCGACTCAGAACTGCCTGGGCATTCGCCCAGTCTGATCAGTATTTGCTGTGCGCTCAATGAGTAGGTAAGCACCCAAGCTTTCTTCATGCGGATAGCGAAGACTCTGATCAGAATGGGCGGAAACATATGTTGCTGATAATCATTAAAAGTGCTACAACAGATGCTGTAGTGGAGATAAAAAGAAAAGGAAAATATTAAGACATTATGATTGAAAATTTAAAACGATGGCTTAGAAGTACACGTTTTGATATAGGTGCGCATTACGAAAACAAGCCTATTCAAATATACTGAAAAATTTACCACCCTAAAAATGAAAATTTTCAGAATGCTATATATTGTTTTTGTCTTTTCTCTCCTTAGAAAGTTTAATACAATGGAGTTATTATGTCTATCAGCCTTTGGCATTTTACAAATCCACACATATTAATAGATTTAAGTGAACTTGATACAATTTTTCACAAGGCAGACATTATTTGTGGCTTCTCTATGCCTTTCTGCACTACAAGCCCATTCTGAAAAGAGGAATACTCTAAAAGGAAGCAATTTTTGGAGCAATTTTTACCTTCTACAGAGTATACTCAGCACACTATTAATCGAGCCAGTGCTCGACAAAACATACAAATGGCATGCGACTCAGAACTGCCTGGGCATGCTGTAGTGGAGATAAAAAGAAAAGGAAAATATTAAGACATTATGATTGAAAATTTAAAACGATGGCTTAGAAGTACACGTTTTGATATAGGTGCGCATTACGAAAACAAGCCTATTCAAATATACTGAAAAATTTACCACCCTAAAAATGAAAATTTTCAGATAAAAAATTTGATATTTTTCATATTTCTGCTCAAAAACATGGATTGTGGGTACTCGTTAGAACCGCCTCGCCGAGGCGGTTCTAACGAGTACCCACAATCTATGTTTTTGAGCAGAAATAAGACCAATAATGTATACCCCTATAAACCCCAGTTTTACTATATAAAAGTGGGGTTTAAGGGGGTCAATTTTATATAGGCATGTTTTCGTGATGGTTAACACGTTGAAAGGAAAGCAGAGGTACTGTTTTCTAGTAGATAATGAATGCAGCCACCTGAAACATTTTGATTTGGATTTAGTAAGCGTGATCTCATTACCTTATCAGTAAGGACTAACAAACAAATAGAACAAGACTTTGGTGACAGTCGACAAGCGGTATTTCTTTTGCGGTTTCTTCGCATTGTTTCGTTTCGTGTTCAATGAAGTGGCGTTTTTGTGGTGTCGTTTTATGCAATTCAGCTCTTATTCGTTGCCTTAGAACAGCTGTGTTCCGTGATTGTGTCTTTTCCTGGGTCCCCTATACTACTGTTTAAACCATTTCACCCCTGAGTTTCTGAAATTAACTCTTTCATTACTCAGTTTGAACATGACCACTTATGCAAAAAGGGATTTCACTCTAAAGGAACAAAAAAGGCAATAAAACACTGTAGAGCCTGATGAGACGGCTCGTATATCTGGATCTACATAGTTTGCACAGGTATTTATTTTGCTCTGCCTGGCTGAAAGTATAAATACTCGTTGATATAGGGAGGACATAATACAGCGTATACTTCTAGTCCCTGCTTGATCCTTGAACCCATTCCGGCTTTTTCAAACATCATTACGAAAACATGCCTATTCAAATATACTGAAAAATTTACCACCAAAAAAATGAAAATTTTCAGATAAAAATTTTGATATTTTTCATATTTCTGCTCAAAAACATAGATTGTGGGTACCCGTTAGAACCGCCTCATCGAGGCGGTTCTAACGAGTACCCAAAATCTATGTTTTGAGCAGAAATAAGAAAAATAATATATACCCCTGTAAACCCCAGTTTTACTATATAAAAGTGGGGTTTAAGGGGGTCAAAATTATATAGGCAGGTTTTCGTGATGTTTTATAAGGGTCACTGATGAGTCTTAAGTGGTCAAAACGAGCTATTTTGGACCAGAGTACTTAAAAACATTCAGCTTGTTCATGCTGTGTGTGTTATTCTCAAGGCTCATCATTTTTAGAGTCTATTTGACAGTTCAATGGAATGGGGCACTAGTAAAAATAAACTACCTTTCACCTTCAGTCAAAAGTAACATCGATACGAAATGTCGGTCTCCATTTGATATGTTTATCTTGTCAATGTGTGTGACTGAAGCATTTGGTAATGTTTTCAGTACTTGAACGCTCAGCACTCTTGGTGAAATTTTCAATAGACGAGATATTGAAATATTTTTCTTACGTTTTCCAGAAAACAAGATTTGACATTTTATGCAACTGCCTCCATTGGAGACAATTTGAATGAACTGTCAAATCCTGTTTTCTGGAAAAAAAAATCATCAATTTGTTGTCTGCTAAGCAGAATTTGTTGTCTGCTGAATTAGCAGAGAGCGGTAAAGGTTAATGATGTTTCCTGCGAAAACATTTTGCTGAGATATATATGACTTCACATGCGCCGTCCGACTGGAGACCAGGAGGTTGCGGGTTCAACCCCCGCCGAGGTCGGCAACATTCTTTCGTGGAGATTGATCATTAAATATTTTCTACGGTAATCTCTCCCTTCCGCTGATTCAAGAAGGGCAGTTGTCAGTTTCTGGCGAAAGAATGTGCACAATACTGGTTAACCGCTTCGAGGACTAAGCCTGCCCACTAAACGTGTGAGACCGCGCTCGACATGACCCCATTGGGTTGACTGGGCCGTAAAACCTCAACACAAACAAACAATATATGACCTCACGTCAGTGCTAAAGTGCCACATGATAAATTGTTTTCAATGACAATATCTGCTGAGCCCACTTGAAATCGAGTTTTATGCTGTAAAAGGCAGATCAAATTTAAGGGGACTGGTCATACTTGCTAGACTTTCCGCTATATTAAAAGAGACAACTTTTGTATGTTTTGTGATTTCCTGTTTGCGTTCCTGCACCCTGCAATTGCTACGTTCAGTCTGTATGACTATTCACACTTTATTTAGATATATGCAAATCTATGCAAATGGTATAATGCTAAGCACTAGGATACAGAGTGTGAGGCTATGTTCCTTGTTCAAAGCATGGTTAGACTAACGAAGATTAACCCTTGTCCTGCTGAACCCGGATATATCTCTTTTCGCAAACAGTGTAGATCCAGATCAGTTGGCTTCTGAAGAAGCCAACTGATCTGGATCTGCACTGTTTGCCATTAAGTATGTGAATTTATTGTAACAATCCAGATCGAGTAATCTGATTGGCTGAAAATTAGAAGTGGGCGTGGCATCTAAATATAGGGTTAAGGCTCTGTATACACAGTAAGCATGTCCTGAAATTCTTTATTATTCAAATTAACAGTTTTTCCTTATCAATTGAAATACTTAATACTACAGTATTATTAGACTGAGAATCACTGACTGCATACAAACTTGTAAGGCTGGCACGATTAATCGGATAATCGATTAATCGATCGATAAATTCCACAAAAATGATTATCATTACTGATTTGCTAATAATCGATCATTTGATTTCTGTGTTTGTTACTTTACCGTATTTACCCTTAGTATTCAGACACGTAAGCGCATTACCATACATAATCTAAACTTTGAACAAGTACAATTTACTACCCATTGTTGTATCTGAAAATAACTGGATGGGTGGCAAACAGTGTAGACAAGCATTTGCGGCGTCTCATCAGGGTCTACACTGTTTGCTCAGACCTGGCTGACCGAATATATGCAATAAAGTATAACATATGGTAAGAGTCATGCTCAGACAGGTAGAATTATGACCAAATCTTCAGTGATTACTAATCGATAATTGATCACAATGGCAGGACTGATAATCGATTACCTTTTCAGCTCCGATTATCCAGCCTTAATACAAAGTGCAATTTTGAAATCCACGAATAATTACAATTAATCCGTTCTGCCCGGTAGACCAAAACAGATACCATTGCAAACAGTGTAGATCCAGATGAGACGGTTTGTAAAGAACTGTCTCATCAGGATCTATACTTTTGCCATTTGGTTTTGATTTTAGACTGAAACCCCCTTTTTGCATCAATGGACATATCCAAATTTATTAATGGATAAGCCCACTTCAGAAGCTCAGAGATAAAAGGCTTAATGTATTTTGCTCTGCTAAATATTTGTAAGTAAGTATTTGGTTATTAATTAGATCAGTTAGCGAAAAAAAAACATACAAAAAAAACAACAACAACAACAACAAAACAACAACAACAACAAAAAAAACAACAACAAAAAAAAAAAAAAACAACAAAAAAAGAACAAACAAAAAAAACAACAAAAAAACAAAACAAAACAACAACAACAACAACAGAAAAGATAAAGTACTTTTCCAGGGATGAACACAGATACAGGACACAACTACCTAACCCTGTCAAGGCACCCAGAAAGGGTTTAGTATAAAACAAAATTTATTTGAAAGCAGTACAAACAAACTAACAAAATTTATTCGAAAGCAGTGCAAACAAACTAAGAGAGACAGCAACTGCCTTGAAATGGTCAACAACAAAACTGTAGCCAATTTCAGCTACACATACGTTTTCGATCTTTGTAAAGGTTACCTAATTTATCGTTGGATCAACAACAAACACCTACGAATTCAAATGCATGTACCAAAATGTAATGCAAAATAGCTCAACAGCAAATTAAAACGAAGAGCTAATTAAAAATGTGGAACCATGGTTGGGTCAGCCACGAGCAAGTAGGATGGGCATCCGTCTTTTAGGGGAAAAAAAAAACAAAAAACACAAACACACACACACACACACACATAGGACTTTTATTTTGCCTGCGACCCGATTCATCTGCGCAATTAAAGAAGGTAGCAAAGCTGATGTTATTAAGGTTGGTTTGGTAAACCATTAAGCATGTAATCTGTTGCACAATAACTATAATATATCTTCAATTTAGATCTATTTAAAACTTGAAACTTGACATCTTACTAAGAGAACGAAATGCAAGATTTTAATAAAATCTCTCTTCGTCAAACTCTTTCGGCCTAAGTCCTCAATTGTGAAGTTACCCAGGAAACGCTACAATCATGAAGCACTGTTGCCTCGAGACACCAAAGGAAGGCCAGATCATCACGAAAACATACCTATATAATTTTGACCCCTTTAAACCCCACTTTTATATAGTAAAACTGGGGTTTACAGGGGTAAACATTATTTTTCTTATTTCTGCTTAAAAACATAGATTGTGGGCAGAAACATGAAAAAAAAATCAGATATTTTTTATCTGAATATTTTCATGTTTTGGTGGTAAAATTTTCAGTATATTTGAATAGGCATGTTTTCGTAATGTGAGGTACAAACAATGACAAAACAAACACCACGTATGGAAACCACCGAACCACAAAAAAGAACTGCAATATAGCACCTGCATTGGAACGGTCAGTTGGTAAATTATTGGAGTGCTTACACTAGTTTTACTCGAATCAAATCTCATCTTAATCCTGATTCAGCTCCAAATTACAAATACAGTCGAACTTCGATGGCTCGAACATCTTTGGGACCATAGAAAATTGTTCGAGATATGGGTGGTTCGAGCCACTGAGGGTTAATTATGGTGCCAAGTCAGGAAGCAAATGGCGATAATTTAGGGATTTTTTCGATTTTCTACACAATAATTGTATGTTGAGTGTACTCATTAGAATCGCCTCGATGAGGTGATTCTAATGAGTACACACAACATTCAAATTCATGATAAAATATTTCCCTAAATAGTTGTTTTCTTGAGCTATCAGAAGAACTTCGTAGGGACTCAAAAACGAGTTCGAATTAGCCATGGTAAACGAGCCATCGGTGTTCAAGCTATGGAGGTTCGACTGTATATGTTCGATCCGCAAAGGGATCCTCTGGCTCATCTCTGAAACATCACAGTGAAACACATTAAAACATACTCGCTGTGATGAAACAATGGCTCGATGACGATCTGAAGCCAGAACACAAGAACACCACAAACAGGACCACGATAACGCCAACCATCTGAAAGTGATGTGGGAGGCAGCTGAGCAAGACATATATACCGATCGAAATGACCGAAGGTATTAAGATGTGACCTCTCAAAAGTACAACTGGGCGCTTCTGATGACTGGGTGTTCCTACGTACCTGTAACTTGGAGCGAGCTACATCAAACTGAAGGGGTAGATTTCTTGCTAGTAAAACCATATCATCCCCTGTCAAAGTTGATTGTTCATGACAATCTTAAGTCGGTTTTTGTTTTATTTTTTTCTCTGTCCTGATTTTTTTCTGCTTGTCTGCTTATAATCTGCTTTGCTTTGTCATTATATGTGTACAACATACGTCCTTATTTCTGTATCTCGTTAAGACTGTGCTTCGTCTTTGTGTCATTTCCTGGGTATTTTTATTTATATATTAAGGCGTATTTATACCTTTGGTAGAATATCCGCTAATTATTACAAGGGGAATAACTTTTGTGACTTATTGTTTGCTTTTCTGCATACCAAACCATTTCTGAAAAGAGGTCTACTCTGAAAGGATAAACGTAACTTCCAAGAGGACCAAATCTCTCCCTTTTATAGTACAACCATTCTCTGGAGGGTAGAAAAAAGAATTATACTAAATGTTATGCTTTGTTTGGTCATTACGTGTACAACATATGTTCTTCTTTCTGTCTGCTTCGTCTTTATGATCTTTCCTGTGTATTTTCATTTATATAGAGTATATATATTAAGGGTTCTTATGCCCATGGTAGAATGTTAGCCATTTATTATTAAGCAAATAACTTATGGACTTCCTGTTTGCTTTTTGCCTACCAAACTATTTCCGAAAAAGGGTCTACGCTAAAAGGAAGGACTTTACTTCCAAGGGGAGCAAATTGCCTCCTATATTAGTCCCAGCAAACACTCAACGTCCCAACAACGTCGGTACGTTGCAGCGACGTTGTAACGACGTTCCTGTGACGTTGTATGTTTGCTGGAGTAGAACCATTCTCCGGAGGGAAGCAAAAAACAATTATACAGGGTTTTCCATTGAATATCTATTCATTTGTTTTACCGTTTTGTGTTTAGACCACCATCGATATAATCTTTCTAATCGTATGGAAAGAGTCTTTGTTGCGCATGCGGACAACATAGATTCACAGATCAACCTCAGCTAATGAAGTCTCAGATCAGATTTCGCTTTCGCGGCCTACAAAGGACCAGATCAGCTTCGACCAACGAAGTACATGTATAAAGGCCATAAACTCCAAAACAACAATCATAGTTTCTAATAATGAGATTGTAGGTAGCGATAGACCATTATCTGTAACTGCGATCTCCAAATAAAGAAATAAAGTTAGAAAATAAAAGATACCTATTTTCGTCTGCTGCTACAATGACACTTCCACTTTTATTACATACAGATTGTATTTGATAAACTAAAATAAAATAAATATGGAGCTTTATGTAAGGCCATAATATCGGAATACAGAACTACAATGGTTTTGTCCGGGTTAAATGACATGGAATGGCAATACCAAATACCACTGCATCTAAACGAGATTGAACAAATGAAGCCGGACAAGTATTGACTGAAATGAAATGGCACTACAGACCTGGGCCCAGTTGTTCAAAGCTAACGACATCGTAAATTAACGATTCGTTAAAATTTACATCGAGTGATACGCAAATATGCTGAATTTTTTTGCTGAAAAACTGTGAGTAGCTTTTGCAGTGCAAAAGCTACTCACATTTTTTCAGCAAAAATATCAGAATAATGTGTATTGAATCCGCTAAAACAGTAAACGAAATGACCCTTAACGAGCTCGTTAAGCTAACGACGCTTTGAACAACTGGGCCTGCACTTTATCAAACTAGAAATAGCAACAGTAATAAAGTAATAAACTGATTGGGGGAGGGGTGGGATGTACTTAACTGATTTGGGCGGGGTATGATGTGCTTTCACGTGGTTTTAAAGGCGCCAAACTGATTCATCACGAAAACACGTCTATATAAACCCGTCTTTTATATAGTAAAACTGGGGTTTATAGGAGTATATTCTTTTCTGCTAAAAACATAGATTGTGGATACTCGTTAGAACCGCCTCGCAGAGGCGGTTCTAACGAGTACCCACAATCTATGTTTAGATCAGGAATATGGAAATTATCAGAATTTTTTGTCTAAAAATTTTCCTTTTTTGGTTGTAAAATTTTCAATGTATTTGAATAGGTGTGATTCCGTAATGCTTACGAGTATGTCACTTAAGACAAGTTGCAGTTAAACATTTATGAAGACTCCACTCCAAACTAGAACTGAGCGCAAAAGAGACTCACCGGTACAACCATATCGAGCATGACCTCAGTCGAGTAAGGTCGGGTACATCCGTTCTAAAAATTGGTATTGAGTCCTGATTGAGTCGAAGAAATTCATTAAATTGAAAAATATATAGGTTTGGCATTATCTCAGATATCAAGAAAAAGATCTATCCTGATGAAGCAATCAGTTCAATTTTTTCTTACGATCCAATCATCCTATATGCAAGCGGTTGGGTTCTTATTAATCTGCGCGTGAATGTCAATCTCTGTTTACTGTTTGAAATATTCCGTCCAACAACAGCGACGACCTTGTCTTAAAGAAGATTTTAAGACGATGTTCTTTAACCTTTATCAGTCTCTGGGCTAATTCAGCAGACGGCAAATTGATGTTATTATTTTCTAACTTTTCCGTAATTTTCTTAGAAAATAGATTTTGACTTTTCGTGCAAATTGTCTTCTCAGGAGACAGGAGACAATTTGCATGGAATGCCAAAGCCTATTTTATGGGAAAATTTAGAAAACAATATTTCAAAATGTCGTCCGCTGAAATTTCTACCCAGCATGCAGAGCGTTAATGCTTCCAGCGACGTTACAAGAAGCGCTAATAAGTAGTCTGCGATATGTAATCTACTTTATATGCTCTAAGGGTGGTATTTTCAGTCTAGACAAATACAGGAGATTTGCTGCGGATTAAATTATTGTTATTTGTTACGCGCTTCGAGTTTCACAGCATCATACTTCTAAGCAATGTTTTAGCTTTATAAGTGTTCTCAAAGACCTCCAATAAGTCCTCATTACTCCTTGGTTTAAACTTACAGTCGAACCTCGTTATTTCGAACTCACTTATTTCGAATTACCGCTTATCTCGAAGTGAAAATCTGGTCCCTGTTTTAACATGAAACTATGACAACAGGTAACAAAATAATGTGGAAAAGAGGAGAAATTGCTCCTAAGGAGCAATTTCTCCTCTTTTTTCACATTATTATATATATATATTTCTAACTTCAGGAGTCAAATTACATATTCATTTGTTAAATGTGGTTGTTCAATTTATTGTTTTCCTCACTCTCTCAACTCTGATATGTCGAAGTATGGATATCTCGAAGTGTTTCAGTGAGTCCCTTGGAATTCGAGATAACAAGAGTCGACTGTATTTATTTCAGCATACATGTGTATTTTGTAGTCCACATAGGAATTTAGCCAGATCCAGATTCTGGCTAGGCCAAAATAGGAATTTTTCCCTTAACTTATCTTCTTATAATTTCCTCACTACTGACCAGCAAATCAGCTACAAGGCTTGGCATTCTTTCTCCATAATTATACAGTGAACCCTCGTTACAACGGTAGCATTTGTCTCAAAGACGTTGCCATTAAAATGAATTTGTTGTTGTACAGAATACTTAATGGGAAGATTGATATATAAGAATGGTTTTGTTTTGTTCTTATTTCCTCATAGAACATGTTTTGGATATTTGTTAGAAACGCCTCACTGAGGCGATTCTAACAAATCCAAACCATATGTTTCTTTAAAGAATTTAATACAATATTCTGGCATAATTTGTGACTAATTGTTACCTCTCAAGCGAAAGTTTCGTGACAGTCAAATTGTCATTATAACGAATTTTGTCGTTGTATCGTGTGTCGGTATAAAGAGGGTTGTCTGTACGTTTTATGCCATGGACCATTAAAGATTTTTCAAAGACAAGGAGTACAATAAATTCATTTTTATATCCTTGAACCAAGAACATTTTCAATTAATAAAAGTTATCTGGTATCATTAGTTGAGTAAGTAAACAGACATTTAAAGTGTCAAATGTATTAAATTAAAACTGATATATTTTCATACTTGATAATCACTAACTCATTTATAGATATGTACAGTATGAACAGTTGAGAAATTACTTGGGAGACAAACAAGCTCCTGAAAGATGAGATAAAGGGCCAAATGTTAATTCCTATTTGGCCTAGCCAGATTCCGGATCTGGCTAAATTCCTATTTTGGACGTTGATAACACAACTAAACTTAACTCAATTTTATTTGCAAATCCCATCATAGATAAATGAGATGTGCCCATAAAAGGCATATATATCATACGTACAGCCATTTAACAAACAATTCAAAGGATTAATAGGAATGCTGATCGTTTTTAGAATTTCTTTTCCTTAGCAAAATACTACAGGTATTCAACATATTGTATGGCGAGTTGCAATACTAGATTATTGACAAAGTGCATTTCATAGTATTTTTGATCCGATATTATTGCTCTTTGTAATCTTTCACTTTACAATCAAGTTTAAAATTAACTTAATATTAGTTTATCATATGACGTCACTATTATTCAGTGTATAACGTTATGTCATAAAAATGATATGACCACACGTTACATAACACTTGGTTACTGGGGTGTAACTTCATCACGCCGTCCATGACACTAGAACCATCACGAAAACATGCCTATATAATTTTGACCTCCTTAAACCCCACTTTTACATAGTAAAACTGGGGTTTACGGGGGTATATATTAGTTTTCTTATTTATGCTCAAAAACATAGATTGTGGGTACTCGTTAGAACCGCCTCGCCGAGGCGGTTCTAACGAGTACCCACAATCTATGTTTTGAGCCAAAATATGAAAAATATGAGTTTTTATCTGAAAATTTTCAGTTTTTGGAAGTGAAATTTTCTATATATTGGAATAGGCGTGTTTTCGTAATGGGTTGAACTTCTACGGCCATAAAATACAGTTTAAAAGTTATATGATAAACAAAATCTTACATTCATAGTCATTTCATGTGAAATTTATGAAACTGGCCTAAGGCTAGTTGAATAAATTTCACATGAAATGGTCACTATACACAAAATGCTTGACAAGTGTCCTTTCACCGACGACATCATTTACATTACGAAAACACACCTTTTAAAATATATCGAAAATTTTACCACCAAAAACTGTTAAGTTTCCAGATAAAATTTCTGATATTTTTCATATTTCTGCTCAATACATAGATTGTGGGTACTCGTTAGAACCGCCTCAGTGAGGCGGTTCTAACGAGTACCCACAATATATGTTTTTGAGCAGATATAAGAAAAATAATGTATACCCCTGTAAACCCCAGTTTTACTATATAAAAGTGGGGTTTAAGGGGGTCAAAATTTTATAGGTATGTTCTTGTGATGTAAATGATGCCCAATGTTCAATCGCGTTAACACATCTAAGTAAGATCTATACTTCTGATGCGTTCTTCCAGATAAAACCAAAAAAAAAAAAAAAAAAAAAAGTTTTCTCATTCCTTATTACTCTGCAATCACCGAAACTAGCTAATCTGACCCGAAAGCTTAGGCACTGAAATATTTATATATATATATATATATATATATATATATATATATATATATATATATATGTGTGTGTGTGTGTGTGTGTGTGTGTGTGTGTATGTGTGTGTGGATGAATGATCAGCTTTTTTGAAACCTATATGTCATAATAATGCTCACATTTTAGTGTGAAAAATAGTCATCTCCATATTCCTGCTTCATCAGGCATTAGTTCAGCGTAATTTTAAAATGATATGCTGTCTAAAGATATTTTGTATAGTATTCACATCATTAGACAGAGACATAGACCTGTTAGACTGATAAAACCATATATAATATAAGAAATAAGAAGATGAGACATTGCTATGCGTAAATCATGTCTGGTATATTTCCTCTGCTGCGAAGTTACGAGATTATTTTAGAGCGGCATGAGAAAAAAGTCCTCATTACGAAAACACGCCTATTCAAATGTATAGAAAATTTCACCTCCAAAAACTGAAAATTTTCAGATAAGAAACTCTGATATTTTTCATATTTCTGCACAAAACATAAATTGTGGGTACCCGTTAGAACCGCCTCGTCGAGGCGGTTCTAACGAGTACCCACAATCTATGTTTTTGAGCAGAAATAAGAAAAATAATGCATACCCCTGTAAACCCCAGTTTTACTATATAACAGAGGGGTTTAAGGGGGTCAACATTATAAAGGCATGTTTTCCTGATGTTATCCCACACGACTTTCAAATCAGCCTAATACGCTTGCAATGTGACCACGGCTTTCATCTATCGCAAGAATCAGTATATAAATTAGTAATAAAGATGTCCAGTAAGAGATAAGTGCCACTATCAGAGAACATACATTACGAAAACATGCCTATATAATTTTGACCCCCTTCCACCCCACTTTTATATAGTAAAACTGGGGTTTACAGGAGTATACATTATTTATGTTAATTCTGCAAAAAAACATAGATTATGGGTACTCGTTAGAACCGCCTCGGCGAGGTGGTTCTAACGAGTACCCATAATCTATGTTTTAAGCAGGAATATGAAAAATATCAGAGTTTTTATCTGAAAATTTTCCTTTTTTTTGGGCTGTAAAAATTTCAATATATTTGAATAGGCGTGTTTTCGTAATGACTTACCACCAGTGATATTATTAGGAAGAACAAAAAAAGTAATAATAATAATAATAATAATAATTATAATAATAAGACTAGAAAATAAATAAATACATAAATAAAAATACAACGGACGGCACACATGTTACAGACCAGATAAAAGCAGGACAAACATAAAAAGACTCACAGCGAACAGTCAAAAGGCCCCACAAAAAACGAAAAACACACGAGTCCCTGCCCTTTACCAGGGGTTTAAGATTGCTCAGCTGGTACCAAATAAAAAAAAATAAAAAAATAAGAAAAATGTCCAGGGTGTACCACAATCACAAGCCGCAGCCCATCAAGCAAACAAGCGCAAATTGAACAAACGTTCGAAAAGCACTAAGATTAGCTCGCTCTTCCCCAAGCGAGGTAATTGCAATGCTAAAAGGACTGAAAATACAAGAACAAAATAACACAAGGAAAGACTTAAAACAAATCGCCTCGTAAAATAAATCACAAAACAACTAAGAGTAAGACTAACACCTGGACCACCGCAGTAGAATAAACTACCGGGGTGGTGTGTGTGTGTGTTGGGGGGGGGGGGGGGGGGAGCGGGGGGGGGGGGTGTGTGGTTAAAACACTTTTACGGCCAGCCAACTTCACCCTGGGTCCCGATGCTACTCTAAATACAGAAATAAAAAATCGGTTTGCATAAAGGCACCCAACACAGTCAATGCATCAAAGCAAAAACATAAAAATCAAATTAATCACTGTGATAAACAAAGGCGAGTACTCATGGCAATTCTACTGTGTGCCAGAGTAAATGAAAACCAGTAGTTGAACCATGGCGGGCCAAGCCAAAGATATATCGTCAAGCCCCAACTCACTGGTTAAAGTTAAAGTTTTACGAAAAGGTCGTCATTGAGTTTGAGTCCCGAACCGCCGTCGTGCAATTAAAGAGTGAAGCATAGCCATCAACAATGATTGGGTTGATAACTAGTCATGCAGTCTGCCGTATAATATCCAGGCTATAGCCGATTCTTTTATAACGGTTAATTAGTTTTTTGAATTGCCCCTAAAAATTAGATTTTCCCACAATGTTTCAAAATCTGTACACTAATTCATAGTAAAATTCTGGTTCCGATATACTTTGTTGCAAAAGTATTTTAAGACCGACGTTATATTCTTCTACCAAGGCACTGTGTATGCGATAAAATTTCGAAAACGAAGTTTAAAGTATCGATAGCCCTGCCTAAGAAGTTTGGCAGTAAGGGCTTTATTAAATTAACTGATACGAGGGTCCTCCAAAAAGTTTTGTCACTGGGTTCGGATTACTTCAGTGCTACGTCTTATCAAACATATTTTTATTACAAACCTTCAAAGTATTCCCCCTTTACATTTTTGTAACCTTTTTACCCGGTCGCGAAAAGCAGATAAATAGTCTTCTTTTGGTATCTGTTGGAGACACTGATAAATAGCGCTGCCAAGAGAACTTCTAGACGTATACTTATTTCCAGAAAACATTTTCTTAAGCCTTGGAAATAAAAAGAAGCCACAGGGACTCAGGTCAGGTGAATAAGGAGGATGGTTTAAAACTTCCACCTTTTCAGAAGCCAAAAAAGACTTAACAACCTCACACTTATGAGAGGAGGCGTTGTCATATAAAAGGTGGACTCCTGACCATCATTTGCTTGGTCGTTTCTTATTGTAAAACTCTTTCACTTTCTTCAGTACAGAATTATTGTAGAATCGACCAGTGACTGTATGATCAGATGGACAAGGCACTTGAACGACTGGCCCATTTGAATTAAAGAAAATTGCGTACAACATATTTTTCGAACTTATGGTTCTCTTGGCAATACATGGGCTTTTTTTTTTTTTTTTTTTTTTTTTTTTTTTTTTTGGCTTCCATTGCTTATTATCAGCCCTTCTTTGTAGCTCAAAGATGTGCACCCAGGTTTCATCACCTGTTAGCAAGTTAGAAATAACCCGACTATTACAGCCTTTATATGTTTTCAAAAGTTCCCGGGCACATTTAAGGCGTTGTGTCTTTTGTTCCTCAGTAAGCAAATGAGGTACCCACCTAGCGCAAACCTTTCTCAGGTCCAAACGCTTTTTCAGAATTGTTTGCACACTGCCTTCTGATATGCCAGTACAACTAGCTATATCTTTGACAGACGATCGCGCATCCTGTTGGACCACAATCTTTACAGCAGCGATGTTAGCCTTGGTAACAGAGGTTTTAGGCCTTCCAGGACGGGTATCATCTTCAACAGAAACTTTCCCGGCTTTAAAAGCTTTAACCTACTTAAAAACTATGCGCACTGAAATGGTCTGATGTCCATATATACCACACAATTCATTAAATATCTGCTTTGAATCTATATTAAACCTAATGCGGCATTTATTATAGCTACGAATTTTAGTCTTCTGGTCCATGTTCCAATGTAACAAGTAAATTGGTCAGTGTATATGACTGCATCTATTTCAATTTGAAATAACTCGGTCAGTTGGAAAGCAATTTGCACGAAATAAACGAGTATCGTTAGCTATTCAACACACCTTTCAAGTGCAGTGAAATATATCTGGGATATGTAGGAATCCTATTTGTGACAGAACTATTTGCACGACCCTCGTAACGCTAATTTCTGCATTTAAACATATTAGCTTCATACACTTTGGTGCTTATAAAGCGAATAAATAAAAAAAAACAAACAAAGAGAAGTCAAACCTTTGATGAAATAAGATTTTGATCATACTGAGTACAATATCGGCCGACAAATATAAATACTCCAATAAAACACACCATATATACACAGCTTTGGGTAAAAAAGCAGAGCTGATTTTCGGAACTTGCAATAGAGTGGGAGCTCCCCAACTGACTGAGTTGGGGTTTAGCGACACGTCAACCCTTGTGGGTCATTTTGTGTCGTCTCCCAGAGAAAGGGATGAGAGATAGAAGAGATTGTAGGGGACATGAAAGAGAGGGACAGTTGAGAAAAGAAAATGAATGAAAGTGAAGGAACAAAAGAATTAAAAACATTCCACCTCTATCCTTACCCGCTGCAAGGACAGCAGGCCTTGCCCAACTGTAAGCCAATATCAGTTGGACGCCCCTTTTCCTCATCCAACCACCCCCAGGAGCTCCCAAAATGACACACAAAGTGGAGAAGGGGTGGATCAAAACCCACGAGTGGTCAGGCTATATCTAATCTAACAATTAAATATTCTGTGTGCCTTTTTTTTTCATCTTATCTAGTTCCTTAGTAAAGCTGAGCGAGAGGTATAGTTCGAATTGACCAATTTGACCTATATTTCTCGGTAATGTGAGCGGGACGTTTCCATTCAGCACACTTTTAAGTTGTTTCACTTGGTAACGTATAAGCTGAATTGTTTCCCTTATACAGTCTTAGCAACAGGTAAGCAACTGATCCATTCACTGATATGATTAGTGATGTTATTCAATGTTTACAAATGAATTATTAATAAATTGATACCTTGCTTTGATGTCAGAGAAAAATGGACGAACAAAAAAACTCCTATAACACTTTTAGGTCCTGTAAATATGAAATTGGCGCAGCACGCATATAATATTAAGGGAATCTTATTTGTTTTTTTTTCTTTTTTGCTGAAGCACTTCACCATCCAGCCCGTGAAGCTATAAGAGTGCACCAGATATCGGCGCAAATCCCGCACTCTGTAGTCATTTCTGAAAAACATGTACCCTGCGACTGTGCTACCTATCATAGAAAAAGGATAGAAATGAGGCCATAGAGTACAGTTTATGTATTGCTTTTATGTGTGTATTCAAATTGGAACGTAAAGCCCAATGAGTTCAAGAGTTCAGTCAACCGCCTCCATCAACACTCTAGGGGTGTGAGTTGAGCACTCATAAACTGATGAGTTAGTAAACCCCTACGCGGACTGAAAAGGTACAGGTAACTTGAACTGTATAAGGATTAAGGGCGTGAGTTGAGCACTCGTAAAGCCAGGTTAAAGCCCCAAACGAGTTTTGTACCGATCGCTCCATCACGGTTTTTGGTTCGATTGTTTACAATCGAGCCATATCACACAAATGCAAAATTTTCCTTACGGTAGTTGTCCGCATGATTATCACAGACCAATGTAACAAAACAGCGCGTCAAACGAAAACCGGGTAACGGTTATTTATAGCCGAGCTCTTTTTGTCGCTGTGACGTCAAAGTGCTGTTAATGGAGAGGTTTTCTGTAAACTCTGGACTGGAACATTTCAGACATTGGCAAATAGTAGAGACCTAGATCAAACGCCGCAGAACGCGACGTTTGATCTAGGTCTCTACTGTTTACTTAATTTCAGTAAAAGGGAAAATAAAACAGTCATAAGCCACCTTTCAGGACCATTTTCCCAGTCTACACTCAGAGACAACCGACCCACCAGTGCCGTCAGTGCTGTTACAAGTCCTCTTCGTTTGTTCGGTCTGGTTTCGATGATTTGTTATTCTATTGTGCCGTTTCGTAACTGTTGTATGTCTTTTTTTTGTGACATTATCCTATTTCGATGTGATCTCCTTTCTGTTTGTGAAGTTTTATAGCAGTGCAGTGTACCGGGAATTGGCGAGCTGCGACCTAGCTTTTTTCTGAGCGACATTATTTTAGCTGGTAGGCTTCCTTGCTTCCATGTTGCGCTGGAGCTCTATTCTAGGTTTATGCTTGTTTTTGTGGCGTTCTGGGAAGTAGTATATCTGATGCATTGACGCTTAGCCCATACTCGCTTACAATGTATAGTGAAAATGCAGAGCTACATGTATGCAGAGTTATACATTATTAGGCAATTTATCGGACAATTCGATTGTTTTCAGCTAATTCATGTTTCTTTTTTCTTTTCCTTTCACCATTCAGCATATTATAAATCTACCTTGTCAGACATGACTTTTTTGTTCAAAGACCATAGCTGAAAATACCTATTACACGTTGTACTGTCAACATAATATGAGCAATGAAAGTCAAAAGATGAATTTAATGCTCATGCAAGCAGTGAAAGCACAGATCAGCATACGCATCAAACGGCAATGACCAGGTTTTTTTTTACTCTTTACTGGTTTGCGTACGCAATAGGTACATTACAAAACAAACATGCCTATTGAAATATACTGAAAATTTTTCCACCCAAAAATTAAAACTTTCAGATAAAAAAAGCTGATATTTTTCAAACTTCTGCTCAAAACATAGATTGTGGGTACTCGTTAGAACCGCCTCGCTGAGGTGGTTCTAACGAGTACCCACAATCTATGTTTTTGAGCAGCTAAGAAAAGAAATAATATATACCCCTGTAAACACCAGTTTTACTATATAAAAGTGCAGTTTAAGGGGATCAAAATTATATAGGCGTGTTTTCATGATAGTAATATTTTCAAATGTCAATGAGAACGGTGAAAGTCTAGATCAGCCTGCGTATCAAACATAATTGATCTGGCTCTTCACTCTTTGCCTGTTTGCGCACGCAATAGGTAATATTCTCTGTTAACATAGTCGCCTCGACTTTCAGTATTGGTGCGGCCTATTTGGCCTTTTTACCCATTTACGCCATGTGAGTTTTTCTACCTCAACTCTTTGAACAGGTCCATTTCCAGTAGAAGGGATGCCTGGTCACTATTTATTATTACCATGTTTTGTAGTAATTTCTACATTTAATGCAAACAGTATAGACCCTGATCAGATGCCGCATGCTGCGGCATCTGATCTGGGTCTACACTGTTTGCAATGGTCTTATTTATTTAATGGACGCTAGACATAAATGGGTTAAACATAGGTTGAAAAAATCTCATAAAATGATTGCACAGAGACTCAATTAATTATTTTTCTAGCTTTCATCTTTGATAGTTCCCAGGTTTTAACGTTATCAATGGGTCGCGTCAAGCAAAATAACAAGCGCAAATTCACAGATTCAGATCATCCTGCACATGCGCAAAATATCATACAAACCTTTGCTCTCCATTCATACATTCTGTAGTATCCAATAATTCTGTAAGCGGACAGTAAAAGCCCTGATCAGACTGTGCGGCTGCGCAGGCTGGTGTGGGCGTTCACTGCCCGCATATGCCCGAAGACACGTCTTCGCCGCGCGCGTCCTATTCTTTCTGTTACATGTATTGATTTAAGTCAAATGGTCGTATTTAATAACACATGGGTAAAGTTATAATTAAGGGTTCAATTATGCACATCATCAACAATCAACAGACATTGTAAATATTTTATGAGGAGGGGGAAAATGTATAACAAAAACAGAAAAAAAAAAAAAAAAAAAAAAAGAGAAAATCAGCTTATTTCATATCATGTAAGAGGACAAGATACACTTGGTAGATTTCTTACCCTTTCTGCCCAGAGAGCCAATTGTTTTAACTTCCTGTTTGCGTCCTTGCAAACCAAGACCCTTCTTTATAAGGAAATACTTTACTTGAACTAGACCTCTTTGACAAAAACAATTTGACAGAGTTGCCTCGACTTACGTTTATCAATTCTCCTTTAGGGAATGGATACACTAGGGAGGCATCTCTACTAAAACTGTTTTAAGCGCTCTCTTGAAATATTAATATACTAGGAGAAGAATCTCAGTTAAAATGTATCTGATTCTCTCTAGAAAAGGGCTCTATTTTAAATGAACCCCATTTCTTGTTTGTGGGAGTGTATTCATTCCTTTTAGAGTCGGCCCCATTAACACATATTACGAAAACATACCTATATAATTTTGACCCCCCACCCCCACCTTAAACCCCACTTTTATAAAGTAAATCTGGGGTTTACAAGTATATACATTATTTTTCTTTTTTCTGCTCAAAAACATAGATTGTAGGTTCTCGTTGGAATCGCATTGGCGAGGCGGTTCTTACGCGTACCCACAATCTAAGTTTTAAGCAGAAATATATATAAAAAAAATATCAGAATTTTTATCTGAAAATTTTCAGTTTTTCATGGTGAAATTGTCAATAAATTTGAATAGGCGTTTTTTTCGTAATGAAGAATTTTGTGCGGGAAAGCAAACAGGATGTCACCAAAAGCTGTTTCCCTTGTATAAAAAATGAGCAATCTACAAAATTTTACAAGAGCTAAGATCGAAAAGCATTCGTTAAACAAAGGATTTTCCTAGATGACACAGTAAGTGGTGACGGAATCGTAATCTAATTACAAGTATCTGCAGACGAATTGGTTTTATATTGCAAGAATGTAACATCAGTTTAAACAATTAAAAAAAAAAAAAAAAAAAAAAAAAAAAAAAAAAAAAGAAATAGATGTAAAGTTTAAACTGTCTTAGGATGCAGGGCGAGGATTGAGCGCTTGTGAAACCAGATTTAAAACACCAACAGTTTTCCTGTTGACCGATTCAAGGCATAATTTCATTTGGAGGTCTTCTTCAAATGTGTTCGTTCTGTTTTCATTAGCGTACTGTTCTGTAACGCAAGATAAAGTTAACACAATGTAGTTACTTTTGCATTGCAGTGTAGTTATACCAAACGGAACTTTCTCATAACAGGCACGTGCGCACACACATTCACATTACAAAAACATGCCTATATGATTTTGACCCCCCCTTAAACCCCACTTTTATATAGTAAAACTGGGGTTTACAGGGGTATTCACTTATTTTTCTTTTTTTTTGCTAAAAACATAGATTGTGGGTTCTCGTTAGACCCGCCTAGCCGAGTCGGTTCTAACGAGTACCCACAATCTATGGTTTGAATAGAAATATGAAAAATATCAGAGTTTTTTATCTGAAATTTTTCCGTTTTTGGAGGTGCATTTTTCTATATATTTAAATAGGCGTGTTTTCGCAATTATTTATCTGAGCAAGCTTTCAAGGCTTTACTTTAAGTCGGTCACAGTTTTGCGAAAAATGCCACGCTGAAAGTAATAAACTTTTTCAATAAAAATAAAAAAGATTGCCTTTGGAAATAAAGAACACATTACAGATAAAAAATGGGAGCCTCGGTTTTATTGAGACTCTTCATAAGCAGTAATAAAATTTGCAACACTGCTTAGCCCTCTAGCGTATAAATGAGCAGAACTCCATTTTCAAACATATAACAATGAGCCCAGTTATCCCAAAAGAAATGAAATTATAATCTGCACTATGGTGAAGTTCAACCCTGAAAACCAAGACACATACATTTGCTAACAATGTACTACCTGGTGACGGTTCGTAACGAGCCGTCTCATCAGGATCTGCACTGTTTTCCATTCAGTTTTTTTTTTTATTTTTAAATGACAACCCTATCTGCAACAATTGATACATCTACAATCGAAGATACAAGTCTACTTCAGAAACACCCCAATAAACATAAATCTATAGCGGGCCGTTATGTTTTTTGGGACGCTAGGCATTTGTGGATTAATATACGAGTTAGGATGTAGCTATATGTGGCGTAATCATAACATGCCTTGTTTACTGAGGAAATCGGTGATTCAATGCGTTTTGTTCAGTTTTGTGACGTATTATCATACCATTGAGACAACAGTTTAATTAAATTTATAACTCAGCTACACAGACAAACTTTGGGAATTCCGATGGGTACTAATTGTGCTACTCTTGTAGTAAATTTGTTTTTGTTTTGTTATGAAAGAGCTTTTATGATGTCTCTTCTGGTGATACACAAGCTGATATTATTGAAGCTTTTAACTCAACTTCAAGATATTCGGACGATCTTTTGAATACCGACAGTCCTTACTTTGAAGAAATGGGCACTCAACTTTATCCCAATGAATTGCAATTAAACAAAGCTGGTTCTACCAATAACGACGCCGCATTATCGCATTTATTTGCATTTATAGATTTCGAACGGTTTTGTTTCGTCTAAAATTTATGACAAACGCGGTTGATTTTGACAGTGTTTATTTCCCGTGTTTGGATGGCGACGTTCCCCGTTCCCATTCTATGGTGTTAACATTTCTCAACTTATTCGGCTTGCTAGGGGGTCTAGTTATTTGGCTGACTGTATGCTCATAACAAAACTCTGATTGCTTCACTTTTCCAACAGGGGTATCGGTATTATAAACTTAGGAAAGCTTTTTCTACGTTTTATCGTCGGTATTACGACTTTAGCTGTTAATATGATATCGGACTAATAACACTTCCGCGAAAAGGCCTATCGGAATCTGAATTGTATGCTGACTTTGTATACAAGTTTAGCCAAATGACAAATTGTAGGAAAACTTGACTTTTCTGATTATTTTATTAAAATTGTCATATGTTATAAAAGAAAGGGGATAATATTTATGTCATAAAATAGTTTGCTTGCGTAGCGGTTAATACAATCACATAGACAATTTAACGAATACATCAGTATCCAATGTTTCTGTAAACAGTCAACAAAAGCCTTGGTCTGCTTAATCGGATCTGCAAACTGATCGCGGTCTTTAATACCTTCGTATAAGGAAATGACTGTTTCTTCATGGTATAGCTAAGTTATGCTATTATTATGACAGGTAACATTATATATGATATATGTAAGACCAGTTTATTTTTGTATTATGAAAATCGATTTAATTCACAGACAAATTCTGCACCGAAAGGAAAGAATTCGCCTCCATCCCTTCCCTTGCAACCTAACCTATTACCTTTCATAGTGCACCCCGTTTCAGACGAGGTTTGACGTGCAGGATGGCAAACTAGATTAATAGAAAGAGCAAGAAAATTCGATACATCAACTGTTTTCATGTCGTGTGTGATTTTTCTTGCTCTCTACGTTCAGTTTTAGAAGATATTTATAAATTCTTTCTTTAGAATGTTGTAGAACATATGGCAGGTTCTTGTTGACATCTAAATCGGTTAAATGGTTCCACTGAACATATATATGTTCATCACAATTTCTGACTCGTAAATTATATTTTTACCCTTGTAGAGCATCGCGACCCTCCAAAACTTATAACCAACAAGACGTAACAAGCACATATTTGTTTGCCTGAATTATTTCTGAATGAACAAGGAATCGTACTACGATCTCCTATTTGATTTAAGTACATTGAATCTGTGATCGTATGAGGCGCACTGAGACAAATTAAAATAAAAATCAATTCGTTCGCTTTGCAAAGTATACAAACAAACATAAAATTAAAAAGTTTGATTTATAAAGACTGGTATGTTTCGTATTATATTGTATACTGATTACCTTGTTGGGATAGAGTAAGTTGGTTGCTTTGCTTTTTCCGCTCACCTGAGCACAAAGTGCTCAAGGTGAGCTATTGTGATCGCCCTGTGTCCGTCGTACGTCCGTCGTGCGTCGTACGTCGTCCGTCGTCAACATTTACCTTGTGCAATCTTTAGAAGCCACAATTTTTATCCAGTCTTAATGAACTTTTACCAGAATATTTGTCTGGATAATATCTCGGTCAAGTTTGAATAGGGGTTATGTCGGGTCAAAAACTAGGTCACTAGGTCCAATTTCATCAAAACATTGTGTGCACCCTGGAGGCCACAGTTTTGCTTCAATCTTTCTAAAACTCTGCCTGAATGTTTGCCTTGATAATACCTTGGCCAAGTTTGAATATGGGTCATGTCAATTAAAAAACTAGGTCACTAGACCAAATTACGTTAAAACCTTGTGTGCACCTTGGGGGGAGGGGGGCGGGGGGGGGGGGTGCACAGTTTTGCTTCAATCTTAGTAGAACTATGCCTGAGTATTTGACTTGATAATATCTTGGCCAAGTTTGAATATGGGTCATGTCCGATCAAAAACTACGTCACTAGGTCAAATTTCGTTAAAACCTTGTGTGCACCCTGAAGGCCACAGTTTTGTTTCGGTCTTCGTAAAACTCTGCCAAAATGTTTGACTTGATAATATCTTGGTCAAGTTTGAATATTGATTATGTCGGATTGAAACTAGGTCACTAGGTCAAATTTCTTTAAAACATTGTTCACCCTCTACAAGCCACAGTTTTGCTTTGATTTTCTTCATGAAACGCAATAAGAATATTTGACTTGAAGATATTCAAGTTCGAAAATGGATCATATCAAATCAAAAACTAGGTCACTAGTTGAAATTTCTTTAAAACCTTGTTCTGCCTCCAGAGGCTATAGTGCTGCTTTAATCATAATGAAACTTTACCAGAATGTTTGTCTTGGTGATATCTCGTTCAGTTTTGAATATGGATCATGTCGGATTAAAAACTAGGTCACGTGGTCAAATTAATTTAAAACTTTGTTAACCCTTTAAAGGCCACCGTTTTGTTTCATTCTTCATGAAACTAATTCAGAATGTTTGTCTTGATGGTATTTTGGTCAAATTCGAATATGAGTCATGCTAGATAAAGAACTAGGTCAAATTTCTTTTAAACATTGTTTACTCTCTAGAGGCCACAGTTTTGCTTTAATCTTTATGAAACTATACCAGAATGTTAGTCTAAATGATATCTCGGTTATATTTGAAAATGTGTTACCTCAAATCAAAAACTAGGTCACTAGGTCAATATATTTATAACGTTGTTCACCCGCTTAGAGGCCGCAGTTTTGTTTCAACATTCATAAAACTTTACAAGAACCTTTGTCTTGATAATACCTCAGTCTAGTTTGAATATGGGTCATAAAGGATAAAAAGCTAGGTCACTAGGTCATTTTTAAAGCCTTGCTCTCTCCCTAGAGGACACGGTTTTGCTTCAATCTTTACAAAACTGCCTGATTGTTTGTCTTTATGATATATTGATCAGATTAAAAAATGTGTCATTAGATCAGATTTCTGTAAATATCTGTTCACTCACCAGAGGCTACAGTTATACATTAATCTTCATGAAGCTTTTCCACATTGTTTGTCTTGATGATATGTCAGTCAAGTTTGACTATGTGTCATGTCATACAAAAACCACGTCAGTGGGTCAAATTTCTTTAAAACGTTGTTTTCTCTCTCTCTCTAGAGTTCACAGTTTTGCTTGAGAGTCATCTTGAAACTAAACCCGGATACTTGTCTTGTTAAGACTGAATATGGATAAAGTTGGAATATGGGTTATATCTGGTTCAAAATTAGGTCACTAAGTCCAATGTCTTTAAAACTATACGTGCACTCTTAGAGGCAACATATGACTCAGATCAGCGATTAAGGGCCATCATGGTTCTTTTGTTTTGGTTTATAATAGACATTTAAATGAGGTTAGTCTTACAGTTCACAGAAAACGATTATTTTGTGTGTTCTTTAATTCCAAAGACAACCTTTCAGATTTTAATTTTTCTTTACTGTAGCTTGTGCTTAGTGCCGTGTGGCGGCCATAAGATGTCTCCCCGTACTTCATTATAGTGCATATTTTATTTCATTTGGGATTTCTGAGCTTATTCTAGTTACTTTTAAAATTCGAATACGGCTTAAGCCGATGCAACTGGGAGATGGGTGTGTGTGGAGCGTATGCAGCCTCGCAAACCACCTTGTTGCTTATGTTCTTTTGTGTGCTCTTTGTTTGCAAAGGCAACCTTTTGGATTTTTTTAATGACAGTCATTTAAATAGTCTCCAAAGACATGTATCAGACTAAACTTCATTTGATTATGTAGCTTCCAGAATTCTTAAAAGCATATGTACACGGGACGCAACACGGCATGTGTATCCAATGGGAAAACTAGAGTACCTAATGGCTTGATAATTTTATCCGACTGAGTTCGTTTATATTCACAAGACTTTATGTGCACGCATGACCTGCTGTTGGCATATATACATGTAGAATTATGTGAAATTTATATAATATTTACATTTTAATCGATGAGAAGGACTATACCCGGCTAGCATTCTACTTAAATCTATATTGGACCGTTCTTGTCGGGCCGACAACGGTTTGATATAGATTTAAGTAGTATGCTTGCTGAATAGAGTCTTTCAAAGACTTGAGTTGCCACCTTTTGGGGAAAGGATTGCTAACTCTGCATTCTATCTGTTCTTCTTAAGGCTGGTTAATTGTATTTTTTCTGTATTTCCCTTTGATGTTGGGAACTTGATGTGAATCCGATTTATCGGGACTAAATTTACTGTGATGATGCCTGTTATGGGCAGTATCTTAGGCCTGGTATCAGCAAATTTTGCATGAATTGGATTATGGCGTGCCTGTGATATTTCAAATGAAACACATGTCGATCTGCAGTACTTCACTGTAGGGAAGTTTATATTTCTGGTATTTCTGGTCAGGGATCTGTGAAAATGTTTATAAAGGTCACCGATCAAGTCACTGTTTATCGTCCTTAATTCAGCTCTTTTGAGAATGTATTTATCTTTAATACAACTCGGGGTTGGTTACGGCAGAAAACGATTTCCGTACTTTACTATATTGCTATATAAATTTTCCGGCCTTTTATGATAATTGGGTCTATCTTATGATTATTGTTGAGGCATATATATGATTGGCCACAAATGGGTCATCTGGCCTTCTAAACTTCGACGGCAGTTTTCTTCAGTTACATACAGCCTGTATTTGGTTTACTTAAAATGGTAAAGAAGGTTCCAAGAAGAACCTATTTAAAACACTTACGGGAAATGAATACACTTTCAAGAGATATTTCTTTCTCTTAATTGATTTTTCACATTCTGGAAAGGAAAGCACATTATTTCATTTTAGAACAGACCTTTTCTGAAGGGGCTCTATGTGTAGGGAAGCAAACAGAAAGTAAAAACAGAATGCCTCAAAAAATGGCTGAAAATATACCTACTGTATCAAAATACAAGAGGAAATATCAAATCCCCTTAAAACCAACACATAACGGCAGCAACAAACCAGTTCGTTCCTCATAATTACGTCGTTTATGAACATCATTGATTTCCGCGACTAGTAGCCATTAGCTGACAGATAGAAAATAGATCGAAACATATCTTCATATTCGTAATTCCAGATAATAGTTGTATTATGCAATTTAAGAGGGTCTACATAGGGTTTATAGATTACTGAAAGAGTGGCCAATATTTGTTTGTATTGGAAGGAAAAGAAACGGCTAAAACCCTACTGAATGGAAGAAAACGAGGGCTTAACTTTTAAAGTAAAACCTAAAATATTTGTAGACAATTAAAAAAAAAAAAAAAAAAAAAAAAAAAAAAAGATTGCGGCGAAACAAAAGTATAAGGAAAGACAATCATCAAATCGTCAAAAAAAAGAAAAGAAGAAATTTCTCCAAGAAATCTGAAAAGACAACAACAAAACATTTAAGGATAATGGTCGAAAATTGGACGAAAATATTAACATTTTACCGATAAAGGGAATTCAGACTCGCAACCCTGACCCTCATATAATAGTTGTAGTTTGTACACTTAAACGCAGCATATATGGCGTTTATTGCAGTGAAGCATTGCATATATTTACCAGATTAATATTCCGTTTTATTTAAATATATCAACCAGCTAGTATGTTTGGACGTAAATAATTATTATATCACTTGATTTAACATTACTGAAAGCTGTGATTGTCAACGTAAATAATGGCAACAGGAACACTTATAAAACTACATTAATAGAGATTAATTACTACCGTTTGCTTCTAATATTATACTTTTATCTTTTGAATAATCGTTCGCAATGCTATTGTTTTATTTATTACAACATGGAAACTTGTTTCAAAATAGATGATTTCTGGTCCTTTGTGATCATTAAGCCCATTTTGTGATTTTTTTAAATAAAATAATCGAGGGCAGCCGACGAAGCCTACTTGGCCCAAACTAGGTCGTCTGGCCTGTAAAATAAGTGTAAAAAAGATTGCCTTTGGAAACAAAGAACACACTACGAATAAGAAAATGGGAGTCTCAGTTTTATTGAGACTCTTCATATGCAGTAATGAAGTTTGCAACACTGCCTACGCCCTCTATCGTATACATGAGCAGAACTCCATTTTGAAATATACCACAATGGGCCCAGTAAGTTCTTTGTTCTCAAGGGCCATTCTGTTTAGTATCTACTGAACTTTGTACTTTACCTTTTTTCTGTCTAATAAATAACTTCTGAAGTAGACTATATCTGGCAAAAAACAACATATCGTCACGGGTCTACTCGTGGTCCATACTAATACAGCAAAATCGTCGGAACAGCAGGTGCCAAATGTATGAATATAACATCCTAGCAAGTACTAGGAAGGCAGGCGGAAAATATCGGGGATTTTGCTCTTTCTCAACACCGTTAAATATTTTTCAACAGCTCTTTTTCTAAGTGTTCCCCACCTACGTCTATACACTGGGTTTTGCCATGTTTGTGGGAGCGTTTGCATTATGAAAACACGCCTATTATAATATATAGAAAATTTCACCCCCCAAAAAAACTGAAAATTTTCAGATAAAAAACTCTGATATTTTTCATATTTATTCTCAAAATATAGATTGTGAGTACTCGTTAGAACCGCCTCGGCGAGGCGGTTCTAACGAGTACCCACAATCTAAGTTTTGTGCAGAAATAAGAAAAATAATGTATACCCCTGGAAACCCCAGTTTTACTGTATAAAAGTGGGGTTTAAGGGGTTCAAAATTATATAGGCGTGTTTCCGTGATGTATTCCCTCTGCAAACCATGAAGTAGACCTACTGCAGAGGTACCGATTTACAGCTGAAATCAAAGCCGCCCTGGTCTCAGATTTGTTTCCAGCGAGCTTTTGTTTTACAGTTCTCGAAATAAATAAAAGTTACAAATGGCAAGATGTTGGCTGTACTAAGAGTGGGACAACCATTGCCACTAAAAGAATATTCAGGCTTTAGAAAGCTTTTCTGCAATCTTTGAAAAATGGAGCAAGGTTTTTCACCCTCTAAAAGCAGGAATTTTATTATAGATTCTGTTTCTCCAGCTTAGATCCACGGTATCCCGAACACACACGCTCAAAACGTAGGCTGGGACAACAATTGCCACGAAGGATATGTTTTAGAAAACTTTTCTGCAACCTTTGAAAATTGTGGCAAGGTGTTTCGTCCTCTAAAAGCAAGAATTTCAATACAGGTCTCTGTTCCTCCAGCTTAGAGCCAATTGTAACCTTAACACCTACCTTGTTTTAATGCTCAAAACTAATGTATACACACTTCTCATTAAAATTAAACTGTCTGATTAATAGGAGACAAAATGTAATTTCGCTCATGTATAATATGTCTAGTTGGCTGCACTGGAAACAACAAGATAGGAGGATAAAAAGAAATTCGAAAAATACACGTTTTAGGGGGCAACCCTATAAAAGTATTTCTTCTGGTCTGAAGACGGTTTTATTCTTAAAGGAATAAGACGTCCCTCTTAGGAACAGATTCGTCCATAAACTACATTTAATCGTACCTCAAATGGATACTTGAACAAAATGTTTCAGCTAGACTTGTTGAAAACTTAAGCTAACACAATTGTATATATTATATATACTTAACACTGTTAATGAACAATTCCCCTAACTGAGATGATCGGTTAGATTTTTTTATTATTCATTATAAAGTGAACCCTCATTATAATGATATCATTTTTTCCCAAAGAGGTTGGTAGTGAAAGTAAATCGCTCTTGTAAAAAAAGACCTTTAAGTGCAGAATTATATGTAAGGAAGGCTTTGTTTTATTCTTATTTCTTCATTAGAACATACGGTTTTGAATTTGTAAGAATCGCATCAGTTAGGCGATTTTAACATCTCAGTGAGGCCATTATAACAAATATCAAAAAAAAAATATATGTTTCTTGAAGTATTGAATACAATGTTTCTTGCATAATTTCCGATTAACTGTCCGATCTTGAGCGAAGGTTGGACATCAGTCAAATTATCGTTATAACAAAGGTATAAAAAAGGTTGACTATATTTGTAATTGTGCTCATCCAAAGAGGTGACTTGTTAAAGTTATCCATATTGTTACACAAGTTGCAAATCGCAACCAGCCTATTAATTTAAAAAGAAATCGTGCCCACAGATATACTGTATTTTCCTAAATATTAGGATAAACACTAACGATTTATATACCCGAATCAAACTGCTTCTAAAAGTCAGTGTCTACACTATTTGCTACTCAGGTTTACATGAATAGCGTGCCTATATTTATAGGCGCTCAGTACAAAGAATATACAATATAAATGTTGCATTACGAAAATATGTCATGCTTAAGTATATAACAAAACATTCGTGAATTTGTCTTCTGAGAAAAACGTAAAATACAGTTGTCTCTCGCTATCTCGAACTCGCTTATCTCAAATAACCGCTTATCTCGAAGTGAAAATCTGTTCCCTGCTTAAAAATGAAAATCTAACAACACGTAAAAAGTAAAAAAATATTGTGGAAAAGAGGAGAAATTGCTCCTAAGGAGCGATTTCTCCTCTTTTCCACAATATTTTCAATATATCTCTAACTTAAAGGGTCCAATTACACATATATTTGTTAAATGTGATTAATCGAATTAGTTTTTACTCAATTCTGCAAATCTGATATGTTGAAGTACGGATATCTCGAAGTATTTCAGAGAGTCCCTTGGAATTGGAGATAACGAGTCGACTGCAGTAGAACGAATGTCCAGGAAGACAGCCTACTAATTACACAAAGATGAAGCGCACAGTGCGACTGTCGTTGCAAACAAATAGTAATGAAACCAGCTCACTATTCTCCAAGGAGGTAATCATAATGTCAGACAGAACCTACTAAACGCCGAAAAAAAAGCCACTAAAATGACCAAAAATAAAACCTAGCTCCACAGCGAGCACACAAAGCCCCACAAAACGAACAAGTAAGAACCACTGCCACAGAACTGTTGGTAGAAAAATCTACAGAGGGCTGTTAATAGATTGTACCCTAATCCCCTAGGTTCAATTGTTGTAGAAAACTACAAAAAAATGGTCGGCTCACAAGGAGATGCCCGAACTTATTCAGTGACATTTTGATTCAAATCAAAATCACTTGATTAAATAAGCATAAGACAAGCACTTCATACACTTACAGCCGAACCTTAAAAAGACCGCTAATATACCTACGGAGGGTTTGATCGAAAACAAAGCGCCAGGCGTTAACCATCTCATGTAAAGTCTAAGTCGGCACCATCATAAAGTCTTAGAGGAGACACACTGTCTTGCAGTTAAGGGGAAAGTACGTGCTTGAAAAAGATATCAATCATGATTGGGCAAATAAAAAAAAAAAAAAAAAAAAAAAACAAGTACAGTGTAACCTCAACGGCTCGAACACGGACGGCACGTTTACCGTGGATGACTCGAACTAGTTTTTGAGTCGGTAGGACATTTTTCCGATAGATCAAGAGAACACATATTTGGAGATACTTTCTTAATTTATGCTGAAAATGTATGTTGTATGTACTCATTAAAATCGCCTCATCGAGGGGATTCTAATGAGTACACACAACATACCATTATCATATAAAAGTTGGAAAAGACAATCCTGAATTATCCCCATTTCCCTCCTGACCTAGCGCTATGATTAACCCTCAGTGGCTCAAACTACCCATGTCTCGAACAAATTTCCATGGTCCCAAAGATGTTCGAGCCATTGAGGTTCGACTGTAGTTTGCTGCATAACATACATGTTATAGCCTATCTTTTAATAGCGAGTAATATGTTCATATTTCTGAAAACAAAAACAAAAAAAACAAAAAAAAAAAAAAACAAAAAAAAAAAAAAAAAAAAAAAATGGATTTTTGTCAACAGTTTTCCTACATTTATACTCAAGGTCACCGTACAAGTCTGGTTCCGATGGTTCTCTCTTTAGAAGTGTTTTCAAGCTAACTTTATCATCAATTCAGAACGTTTCTGATAACACTACGAAACGTTAAAACAACTCAAAGAGACGCCAAAATGATAATGAGCATAGCAGCATTTGTAAAATGGTGTGTCGCAGAAATGTAAGCATCAAAAAGGTTTAGGTGAAAATAATTCTGGAGCCGACTGACTCATATCCATGATAGATTACCCATGCCATGATTTTCTCTTAGATAATTTGATCCCCACCTTCCCGACTAATACTATAATAAAGTCGGATTAGTGGGGTATTGCATTTCCATATTTATGTTGACTGAGACTATAAAACTCTGCCCAGACGCCAATAAAATGATGCTCTGTTATGCAATTAGTTAAGTAATACTGATAAGACAGTTAATTAGAAACCCACAGGAAAAATTCTTAAATATAAAACACAATGAAGTAGCGATTCCAAAATCTACATCTGCATAAAAAGTAAATGATTTTCTGTGTTAAAAGTATTGCAGTGCAGGGAACCACCATTATCAGAGAAAAATAGTCTCCATGCAAATTTTTGAGCAGACTCATAAGTGTAAAAGAGTTTGGGGCAGTAGCCATAAAACATCTGGTTAAATTATCAGTGGAGCATGACTTGTTTGGCCAATTTTTTCTATGAGAAAAACTTGTCATGCCACACGGTTGACTGAAGTTTGATATTACTGCTATAATCAACCGTATTTATCATATTTACTAGGAAATATTTACTCCTTACCGTACGTGTCCTAAAAATTGAACAAGTCCATTTAACTGCCTTTTAAGTTTATACACTTATGGATGAGTGGCTAACAATGTAAACTCTGACTGGACGTCCGACCTAGGTCTACTCTGATTGCTCTATACATGCTTTTCTATTCCAAAACTTATGTGAAATACGATATTATTGGGCAACACATTTGGCGCGACACTCATTACAACATCCACAAAAGCATGCTTGAAAAATGTCACATTATGTTCCATACCAGACGCCTCTAATATTCTGGAATTTAATTAAACCACAACAACAGTCTTATCTACTTCCAATCTGTGCCAGATTTTGAAATCCCGAACGAGTCAAGGGAAACCTACATACGCTTTTTTTCACCTCGGTGTTTCCGAAGTGGACGTTTCCATCTTTGTATTTGGTCATGTCCATTAATTAAGGTTGGTACAATTAATCGGATAATCGGTTAATTGGTCGATAAATTCCACAAAAATGATAATCGTTACTGATTTGCAAGTAACCGAATATTCGATGTCTGTGGCTGTAACATTACCATATTTAACCAAAGAATTCGAACACCTTAAATGTTTACCAGTGCTCAAATGGGTACAACCCAAACTCAACTGTGCTTTATCTGTGGCATTTGAGCACGGTTCGGAATAATTTATTTCTTTTCTAACACCCCTCATTGAGCGATTTTTTTTTTGCATAAGTGAAATTCTTTATTGATTATTATTATTATTATTATTATTACCTGACTTCCCCCCTGGTGTTGACAATACCTCTTAAGCATTACGTCACATGGTTACGTAGTTACAAGGTTCGATGACGAATATTCAAAATGGCGGATAACTTATGCGAATCAGCTAACGATGTAAAATATAAAATAGACGTAAAATAATAATAATAAGAAGAAAACTTGTATCCTGTGTTAATGAAAGAAATGCACAACGTATGAAATTGGATTGCCGCGGTGGACCCAGGAAGGACAGATATAAAACAGCAAAATAAGAATGTTAACCGACCTACTTTTGTTTTCGAACATGTCAACAAATACAAGATGGAAAGAAGAGGTAAATCAAATATGTTTGAATGGTATACCCAGTAGAGGAACTCATCAGGTAAAAAAAAGGCAAAGAACTGCATTTTTCATAGATCATTTTCTGTCTTACTAATATAATTTATTATGTATATGAATTTCGACCAATATTGTAAGCTAGCGTCCATAGTTAACCAGGAGATAGCGCGCGACGGAATTCCTATTATCAAATACCTTAGATAAAGCACGGCTAGAAATGTAGACATATAAGGACCAACACGTAAAAAATGTTTAAATCCTTGAGAGGGTTATAGTTAGAATATCGGCCCTTCGAATACACATTATCGACCTCCGCTCCGCATCGGTTGATAATCATACCTCAGAGTGAACATTCTTACAGTTACTCACTGTAATATTTGTATAGTATATGAAGAGTTATACCGGATCTGGTGTGTCAGCTCGTTGTTTCTGTTGAGTCCTTTTGCTTCATTAAATGCTTTATCTGCGATTTATTTGCCCATAATGATGCCTGGATGAATTAGATCTCCACGCGATCCGAACAAATTTATGTTTTTCCAACAAATGGAAGCTATGGTAAAAATATATATCAACAAATTGTTGGTATACACATGGGTACAAATTGTGCCCCTATAAATATAGGCACGCTTTTAATGTAAACCAGATCTGTTTATGTTTGGTTACGAAAAAGATTTTATGTTGTGCCTTGTTCACAACAATTCGGCCATTATTATCGAAGAATTCTACTTAACATCTCAATATTTGGATGACTGACTAGATATTGATAATGAATATTTTGAAGAAATGATTGATACAATTTATCCACAAGAACTATAGCCAAATAAGACTAATAGCTCTGACACAGATGCGCTGTTTCTGGATATAAACGTATCGACATCTAATGACATAACTTCTAATAAAATGTATGACAAACGGGACAAGTTTGATTTTGATAATTAATATTTTCCATTTTATGGACGGCGATGTCTCTCGTGTTAAATCCTATGGTATATATATTTCTCAGTTAATTCGTTTCGCTAGGGCATCTGCTCAAGCTAGCGTCTTTAATAATCAAATTAAAAATTAAGCTGAAATTTCTTAACCCAGGGTACCTTAATCATAAACTACGTTTAACACTAAGGTTTTATCGCCATTAATCTAAACTAAGTTCCAAAAGATAACAATGGTTTGAAGACACTTCTGCAAGAAGGCTTGTCCGATCGTAGGTGTTATGGCAATTTCGTCAATACATTCAGAACGATGTTTGGCAAAACTGTTTTTTTTTTTTCGGCACAATTTTAAAAGATTGCTAGACGCTACACAAAGATAGGTTTCAACATGGATATTGCGGGCAAACTGGTTCTTAACCTATTTTTGGTTGATGACCGTTTCCTTTTTTATTGCACGACGGTGGGTCCGTCTTCAGACTAAAAGATGGCTCACTCCACAACCCATTTCAGATGTCGGCGCCTGACTATAAATATTTGTGTCGGGTTCGTCGTGGTCCTGTTTATGATTTTCTAGTGTTCTGGCTTAAGAACATCATTGACCCATTTGCTTTGTTTCATCACAAAATGCTTTTGATTATAATAAAAACACAAACGTATTTGACTTTGTAAACAAAGAGAACACAAAATCACGAAAATCGGAGCATTACGAAAACACGCCTATTCAAATATATAGAAAACTTCACCTCCAAAAATTGAAAAAATTCAGATAAAAAATCAAATATTTTTCACTCATTTGCTCAAAACATAGATTGTGGGTACTCGTTAGAACCGCCTCGGCGAGGCGGTTCTAACGAGTACCCACATTCTATGTTTTTGAGCAGAAATAAGAAAAATAATGTATACCCCTGTAAACCCCAGTTTTACTATATAAAAAGGGTTTAAGGGGGTCAAAAATATATAGGCATGTTTTCGTGATGACTCGGTTTGGCTGATTATCTTCATATGCAACACTGTTGTTTGCGAGGCTGCATACGCCCCTAGCGCCGGCTTAAGCTTAAGCTTATGTTTCACAAATGAGCTAGAAAACCCCTATCCCGATCGAACATATATTTGTAAATTGGAACTGCATCAGAATTAAGGGTGAAGTATTGCGCAAGTAAACCTGGTTTAAACCTCAGCCCACCCCCTAATAGTTGTCCTACTAACAATTCCAAGGCAGTTCCTGCGTTGCAGTTCTTCTTTGCATGTGCGTCTGCACTTTACGAAAAAGGCTAAGAGAAAAGTCCAGAGAGTGCCACAATCACAAACTGCAGCCCTTCCCAGACACCAAGAGGAAGAGGAAACCGACAAATCCAAACAAGCACAAATCAAACAAACGTACGAAAAGCACTAAGATTAGCTCTCTCTTCCCCAAGCAAGGTAATCGCAATGCTAAAAGGACTGAAAAACACAAGAACAAAATGACACAAGGTAAGGCAAAACAAATGCCACAGATTACTACCTCACGAAAACACACCTATATAACTTTGACGCCCTTAAACCCCACTTTTATATAGTAAAACTGGGGTTTACAGGGGTATACATTATTTTTCATATTTCTGCTTAAAACGTAGATTGTGGGTACTCGTTAGAACCGCTTTTCATATAAAGAAAACTCTGATATTTTTCATATTTCAGAAGACATGCCTATATAGAAAATTTCACCTCCAATAACTGAAAATTTTCATATTAAAAAAAATCTGCTTTTTTACATATTTCTGCTTAAAACATAGATTGTGGGTACTCGTTTGAACCGCCTTGTGGAGGCGGTTCTAACGAGTACGAGTATACCCCTGTAAAGCCCAGTTTTACTATATAAAAGTGGGGTTTAAGGGAGTCAAAGTTATGTAGGCGTGTTTTCGTGATTTAGTCATTTGTGGCATTTTTTTTGTCATTAATTGTTCCTCGTGTCTATTTCCTCTGGTGGGTTGGGAGGGCTGGCTTCGTGATTCTAGCTTTTTTTCTGGATATTTTCACTTACATTTTCAAAGCTCAGAAACCGTATTTTGAATTATTTTATATACGTTGCGTATGAGTTGTAACATCACCCATTCGTTAGATATTACTGTGTCGTTAATGGCGTCTTCAGCATATCTTATGGTTAGAAAATATTATAAAGTTTGTACAAAATATGAATGTTTGAATTAGAAAAAAGTACTAGATCACTAGCTAAAAGTGTCGCATGCATTTCTTTTCACGGCGAATACGAGAAAACGAATGATATTAAACCCCGCCATTTCGCGTTTTCTAAGACTGAAAGAACTACATGCGATAATTTGGCTAGTAGCCTGATATTTCTTATTAATTGGCTGAGAGTCTACTGGATTTTTTTTAAATTTCTTATTAAATTACAACGCCATGCACCTCTGGAGGCGAATGTTTTCCCAAGGGCAAGCTGTTATTTAAATCTAATTCAAGAACCAATTAGATGTCAAACTGTCTCCGGAAGAGAATATTGCGCAGACCAAATGACATAACCTTTGAAGAAGACAAATCGTGTTCCACAAAAATGTTGTTTTGGCCATTTTAATCATCCATATACATTCTGGTTAGTGTCTTTGTGTACACAATAATTACCAAAACAATAGTTTGGACTTGAAATATGACGAAAGGGCAATGGAAAGTGCACGAAAATGCACAAATTGATTTGTGCCTGCTTTATTCAGTCAAAGATGCAATAACGACGGTTTTTCATCAGAGCGTCCCAAATTATACTAAATTCAGCGACAAAAAGCCTCAAATTTATTTGAGCAACAACGTCAGACTGCGTATCCTCGTACATGTGCCCCCAGCGAAAATTTAGATCACCTTGCGCAGTCTGATCAGATTTGTCACTGGTTGCATTTTGGATAGCTAAGTGTCTTCGTCATCATGAAAACACGCCTATATAATTTTGACCCCCGTAAACCCTACTTTTATATAGTAAAACTGGGGTTTCCACGGGTATACATTATTTTCTTATTTCTGTTCAAAAATATAGATTGTGGGTAGTCGTTAGAAACGAGTACCTATAATCTATGTTTTGAGCTGAAATATAAAAAAATATCAGAATTTTTATCTGAAAATTTTCATTTCTTTTTGGTGTTAAAATTTTCAATATATTTGAATAGCCGTGTTTTCGTGATGGTGCTACATGTAACAACTGACTGCGCGGATGTGCAAGCTGATTTGAGTCTATGTTGAGTGTATATGTCAAAAGGTACGGTTTATCACGTTGCAGCTAAGTTTTCTAACGCTAATTAGCGTCTTTATAAACGTTGCGTTACAGTCTGTATTATAGATGTTTTACTAAAGGGAAAAATAATTTCTATCTGGAAACTCACAAGTTCGGCTACGTAGCAGGGTACAAGGAACCAGGTGTGTCAAGACTGCTGACTGGTGCAAAAAAGGGCAGGGGTATTTTGTTTTTATATGAAGCGGCTTGTGACTGTTTAATATTAAAGACGAATTGAAACTTATTACGAGTATTATGTTGATTCAAAGTAAAAAAAAAAAAAAAAAAAAAAAAAAAAAAAAAAAATAGTTGTGTTTAATTTTATGGTTGTTTCGAAGAAATAAATGCTTCTGTTTGCGTTTACTGGAGCCAACAGAGAAAGTGATGTATTTCCAAAACTTAGATTTTTGATATCTGCCAGCTGAAGGATAGCTACATTCAGCCTCCTACGTAAAACTCCCAGAAAGTATTGGTGTTGGTGTGGGTTTCTTTAATTGTATTGTTGTGCTAGGTATTGTATTCAAAATAAAGGAAGTATGGAAGTCCAGCCACACCCTGATAAGATTTCTTAACCGCCTATGAGTGAAAAGTAGTATGGAGGTCTATGGGAAACATAATCATTTCCCTGAACCCGGTGTAAGAACAGTTTGTGTCACTTTCAACATATTAACAAGGAGTCAAAATAAGGACGTATAAAAGAAACTGATTTGCTTGAGGAGTGGGCTTGGGGTCTAAATCGCTGTAATAGCAGGTCTTGTCACATTCTACATATAAACAAGGAAACGAAATAAGGACGGATGCATTTGTCTGAAATCTAGAAATGATCAAAACACGTGGCAAGATGAATTTTAACAATATAGATGATGCGTATAATATTTGAGACAAGGTTTGTGCATACGTGCTGTCTGATTAGGATCTGTTTGCCCTTAGATAATTGATCAACTCGGTTTGTATCCATGAGAGCAGATAAACGTGTCAAGATGAGGATAAGTGCATGCGGTTCTAAGACAGTGCTGTTTTCAGGTATGTTGAAGAATAGCCGAGAAAAGATAGACCTCTAGAAAATGAGGTTTGTAAATACCATTAGTTTATACAGCATTAAGGCGAGATATTATCGGTCGCCAATAGCTGTAGTGAAAATAAATAAATTCTGAAAAAAATATATTTTACTTGTCGTAAAAGTGTCATAAAAATAGTCCCGAATATGCCAAGGAAAAGCTACATTCGCTGAACACAACCTTTCCTAAATTATGAATGATGTTACCTAGGAACGACCACAATCAGGGAACATACCCTTCCCGGGCGAGATGAGAAACAAACAATGACAAGACATAACGACACATATGCAATAACTTGACAAGACATAACGACAAAGACATTACGAAAACACGCCTATTCAAATATATTTTAAAAAACTTAAAACCAAAAAAAGAAAATTTCCAGACAAAAAAATCTGATATTTTGTCATATTTCTGCTCAAAATATAGATTGTGGTATTCGTTAGAACCGCCTCTGTGAGGCGGTTCTAACATGTACCCACAATCTATATTTTTAGCAAAATAAGAAAAATAATATATATACCCCTGTAAACCCCAGTTTTACTATATAAAATGGTGTTTAAGGGGGTCCAAATTATATAGGCGTGTTTTCTGATGGATGCAATAACTGGTATATAAACAAACACTACAACAGATGAACCACCTAGAATCGGTCCCCAGAAACATCGATTGGAATGGTGGGGTTGGCCATAAATTACATGTAGTTTTACTAGATCGAAACCGTCCATTTCTCAATCTATGACTGTGCCTAAATCTGCTGGTCAAGCGACTAACAATGTTTACCCTACTCTGGGTCTACACTGTTTGCTTAGACATTCTTTATTTGCGTTAAGTGTTCAGCTATCTTAACTGCTTAAAATACGTGTCCTAAAATTAGAACAATAGATGTGAATCTGATTTTCAGTTCCCGAGTTCACTTATTCACTTTATCTGTGATTTATTTGTTGCCCGTTATGGTTTATGCATGAGTTGAAGACCTCAAGGCGGACCGAACAAATATGCATAAAAGGTAAGAGAAAAGTCCAGGGAGTGCCACAATCACAAACCGCAGCCCTTCCCAGACCCCAAGAGGAAGAGGAAACCGATAAATCTAAACAAGTACAAACCTAACAAACGTACGAAAAGCACTAAAATTAGCTCTCTCTTCCCCAAGCGTGGTAATCGCAATACTAAAAGGACTGAAAAACACAAGAACAAAATGACACACGGAAAGACACACAACAAATCGCCTCGTAGAACAAACCACAAAGCAACAAAGAGTAAGACCAACACCGGGACCACCGCCTTAGCACGGTCAGTAGAGCAAACCACCGGGGGGTTTAAAGCACTTTTACAGCTAGCTAACTTCACCCTGGGTCCCGATGCTACTCTTAATACAGAAATACATAAAAATTCCGTTCGCATAAAGGCTCCCAACTCAGTCAATGCATCAAAGCGAAAACATAAATATCAAATTAATCACTATAATAGACAAAGACGAGATGTTTTACTAAAAATTGCATCTGATGGCGAGGCTGTAATCCCGTAAAGCTAGCTTCGCTTAAGCCCCCAGTAATTTATTACTGACCGTCCTATGTTGGTACCTTCACTGTGATACATCTTGTTAAATATTTTGTAGTGTTTCACTTACAAATGTTTTTGTTTTAACAATTATGAAAGTTAAAGACGTATTCCGTTAAGTTTGGGAAACGTTGCCACTTTTTTGGTAAAGGGCTACCCACTCTGCTATTCGTATCACGAAAACATAATCGCTTAAGCTGGCGCTAGGGGGCGTATGCAGCCTCGAAAACTACAGTGTTGCATATGAAGAAACTCAATCAAACCGTGTCTCCGATTTTCGTGATTTTGTGTGTTCTTTGTTTCCAAAGGCAATCTTTTTTGATGTTATACTTGGGTTACACAATTTAGCAGAAATATCATTATTTTTTTTATAATTTCTGCTCAAAAACATAGATTGTGGGTACTCGTTAGAACTCGCCGAGTACCCACAATCTATGTTTTTTTAGCAGAAATATATATATATATATATATATATATATATATATATATATATATATATATATATATATATATATATATCTGAAAACTTTCAGTTTTTTGGTGGTGACATTTTCAAAATATTTGAATAGGCGTGTTTTCGAAATGCCATTGTTTTTTCATTGTCTGTGTCTGTCTTTCCCTTTGAGGTTGAAAACTCGATGTAGATCTGATTGTGTCTATTCCTAGATTCACATTTACTTTTATTACCTTCTAATGTGTTTAAAACTCCTGGATGAGTGACAAACAATGTAGACTCAGAGCAGACTCCGCAATCTGTGGCATCTGATCTGGCTCTATACCGCCTGCTCATGCATGTGTGCCCAAATACTTATTAATTTACTACTGACCGTTCAAAGGCGAAACTTTCATTGTGGTATTTTTTGTTAAATGTTATGTAGTGTTTCACTTACTAAAGTTTTCATACCAATTATGTCAGTTTAAGATATGGGTAACAGAGTTACCACCTTTCTGGAAATGGTTGCCAACTTTGATTCCCGTCTGTTCATCTTGTATTTGTCTGTCTTTCCCTTTGGTGTTGGGGGCTTGATGTGGTTCTGATTGTACCAGTTCTTGAGTTAAATTATTTAATCAGAATGAATACGATAACATACTATCTTTTGTTTCAATTTACAAGAACCAGAACTACAAGCTGTAAGCTAAAAAGCAGTTTCAAAACATTAGATTTCCTTCTGGCAATGTAATATGTGTTCAAAGTTTATAATATGATACGTATATGAGAACAAGCACTGTAGCCTCTACATTTCAAAAAGTACTAGTCAAAAATTAGTTCAAGTAGCCTTCCTGGGGCACGGAAAGAAGTTTTGGTAAGGAAAGGTCAAAGAACAAAAACAAATGCCACACATGAAACCACCTAAGTACAAACAAAGAAAACATCACGAAAACATACCTATATAATTTTGACCCCCTTAAACCCCACTTTTATATAGTAAAACTGGGGTTTACAGGGGTATACATTATTTTTGTTATTTCTGCTCAAAAACATAGATTGTAGGCACTCGTTAGAACCGCCTCGCCGAGGCGGTTCTAACGAGTACCCACAATCTATGTTTTGAGCAGAAATATGAAAAATATCAGAATTTTTTATCTGAAAAATTGCCATTTTTTGGTGGTAAAATTTTCAGTGTATTTGAATAGGCGTGTTTTCGTAATGAACTGAAACAGAGGAACCGCCCTGGACTGGAGGGGTGGTGTTCGGAGGGGGGCGAGGTGTCTGTGCGTGTGGGCGTGGGGGGGGGGGGTGTAGAGCGGGGCTTTTACCAATTTTAATGGACTTAAACGTCACCTTTGAATTAAATGCAGCTCAAAATTATTACAAATATATGTTCAGTTCTCACTAAGGATCCTCTACCTCGTAACTAAGCCTTCACCTATGATATCTGCAGCCGATTAGATGTAATGGAACTCCGTTCAGATGATCCAGAAGAGAACTGGACAGTCTTCAGAGACACTGTCCACTCTTCAGTAATGGAGTATCTCGTAAACATCAAGACTGGTTTAATGAGAATGACAAAGAATTCCAGGGACTCCTTGAAGAGAAACACCAAAAACACAAGGAATACCTTAGTGAAACCAGCTCAGTATCCAGTAAGGCGGTATATTCAAATATATGCAAGACAGACCAGACTAGGCTCAGAGATATGCAAGCCTCCTGGCTGAGCAGTTAGGCTAATGAAATCGAGTCTTTTGCAGATAGAAAGGATATGAAGAAGTTTTTTGATGCGCTAAAGACAGTTTATGGTCCCCAGAGCTCAGGAACCTCCCCTCTTCACAGTGCAGATGGAACTAGTCTTCTGACTGACAAAAAGGCTATATTGAAAAAATGGGCTGAGCACTTTGATAGTGTTCTTAATCGGGTATCGTCTATCAATGATGACGCTTTCAACAGACTACCACAGGTGGAATGTAATCTGCTGCTTGACGGATTCCCAACCGTTTCTGGAACAGTGATTGCAATAGAACTTCTGTCATCTGGCAAGGCTCCAGGATCAGATGCAATACCTGTTGAGATCTACAGGTGCTTTCCAGGATGTTGACAATAGTAACTTTTCACCTAAGAAGGTTCCAAGCCAAATTCAAGGTGCAGACAGAGGTGCTAGACGAGTTCCTCTTTGCTGATGACATGGCAAAGGGTGCTCCAACAGACGAAAAATGCAAAAAGGTGTAGATCAAGTATCTGACTCCTGTGACAGCTATGACCTCACAATTAGCATCAAAAAGACCGAGGTTGTTAATCAACCAGCACCTGGCAAGCCTTACAAGGAGCACATCATTACAGTGAAAGATCAAAGATTGCAAGTGGTAGTCAAGTTCACTTACTTGGAAGTACATTGTCAAGAGTTGTGCACATTGATGATGAATTCAGTGCCAGGATTGCCAAACACTACCACGTAGCATTTGGCCGACTACGTGGCAGTGTTTGGGATCGAAGTGGAATCAGGCTTGACACAAAGCTGAAAGTCTACAGAGCTGTGGTGCTGCCAACAATATTGTATGCATGCGAAACTTGGACATTTTACCAACGGTACGCCAAAAAACTGAACCACTTCTATACAAGCTGTCTTAGAAAACTTTTTAAGATTAAGTGGCAAGACAGGATTCCAGACACAGAGGTCCTGAAAAGGCACGGATGCAGACTGTACATACTCGTTTGAAACTTGCACAGTTAAGATGGACAGGCCATGTTACCAGGATGCCTATGGAGAACTAGAAAAGTGCAAACGCTCTTATGGTGGTTAGAAGAAGCGATACAAAGACACCTTCAAAGCCTCCCTCAAGGACTTTAACATACCAAAAGAGTCATGGGAAAAATTGCACAGGACCGAGCAAAGTGGCGAGGCCTCATCAGAAGAAGTGCTTGTGAATATGAGGCATAAAAACTCAGCGAAGCCGAGCAGAAACATGCACAGTGCAAGGCCAGAGCTCAGGCATCACCAGCAGAGCTGTCTTGCTCTGACTTCTGTTGTTCCATCTGCAACAGACAGTTTAGAGCTAGAATTGGTCTAATCAGCCATCTTAGAAAACACAAACAGTAGCATTTCTCGCATGTGACTAAGATTGGTCATTGTCAGTAATGACAAACGAACTATATATGTGTAAGCAATCTATAAACCTTATATATAAGCCAGGATTTATAATCAATACAAATCTACTGGTATCAAGAGTTCAACGAAGGCCGCAATCAGACTGTGAGGATGCGTAGACTAGTCTGGGCCTTCTTTACTGTGTAAGTATGCGGTTCAGGCCCGTTCCTCGCGTCGTCACATAAACAAATATAATATTTTAAAAATTCGTTAAAGTCACAATTTATTTTAATAAGCCCCAGCGTAATCTAATTTGTTTCGTTCTGTGGCATCTGATTTGGGGCTACATTTTTGTCAAGTTTATTTGTGGGGAATAAATAGATCAATGTGGGCATTTGTTACTATTTGTTGTTTCAAGCAAACCACAAACAGTTGTCATCGATTATAGTTTCGAATCGGTCGTTTAGGTTCACTATTTGTTTTATATTTACCAACAATTCTGCATAGCCAGGAGCTCTCGCTTTCAGTTTGTCAAAGTTATCATGTTAATTAATTACACTATAAGCTGCGTTCCTATGGAAGGACAGAGGACATCAGATTTAACGGACATCCATTTGTTTGGATAGTCATTCAGTGTAATAAAGACAACCTTGAAGTGAACGTAATTGAATGTAGTAAACGCTAGTGTAGAAATCGAAAATCAATTCATACTTACACTGATTTCTACAAACGAGTACGCTTTTATCCTTGTTATTAATGGTTTATAAGCCACTGCAAATGACGCATTTCCTATGGTTTTAATTTTGTAACTTATACTCGAAAGTCACTATATTAGATAGCAGAAATCTGTGTAAAACCAAATCAAACTGTTCTTAAAGGAGCAGTTTGATCAGGGTATACACTAGTTGATCTTGTTGAAGTAGTGTGGAAGGTGGGAAGTGTTGACGAAGAAGTGGAGGGAAGGGTTAGACTCTAGATTATGGGCACACATTTCAATCCCAAGTTTAAATGTTGTAAAATGATGACAGAGAATCGTTGTTTGCAAAATCCAACCGAACCGCAGGCAACCGAATAGAAACTGAAATGCTATATACCTTTGTTTGCAGTTTTATGGTGGATCACACAGAAAATAGTGCTGGCAACGTAAACAGTGTCTTAAAAAAAGGGAAAACCATTTTATTAATTCATCCACCTTTATAGCATTGTCTTCGAAATATGGGCTTTGGGCTATTAAGGTTCAGACCATCGAAAGAGTGACTCCTTAACCCTTGCCATGCTGAATAAATTAAGATGCCACGCCCACTTCTAGTTTCCAGCGATTCAGATTACTTGATCCGAGTTTTTGATAAAAATTCACATATTTAATGACAAACAGTGCAGATCTAGATCAGTTGGCTTCTTCAGAAGCCAACTGATCTTGATCTACACTGTTTGTGAAGACAGTGCATGTCGTGTTCAGCAAGTGAAGGGTTAAACAGTTACGCTACTAAGTGTCGAGAACTTTACAAATATTATCGTTTTATAGCAAAATCGGTCGATAGCCGATAGTTTACTAGGTGCAGTTTATATACATATTTTTTTAGGAGAATTTGTTGATAAGTTTGGCAAAATTTTCTCAATATCAACATAAACATACATGTTGTGGGTACTCATCAGAAGCGCCTCAGCGTAATATCAACATGTGATAGGGAGAAATAACAATAATTATCCCAAAATTATAGCAAAATATTCCCCCTAAATCCTCTGTTACTGTTTGTAAATAAAATGGTTAATCGAATTATCTTACATAGTATCGGAAATGTTCATTAAACAAAAAAAACATAGAGATATTGGAACATTTTCTGGGCAATTTTAAGTTCACATATCGAAGATATAAAATATCAATCAAACGAACTTTATTCCAGAGAGCCACATGATGATCGATATGTAGAGTTTTGTCAACCGTTATACAGTAACAATTTCATGTCTGTTAAAATGTGTAGAAAACAGAAATGCAACTTACCTAGGAGAGCCAATATGCTCAAAACATAGCCTATTCAAGTCACCAAGAGGCGGTTTAAGCCAAGTTGTCAAAATTGCACACTGCCAATACTGGCTTTCTATAGATAAGTCTGATTTTGAACGATGAGCATGAAATGCATGTTTTATTTCCTAAAAACATTGATCAGTCAATTTGTAAATACTGGAGTAAATACTGAATATAAAACAGTTCTGCCTTGTTTCTCCGACTAAAGATGTTTATTTTACCAAGAATAATGTAGAACTTTTAACAAGTATACTATAAACAAGTGTTGACATTTTAATATCGAAAATACTATCTATTTATCGGAAGTTAAAAGTTAAAGCTGAACTAAATAATAATAATAATAAGAATAATAATAATAAACCATTCAACCCTTACCGTAACCCAAGAAAAACAGAAAAAAAGGTTAAACACACACACACACACACATACACACACACACACACACACACAAAAGCAAAACAAAACAAAACAAAACAAAAAAATAACGGTTTACTATTCTTTACTATTCTTTATTACTTTGAACAAATGATACCCCAAAGGAATGTCAGTTAAAGAAAGCTAATACTGCTGATCCCAAAGCCTCGTTTCTGGATTAAAAGTTTTGGCATATAATGTTATCAAATGTAATGGAATTTATCCGGCCAAACTTCTTAGGCAGGGCTATCGTTATTTTAAACTTCGTAAGGCGTTTCGAAATTTTATCGCAGACACAGTGCCTTATTAGAAAAATATAGCGTCAGTCTGAAAAAACTACTGCAACAAGGTATATTGGAACCAGAATTGTACAGTGACTTAGTGTACAGATTTAGAAAAAAATGTAGGTAAATCTAACTTTTCGGAGCAATTCAGAAAACTTATTAACCGTTAAAAAAGAATTGGCTATAGCCTGGATATTATGCGGCAGACTGCATGCCTAGTTGTCAACCCAATCATTGTTGATGGCTATGCTTCACTCTTTAATTGCACGACGGCGGTTCGGGCCTCAGAGTCAATGAGGGCCTCTTCGTAAAAAAATTAACCAGTGGGTTGGGGCTTGACGATATGTCTTTGGCTTGGCCCGCCGTGGTTCAACTATTGGTTTTCATTTACTCTGGCATACAGTAGAATTAGCCATGAGTACTCGTCTTTGTTTATTACAGTGATTAATTTGATTTTTATATTTTAGCTTTGATGCTTTGACTGAGTTGGGAGCCTTTATGAGAACCGAATTTTTATGTATTTCTATATTAAGAGTAGCATCGGGACTCAGGCTGAAGTTAGCTAGCTGTAAAAGTGCTTTAAACCCCACGGTGGTTTGCTCTACCGACCGTTCTAAGACGTTGGTCCCGGTGTTAGTCTAACTCTTTGTTGCTTTGTGGTTTATTCTACGGGGCGATTTGTTGTATGTCTTACCATGTGTCATTTTGCTCTTGTGATTTTCAGTCCTCTTAGATTGCGATTACCCCGCTTGGGGAAGCGAGAGAGCTAATCTTAGTGCTTTTTGTACTTTTGTTCGATTTGTGCTTGTTTGGATTTGTCGGTTTCCTCTTCCTCTTGGTGTCTGGGAAGGGCTGCGGTTTGTGATTGTGGCACTCCCTGGACTTTTCTCTTACCTTTTGTTTAATTTTGATATTTTAATTTTTAGTTTTGTAAAGCGACATTCTTCATGCAAGTTCGTATGCTGTATATATTCAACTAATTCGTTTTGCTAGTGAATAGATTCTAAAATGAAGGACCATTGGGAGCAAAGGACACACACGCACGCACGCGCACACACACAAACAATTTATATTATATAACTGGTCTCTCTGGCTCAGTTAGGTGCGCGTACAACTGGTGATCAGGAGGTGCGGGTTCAACCTCCGCCAAGGTTTGCAACAGTCTTTCGTGGAGATTGATCATGAAACATTTTCTGCAGTCATTCTCTTCCTTCCGCTGATTCAAGAAGGGCAGTTGTTTCTGGCAAAAGAATGTGCACAATACCGCTTAGAGGACTAAGCCTGCCCAGCAAACGTGTAATTAGGTAAACAGACCGCGCCTTTGGGTTGACTGGGCCTTAAAATCTCAACATAAACAAACACTTTGAAGCTACTTAAGTGTCGAAGTTTCCTGAACCAAATTTGCTAGTTTTCAGCAGTGAGTGAATCTCAAATAAGCTTTCAAAACTTCTGGAATGAATTTATTGATTATAATCAAAGTCAGATGTTTACTACTAATTATATTAATAATGATTTTAACTATTAAAAGTTTAAAACAGGGGTATCGATATCATGTGCTGCGTAAAACATTTTCCTGAATAAATTTCCAAACATAACGTTGTCTTTGAAACACATCTGTACGATGCTCTATCGGAACCAAAGTTATAATACAGTCTACAAATTCGGAACGATGATCGGTTGTATCCATTATCTCATTAAGGGATGTCGCGTAGACAAAAATCAAAAACGACATAACAAACAGTGTAGTGGTAAAATAGTAAAAGGGAAACAGTTTATATCCTGAAGAGACGGTTCGTGAAACGGCTCTTAAGAACGGTCTCTCGGCAAATACTAGTTTCGATTTCACTTGCTCCCAAACATTACGAAAACACGCCTATTTAAATATATTGAAATTTTCACCCCCAAAAACAGAAAATATTTAGACAAAAAATCTGATATTTTTCATATTTCTGCTCAAAACATAGATTGTGTACTCGTTAGAACCGCCTCGGTGGGGCGGTTCTAACGAACACTCACAATCTATGTTTTGTGCAAAAATATGAAAAAAATAATGTATACCCTTGTAAACCACAGTTTTTCTATGTAAAAGTGGGGTTCAAGGGGGTCAAAATTATATAGGCATGTTTTCGTGATGACGCTCATCACAAAATTATGTTTCATAAAATATGTCGAAAAGGGTTATATGGGAAATATTGACAAATTTTGTTTAAAGAAACCGCGAGTTGCTATTTGTGGTATAGAAATGAACTTACAATTTTGTGGATGTCACGTAAAGTTTGGGTTTGGAAACAATGGTGCACTTAATATGACATAATAAGACTGCATCATATATTACTTCTAAGGAACAAAAAGAAAATGGTTTCATAAAGTCACGCACCCCCTCACCCCGCTCCCCCGATGTGCGAACAACAAAGATCTCGACAATGTACAACCACTACTTTCCTTTATGTAGAAATACAGTATTATTCTAAATTTTTGAGACAACTAACGAATCGTCCTAGAATTTAACAGTCCCATTTTGCAGCCTGTTGGTCCGTCTACATCCTCGGTGATCCAGGTGTGAAGATAACGTTAGCATTTCGTTCATGTGTTTGATACAAAATGCACTCTACCGGGGTTACCAACGATAATCTGTCTACAGAAAACCCTGGATGAGAGGCAAACAGTAAGGATTCTGATCAGACTGTGGTATCTGATCTGAGTGTACAAAGCTTGTTTGGGTCTGATAGCCCAGGCTTGTCTGTCCAAATACGTTTAGTAAATATGGTTTTATATACTCGATAAGCGGCGCTCTAGAAAGACTGAGCGAAGGTTCAGGCAGAGTTCGCACTTACTTGATTGCAAACAAGAATTAGAAATAAACTTGTCTATCTGCATACATGTACAACCGTGAGTTCCTTCTTCTCAAGGTACAGCTGAAATCTGATACGTTGCTTTGTTTGCATTTAATTATTCTTAAGCCAATGACAAACATTTACCATTTTTATTTCTATGAATCAACAGCAATATCAGGTTAGCAATCACGACCAAGTTGTTCAAAGCATCGTTAGCTTAACGAGCTCGTTCGTGGTCAAAATGTTAAGTGTTCTAGTAAGTACAATATCTAATTCACAGGTAGTTTTGCTGAAAAAATGTAAGTAGCTTTTGCAAATGCAAAAGTACTCACATTTTTCAGCAAATATATTAACCTATGTGTCATATTTAATGATCAAAGTTTTAACGATACGTTAACTAACGACATCTTTAGTTTTGAACATCTGGGCCCAGATCCAGAAGATACTGTTTATGAAAGACTTTATCGTGGGTTCTATTAGCGAAGTATGTTGTGTAAACCCTAACATATGTATTCAGTCCCATCAATGGAAGTTGTGCTGAGAAGCTACAATGTAACTACATGGTTTTTCATGCATTAACATTCAACATTTCCCAAGGGACCTGGCGAATATTAATGCACTGAAAACACATTTTTCGATCGCTATAATTGCATAAAAACTAAAAACGTTTGCTACATTTCGCGTTATTTCTAGCACTATTTTGTTTAGTTTTTTCCCCGATGTCGCGCGAACGCTATTTCCTCGGACTATGCTCGTTCTCGGGCAGAGCAGTACACATCTCGTGAAGGCAGTAATTCTGTGGCCCCGGTACGAGCACATTAAAAGTTGCGTAACCGTGCATTAACAGCACGTGAATTGCCTTGTTAATACACGGCTTTTCGCCGGTTAATGCACGGCTGTTAATAACGTGCGACACTGCTTTTTATGCAATAATTATTCTTAAGCCAATGACAAACATTTACCATTTTTATTTCTATTAATCAACAGCAATATCAGATTAGCAATCAGGGCCCAGCTGTTCAAAGCATCGTTAGCTTAACGGGCTCGTTAGTGGTCAAAATACTAAATGTTCTAGTAAGTACAATACCTAATTCACAGGTATTTTTGCTGAAAAAATGTGAGTAGTTGAATGCAAAAGCTACTCACATTTTTTCAGCAAATATATTAGCCTATATGCCATATTTAATGATCAAAGTTTTAACGATACGTTAACTAACGACATCGTTAGTTTTGAACATCTGGGCCCAGATCCAGAAGATACTGGTTGTGAAAGACTATATCGTGGGTTCTATTAGCGAAGTACCTTGTGTAAACCCCAACATATGTATTCAGCCCCATTAATGGAAGTTGCAGCTGAGAAGCTACATGTACAATGTAACACTGCTGTCGGGATTTCTAATATAGGGATCGAACATGGTTTTCCATGCATTAACATTCGCCAGGTCCCGTGGGAGGTGTTGAAAACCGAGGCCGAAGGCCGCGGTTATCAACACCTCCCAAGGGACCTGGCGAATGTTAATACATTGAAAAAAACCTGTTCGATCGCTATTATTGCATAAAAACTGAAAACATTTGCTACATTTCGCGTTATTTATTGCATTATTTTGTTTCGCCTTTTCACCGATGTCCCGCGAACTAATTTCCACAGACTAGGCTTGTTCTAAGGCCGGGCAGTACACATCTCGTAACGGCAGCAAAATCTGTGGCCCCGGTACGACCGTATTGAAAGTTGCGTAGCCATGCATTAACAGCGCGTGAATTGCCTTGTTAATACGCGGCTTTTCGCCGGTTAATGCATGGCTATTAATAACGCGCGACCCTATTACATGTATTTATGCAATAATTGTTGTTGCTTGATTAATTTAAAATAGTTATAGTTATGGTTGTTTAGTAAAGTTATTCTCTAACCAAAAATATACATGTACGACTGCATTGAAGCCATTAGTTTTACTCAATCTTTTATCGCGTGCACTAGTTTTTTTTTTTTTTTTTTTTTTTTCAGGAAAGAATACGATAGCTGTGGCTAATTACATTATTAAAGGTTAATAGTATACATCATCCGGCAGATTAGTTCTCGGAAAAACAAAAAAAAAACAAAAAAAATATCACCAATGTTTGCTGAATCTGCACAGAGAGTGGTAAAGGTTAATCTACCAGTATTTTCAGTATAAAATGGAGCAATAAAATATTCTTGTAGGCGTATGAAATTATTTTGTAATGCCTACGGTTAAGAAAAAGAAGCAGAAATTAAAAAAAAGACGAACAATATGATACCTATTAATCAGTGTTGTTCGATTTGTGCTTGTTTGGATTTGTCGGTTTCCTCTTCCTCTTGGGGTCTGGGAAGGGCTGCGTTTTGTGATTGTGGCACTCCCTGGACTTTTCTCTTACCCCTTGTTTTGCGAGACAACATGCAGCTATGAACCATGTACCATATTTACATAAAGTGTTCGCACAGACAGGCCTGATCAAATAGTGTGGACTCAGATCAGACGCCGCGTTCAGCGGCTGCGGCGTCTGGCCAAAGTCTACGCTGTTTGTCACTCACCAACGGTTTTAGAAACATCGATATGTAGTAAAATAGACTTGTTCGAACATTTCGTGTGGTATGGTAAGAAGTTATGGTGTACTAATATTTTAGTTAACCGTTGTCATGCTGAATAAATTAAGATGCCACACCTACTTCCAATTTTCAGCCAATCAGATTACTGGATCCAGTTTGTTGATACAAATTTACATTCTTAATGGCAAATAGTGCAGATCCAGATCAGTTGGCTTCTTCAGAAGCCAACTGATCTGAATATACACTGTTTGCTAAGACAGGGCATGTCGTGTTCAGCAAGACAAGGGTTAAATGAAAGTTTCAACTGCGTTGACACCATTGGTTTTACCGCGAGTGCTAGATTTTGTTAGGTAAGAATAAAATAATATCGCTCATTGCTATGTCGACAATTAATTACTAAAAGTTAATATTAGGCGTAAAAAATAGCTGTGTTTCCGCTAACCCGACCGACCCTGTTTCTAAAATCCGACTCTGCTATTTGTTATCAGTAAAAATGCAAAATAAAAAAGTAAAGCACCGACCCTCAACAAAATAATACCTGTATTTTCATAAAAGTACAGGCCCGACCCTGTTGTTTCCTGGAGAAAAAATAGATCTCCCACCTACCGACAAAATATTTTTCAGCATGTTAGCGGAAACACAATTTTTACGCCTCATACATGTCATCAGTAGCTTTTTCTTTCGGACTGAAATGCATAATGCGCTAGCGCATGACAAAACCTACAGTGAGACCTGTGTTACCAGCCTGTACATCCATCCATCATGACAAGGGTTCTCGCTTATCCCTCTTTGGATAGCCTGGAGGCTGTAGAAGGCACATGCGATCAGCGAAGACTGATCAGATTGCGTGGATGCGCAGGCTGATCTGATTCTTCCCTGGTTGTACGTCTCATTGTAGGTTTTGTCGTGCATTGGCTCATATAATGACGTTTGTTATCATAGAATCTGGCAGGCTCTTTAACCTTTGCCACTATGTTAGAAAAGTCAGTAGACGATAAATTGATAATATTTTCTTATTTTGCCCATAAAATGAGCTTTGATATTTCATACAAGTGGAGACAGTTTGCATAAAATGACAAAAAAAAAAAAAAAAAAAAAAAACAACAACTATTTTCAGCTTACTTTTAGACTGAACTGCATATTCTGACCTTAGTTATCATTAAATTTGGTCTGGCTCTTTAACCTTACCACTCGATGGGCAAATTCAGCAAATGGCAAATTAATTATATTTTTCTTATTTTTTCCAGAAAAAACAAAAATAAGTAAAATATTTCAAAATGCCGTCTGCTCAAATTAAGACATTGTAATGTCTGATAATAATAAATAAAATGACTATAACGATGAGATCATATTTCAGATTAACATATTGATGCTGTCTGGAGTTTCTGGAACCATCTCATTAACCGTCACCACTGTCTGGGCAAATTCAGAAGACAACAAATTAATCATATTTTTGTTTCAAGAAAAAAAAAAAAAAAATAGGTTCTGGCATCTCATGCAAATCGTCTCCTGAGGAGAAAATTTGCATGGAATATCAAAGCCAGTTTTCTAGACAAAAAAAATAAAAAATAAAAATAAAGAAAATATTTCGAATTGTCGTCTGCTGAAAGTTATACCCAGCATAAAAGGAAGCTAAGATGACAATATTCTGGCAGTAACAGGTTTGGGAAAAATTACACTTTTGACTCTCCCAGTGATAATTTAGAATACTGCGGTAGTCCAACATGCTGTTAGTACCATATTTACAATAAGTATTCGGACAGACAGGCCTAAGCAAACTGTGTAGACGCAGATCAGTTTTGACGCAATACCACTCATCCTGCAGCTTTTTGATACATCAACACATAATGAAACGGAATCATGAAAATTCCAACTGTTTAACCTTTACCACTCAATGGGCTAATTCAGCAGACGATAAATTGATGAACATTCTTTATTTTTCCAAGAAAACAGGATTTGGCATTTCTAGCAAATTGTCTCCCTTGGAGACAACAATTTGTCTCCATTGGAGACAATTTGCAGTTAATGTCAAAACCTGTTTTCTGGGAAAAATACGAAAATTGTTTCAAAATGTCATCTGCTAAAATTTTTATTCAGAGTGCTAAGCGTTAAGGTTAATGCGGTTTTCGTTTGAAGAAACCTCGTCTTACTATTAACCATGTTTTCGTGACGATTGAAAAACTCTAGTTTACGTAATAGTGAAGAATCTCATGCACATATGGGCCGTACCAAGGGCAAAAGACATCTTATAGCATACCGGAAATGCTTAAATTCAGATGATCATGCGCATCCAAACAGTCTCAGCATGACCTTTACCCTCTGATAATAAATTCCAGAATAATTAATGCTTCTGTAAGCGGACAACAAAAGCTCTGACAATAGTCTGGAGAATCCAGTGCACATGTAGACGAGCACAAAGGGCCATAATTCAGCTAAGCGAGCGTCTGTTATCCGCCTTTACTACTCGATGCGACCCAAAAAATAGCCACGCTTACTCACGCTGTTGTTCGCCCTAGAAAGCAGTTAAGTAAGGCCGAACTGTAGTAGGACAGTGCTACATGTTTGTATATAAAATACCTAACCCCATGTGCGAATAACAGAAGAAGCAGAAGCCAGGACTATTGCCTGCGAAGAAAGTTTGGAGCTCTATGCGTTTCAAGTTGAAAGTAAACTTTAAGCAGTTCGGCTCTAAAACTAAGAAAACGAATCGCGATTTGATTTTGAGCCGATATGCTTAAAATGTGCCTTCGCGGATTAGGTGGACTGCGCAAAGCCAAATCAGTGCTTTGGCTTACAGAATTTGGCTAGGCATCACAAGAACATGCCTATATAATTTTGACCCCTTAAACCCCACTTTTATACAGTACAACTGAAGTTTACAGGCGTATACATTATTTTTCTTATTTCTGCTCAAAACAGATTGTGGGTACTCGTTAGAACCGCCTCGGCACAAATTATGTTTTGAGCAGAAATATGAAAAATATTAGAATTTTTATTTTTCATTTTTTGGTGGTGAAATTTTCAATATATTTGAATAGGCATGTTTTCGTAATGACCAACGGAGAGCCCTATTGTGTTTTATCTGAAAATGTAGACACAGTTGTGAACAACTTATGGACAAACTGGAATGCTGTTACATCAGTATCAAACGGTTATTGTAACAAATAGATTCTAAAAGGGACCACCCTTGGGAGCAATGAACACACGTCAGAATCTAAAAGCAACAAAAGTGTCAAGTTACTTTCAGCCAGACGAGTAGCTTCTGCAAATTACGTCTACATTGCTGCAAACTTTGGTTATTTTTTGTGTTTACTTTATGTTTTCTGTATCTAAACTAACAATTTGGACACATGCCTTCAATCACTGACCACTTTGCGTTATGGCCACCTTTCAGGCTCTGCTTTTTTGTATTTGTGTTTATGTGTAGGAGTGCTTCAAGATAAAAGGTTGACAATTTGATATCAAAACGTGTAAAACCAAGTTTAAGCTTCCTTCATCCCAACGGTTTTAAATATTGGCTGTCCAAAGGCGGTAAGTCTGTTGCAGTTCCTCTGCCTTTGCATCACAAAGACACACCTATTCAAATATATTGACCCACTAAAAAAGAAAAATAATTCAGATGCATATTCTGATATTTTTTATATTTCATCTCAAAACATAGATTGTGGGTGCTCGTTAGAACCGCCTCGCCGAAGCGATTCTAACAAGTACCCACAATGTATGTTTTTGAGCAGAAATAAGAAGAATAATGTATACCACTGAAAACTCAAGTTTTACTATATAAAAGTGGGGTTTAACGGGGTCAAAATCGTGATTGTCTGTTCTCTCTTCATCTGCTCTTTCTGTATACAGCCAAGTGCTTTTTACCCATTTATGCCTAGCGTCCAATAAAAGGGACACTGGCAAACAGTGTCGACCCAGATCAGACGCCACAGAACGCAGCGTCTGATCAAGGAATTTCTACAATTAATGATAATATTTCAAAGCAAACCAGACTCCCCTTTAATTAAGATGAACCTGTCGAAAGAGAGAGGTAGAGGAGTGAACTAGGCATTGGGTTTATTGCCATTTCATTAATTGAACCGCCTTAGCCGCTGCCTTAGGAAGGATGTGTTTCATTCTTTAAAAAAATAATTAAATTTGTTTATCATTTCAGCGTGGTGTTGTACTTATCTACTTTGTTAGACTTAATAATTATTTTTATCAGTTACAGTCAGCCCTCTTTATATCGACACTCGATACAACGACAAAGTTCGTTATAATGACAATTTGAATGTCACGAAACCGTCGCTCAAGAGGTGACAGTTAATGAGAAATTTTTGCAAGAATATTGCATTAAAACTTAAAGAAACATATATTTTGGAAATTTGTTAGAATCGCCTCAATGAGGCGATTCTAACAAATATCCAAAGCATATGTCCTACGAGGAAATAAGAATAAAACAAGGTCTTTATTACATATCTTCCTGTCCATTAAGGATTCTTTACAACAGCAAATTCATTTTAATGGCAACATTTTGGGAACAAATGCTGTCGTTGTAACGAGGATTTACTGTATTTCTCTTATAGGACATGCAGTGAAATAAGTCAATTTCTAAATATTTTGAGTATATACGGTATGTAATGGCACCTCTCAGTCTGTAAAAGGAATACTAACTGGCCATACTTCTAGATATGACGTATTTTAAACCAAATACTGATAGTTGTTTCCTTTTTTTTCTCATTCCTCCACAAAAAACAAAACAAAAAACAAAAAAAACCCTTTTGGTTGTGTGTTGTGATTACTGATCAGAAGAAGAACCTCTCATAGAAACGCTTCTAATGACCACTAACAATGTAGTATTACATTTGTTTTTTTGAAGAAATAAAAAAAAATAGCTGTCTTGATACCATCTTATCCACTGCTGTGTTATCTACAGCATGTTTACCATATAACAATGAGAAATGGTTAAGAATTTCATTATTAAGCACATTTAGATAAATATATGCTGGGCAAAAGGTTGCTAGAACTTATTAACAAATTATATATATATATATATATATATATATATATATATATATATATATATATATATATATATATGTATATATAACTGATAAAAAATATAGCTCATTTTGTAAACCCACATAATAATGCAGACCCATACATATCCCTGTTTCCATTTTAAGTGCGTCCAACGCCCAGAACCGCGGACGCACTACTATAGACCACCGATGTTACCAGTGATGTGTGTGACCAAAAATGTGATGGTCCAACAAACGCTTTTTTGGTTCGGTGCTTATCCTGAAAAACAATAAGCTTTCCGTCATTCCGTGATCTGAAATCAAATTCTGTCAGATCTGGCCGACCCACTTATGAAGCATGTGATGATAATTTGGACGCACGGATATAGGTAGCCCCTATTAAATTCATGTTATATTCTATGGCATTTGTATTATATAACATTGGTCAAAGAGTAAGAACTTAGTAATTAAGCACATGAAGACTGATGTGTGCACTAAAAAGGTTGCAAGAAGTAATTAATAAATTGAAAAGTGGAATAAAAACAAATAATGCACAATTCTGTAAATCCACATAATAATACCCCGTTTTCATTATATACATGTATTACAGAGGAATATAGGGTACACATGACATAGACTCGTTTACCCTTTCATCCCTGCATGCCAATACAGATGCTTTCGTAACGAGCCGTCTCATCAAGATCTACACTGTTTGCTATAATTTTGTTATTGATTTTTAATTGTAACCCCTGTTTGCAACAATGGGTGTGTCCAAATTCAGAGATGGAAGAGTCTATTACAGAAACTCAGGGGTGAAATCTTTAATGTAGTGGTATTCTGCTTTGGCATTCACCGTGTGCATGCTCCCAATAGACCCCTTTTCTCGTGCAAATCTCAGTTAATAAATCAAATGAAAGCGAGAGATTACGTTTTAATCGCATTTGCTGCATTTTGCTATACGGTTATTGATTCTGTAGCTGCAAACGGCATTTCTGTGATAAAACCACTATTTCTTTATTATATTTTTCTTGAAAACTATTTTTACCATCCGTACATCTCTTTTGATTAGTTGTTTTTTATTATTCATAATGTACTATGTCTATATTAAACACAAAATATTAGCATCCTTTTTTAACCCCATTAAAGATTATCTTCACTATATTGATCAAACAGTAAACCATATTTGCTTCTTAAAACTGTTTTATCATTTGTGCATTTATTGTTTAATATTTTTACGAAATCCGACAATTTTATACATAAAGATTTATTTCCCCTTTTTACCTCATTAAAAGATAACCAAAGTTATCCCTTGTCCTGCCTTTGCAAACAGTGAAGATCCAGATCAGTTGGCTTCTGAAGAAGCCAACTGATCTGGATATGCACTGTTTGCCATTCAATATTTGAATTTGTAACAACAACCTGGACCAAGTAATTTGATTGGCTGAAAATTAGAAGTAGACATGGCATTTTTATTTATTCAGCAGGACAAGGATTGGCAAATTAACGGGAATGGACATTTTTTTCAGAGGAGACAACTCTGTCTACATTGGGCTTGGTCCCTTCTGAAAAGTTGTCTGCTTTAAAAGGAAAGAATGTGCTTATTTCTTTTTAAGGCAAACCCCTTTTCGAAGGGGTTTGATGTGTAGGACAGCAAATTGGAAATCATAAAAAAATATCTCCCTTTTCAAAATCTACCAGGTGTCTCAGGTCTATCTATCTTTTGATACTGCAAGAACCATCGCTAGGATTACGTGCAGGTTAAGTCCTTAATGAAGTAAGTAAATTATTGTCTAAGTAAAAGACAAATATCATTTGTTAATAAATAAGCACAATTATATTCCTACCTTCTAGCGAAGTTCCATATACTGCTTCCACGTCTTCAGAACTCAGTATTTCGTAGCAATTAAACATGTATGCTACACTGATAAAGAAACACGGTCATTCGTTTAACTTTTTCTACTTTCTGGATAAGTTCAGCAGAAGAAGCGTTTCTAATGTGTTTCTCTTTCTTTTTTCCAAGACATTTCCTGCAAATTGTCGCCTGAGAAAATACGACCACAATTAGTGCAAATCGTCTCTTTAGGAGACAATTTGCATGAAATGTCAAACCTTATTTTCTGGGAAAATAATAATGAAAAAGAATATTGAAAAATGTCTTCTGCTAAATTTTTTACCCAGTATTCAGAGCGTTAATCAGTTGCTAAACAACACTTCATGAACGTCCTCCACAGTGAAACACTGAATTTATGCTTAAAGCATTTCTCATTAAATGAACCAAATAAATACGCGCTAACATGAAAGTCCGTCAGTCGCAGTCTTATTGACTGGTTCCAGTTTTGTTTTGTGTAGTTATAGGCTATCGGGAGGCGATAAGCTGGGCATCAGGCGGATGCTGTGACATGTTTTGCCAATCTGTTAGCAGAGGTTTCCTGTTGGTGACATCTCTATTGATCGACAGAACTCTGCCTGTTTTTCCAGTCTTCAGAGATGACAACTTACCGTATAAGGTCATTAAAGTCGCTTTCCGTGCAATTATTCAATTTTCGAGCGAGCAACAAGCGTCTGTACCTTGTAGGTATAATTACACTGGACACAGTACGCCAGAGGGTATGCTAAGCCATTAAAGCCTAGTGGACTCTTCTACCTACCTTTCTGCAGGTCCATGTGCAAGTGAAGGAGGAGTGTCTTATATTAAATGACAATAACTAAAAACAAATACATGTATCTCATAAGCGCACAATATTTTTACACATATATTTTTGCACAGTTTATTTCGCAATAAAATCTCAACGTTTCGGCTAATTAAAGTCTTTTTCAAGAGAGTTAAGTTTTTTTCAATGCAACACCATCTTCTTATCAATGCTGTCAACCATTTTGAATTATGAATTCAAAATGGTTGACAGTATTGATAAGAAGATGGTGAAGAATGGTTGACAGTATTGATAAGAAGATGGTGAAGCATTGAAAGAATTTGATTGTGAAATAAACTGTGCAAAAATAAAAACAAAAACTTTAAAGAAATCCAAGTTCCTGTAGTTAATGGAAACAGAGTAAATTCTGATCAAATTCTGATTTGGATGTACACTGTTTGTGCTGAATGTTGGGAATAAATACGTTAAGACAGTTCTAATTGTAAATTTCGAAGTGGGTAACCTTTTTATTCCTTTTACGTTGAATCATAAATGCCTTACAACTAAAACATGGGCATTTGAAAACAGTATGGGCGCCGATCAGACGCCTGATTAAGGTTCGTACTGTTTATCATGACACAAGCAACTTAGAATCCAGTGGTTTTCTTTGGCTCTGATTTCTAGCCGAACCCTCATCATTGTTTCATAGCTTTATTGAAAAGTAAATTTATTTGTCTTTTCTTGTAATGACCAATTGTAAGTTAGGGACAAAAACTTATATGCGCCATGCGAATATATGTCTTCAGGCACATGCGGACAGCGAAGGCCAAGATCAGCCTGCGCGAATGCACAGGCTGATCAGGGCATTAGCTTTCCGCTAACAAAATCATTGGATACTTTAGAATATATCAATCGAGAGCAAATGCCCGGATGACACTTTGCGCATGCGTAGACTGGATCTGAACCTGTGTATTTTGCGTACGCTCGAAGACACCTTTTCATGTGGAGCGGTCCATATATAACTGGAACTCTTTCAGGATAATGACTGATGTTAGGTAATTGTACAACTAGTTTAAAGGCATTCCCTATCAGTTTTACTGTTGACCTACCCAAGGCGATCAAGGTCGTCTCTTCTGTCTTTGTTTGTTTGCTCTGTTTTGGCTAGATGCCGTTTTAAGTAGTCATTTCGTATGATTATTCTTTCGTCCAATGCTTTTGGAGACCTATGCTCTGCGTTTGTGGACTTTCTCGGGTAGCTCAATATTTAGATGTGTTTTTTTTTTTTTTCGTTTTTTTTTTTTCAGAATAACAGTAACGGTTTTTATATAACAACCATTAAAGAGTAATTTAAAAACTTCTACGGGAGGCAAGTATCTCAAAGGTTTTTCTTTTCTCCCGTTTGTAGAAAGGTCCACTCTAAAAGGAAGGGATTTTTGTTTTCCTTTTAGAGTAGACTTTATTTTTTCAAAATAGCCTACTGTAAAAGGAAGATGCACCCCTTGGTCAACAAGTTTATGAGCGGAGTTCAAATATCCTTATCAAACTACGCGGCTTGACCATCGAGTATGCACTTACGATGCATTTGTTGCGTTCGTATCATTTAATTCATTGCTGTTCCGATGTTCCCTTTACTAAAAGATTCGACTTAATATGCTAAATACAATTTCCATGCTTTCTGCAGATACTTTTTTTTCTTTAAAATAAGGGGATTGGTACAGTTTCAGGGAGGTAATCTTATCAAAAAAATTTGGTATCCGTCTGAAAGGGGTCTTCTCTAAACGGACAGAATTGGCTCACCTTGGGAGAAAACCTTTAACAGTAGACACCTTTTCAGAATAGGCCATCACGAAAACGTGCCTATATAATTTTGACCCCCTTAAACTCCACTTTTATATAGTAACGAGTACCCACAATCTATGTTTTGAGCAGAAATATGAAAAATATCAGAATATATATCTTAAAATTTTCATTTTTGGTGGTAATATTTCAGTATATTTGAATAGGCTTGTTTTCGTAATGTTAGCGTGTACAATGGCCAATAAGAAAGTCACATAAGTTTGTTTCCTTATAAAACGGCGGAAAATCTTAGATGCTTATCCAGTCCGCTTAATTAGCGGAATATTCTAGAATGTACGGCAATTACATTAAATAAATATTTGAATTAATGGTTTCTCAAGACACATCGCAAAGTTAATAGAAAGGAAGGCAATGATCAGGAATCGATACAATTACCTAACATCTTCCGTTCCAAGACATCAAAGGGAAAGGAGAACGCACTTAAAGTAACGGCACCACGATCAAAGCACTACAAGCAGAAAGCCAAAAGGACAGTTTCTTCCCTAAAAATGGCCAAACGGTTATCCAAAATAAAAATTGCACCAAGACAAACATGCAAAGACATACAATGACAGATATAGTAAACCAGAGCAGAAGCACCGCCTTGGAACGGTCAGTAAAAATATAATTGGGGGACTTAATTCGATTTTACGTGACCACAACCCTGGTCCTGCTGAACCCGGATATGCCTTGTCTTTGCAAACAGTGTAGATGCAGATTATTTGGCTTCTGAAGAAGCTAACATCCGGATCTACACTGTTTGTCATTAAGTATGTGAATTTGCATCAACAACCTGGATCAAGTAATCTGATCGGCTGAAAATTAGAAGTGGGTATGGCATCTTAATTTATTCAGCATGACAAGTGCTACATGTAAGAGAAAAGATTACACTATCAAGGAAAATAACCCTTACATGAAATATTTGCCTCAATTTTCATTAAGGGCTATTCTTATTGGGAAGAATCTGCTACCTCTGGGAGTAAATTCTTTACTTTAAATCTGGTCCCTTATTTAAAAAATTTCATATCATCACGAAAACATACCTATATAATTTTGACCCCCTTAAACCCCACTTTTATATAGTAAAACTGGGGTTTACAGGGTATACATTATTTTACTTATTTCTGCTCAAAAACATAGATTGTTGGTACTCGTTAGAACCGCCTCGTCGAGGCGGTTCTAACGAGTACTCACAATCTATGTTTTGAGCAGAAATATGAAAAATATATAAAAAAAAAAAAAAAAAATTATCTGACAATTTTCATTTTTTAGTGGTAAAATTTTCTGTATATTTGAATAAGCAAGTTTTCGTAATGTGTTAGGGAGGCACCTTTTCTGCCTGCGTGCCAAACACTGTCTCCATTTGTATCAAGGCGTAAATGCGCTTCTGTGTATCTATCCGTCTTAATCTGGTACTTTATCACAGTTGTATCTGTGTTTCTATCAGCTTCGACAGACAATTTAGCTACATTATGCAAGTCGTAAACAGGTTTCATTAGCCATATATCGACGCCAAGACATCTGAACAGATAAGAAACTGATTTAATAGCTTTCTATACAGAAGTACAGAACAAGCTAATGCACTGTCAGGGCGTTGGTGTTGGTGCAAGCGTCCACAAATGCCAAATCTTATAAAAAAAACAAACAAACAAACAAAAAAAACCTATATCATCTGGAATCATGGATGGATTATTTAGGTCGCGTCTTGCGAAAAATTGCCTTTGAACAGGCAAACTTCGCAGATTTAGATCACCCAATCAATTTTAGTGGAGCGTGAAGGCACTGATCAGACTGCGCGGATGCGTAGGCTGATCTGGGCCTTCACTGTCCACATATGCCCGAAGACAAATTTTCCTATGGCGCGGCCAATTTCATACTTTGACTTATGTTACATACTGGTCCAATATTCTGTTCAGTATACATGACTGTCCAACGTTGGACATGCAGGCTTTGGTGAAACACCAGTCATGTTGGATGAACTGCATTGGCCAACACTGAAAGTCCTGGGCGAGCAGCCTCATCTTTTCTTCTTCCATCGAATAAAGGCATTGCTGACTTTGATAAATCAGTCTGTTTCTCTTCTGTATATAGATTGCAACAACTTAGAGCATCGCACGATTCACAATATACAAGCTATCTGTCGCATACTGGTACCTTTCAGAGTTTTGTTTTCTTTTTCTCCCGCACCATTCTCCTTCGGGATGGTTTGTTGCCTTGGCTGCTGCAGAGATCACAGAAGAGTTCAAATCCATCATTAAATTATTCCTGTTAGAGGTATGCATATTTAGCATAACTCTTATTGCTGTTTGCACATGACGTGTTTCATGGCCAATCCATTTTTGTCTTTGTTGCTGCTAACTTCAAAATGTTATCGCGTACCCTCAATAACACAATGATCAAATGTATTTGTTGCTAAACAGCAGTGTTTCTATACAAAAAAAAAAAAAAAAAAATAATAATAATAAAAGAAAAAAAAAATGACCGTACGTAAAAGTCTACATATAACGAAGCCATACGTCCTAGCGTTCTCATTTTGACCACTTATTCTGCAATGTGATTGTTTGATGTATATGATAAGATATCCGTGTCGCTTTTTCTGCCATCTTTTAAATGTTTACAAGAATATGCTGTATTGTTTAAAACGATGTTAACCCTTAAAACTCCAAGAAAACCTGCATCTGAAATTGTCGTCTGTTTTTGTCGTCTGCTGAAATTTTCATGCAAACTTGTCAAACCTATTTTGCATTCAGGCAAATAATGTGGACCCAGATAAGACTGCTCCTAGAGGATCAGTCTGATCTGGGTCCACACTGTTTGCAAAAATGACTTTTAAAATCACAAACAGATGACAAAGCGGACGACAATTGTTGTGATTGGCAGTTTAATGGTTAAATATTTCAGAGTTAATTTTACTACTAAAAGAACCCCTACCTTATTTTTTATGGAAACTTTTTTTGTTTTGTTTTTGTCCTTCGTAGTTTGTTTACTGTCCCTCTTAGTGCCATTTGTAGACTATGTAGACTATGTTTTGTAATTGTGTCTCTCCCTAAACATCTGATTTATTATGGCTCGAGAAATGAATGCATACTTCACATGTTCATTGATTGATCTTAAAAAAACATGTATGTATATCGGACACAGTTCAAGGTATTCAATTTCTTCAAGACAGTATATATACGTATCGTACCCTAAGTGTTTTACTATTTTTTCAGCGAAATGACATTTTCACGAAAGTTATGTATTCAGACAAGCGCCAGTGCCTCATCGATGATATTTCATGTTTATCTGACCCTTGCGACTGAATGTAATAAAACTGATTCTGCGTCAACAGAGAATTGGCGTGTCTCAGATTAATATTACTAAATGATATGAGCCATCACACGACAAAACCTACAATATAATAAGACTTACGCGACGTGCGAAGACTCAGATCAGCCTGCGCATTCCGCAGTCTCATCAGAGTCATCGCTGATCGCATGTGCTTTTTACAGCCTCAAGGCTATCCAGAGAGTTGAATGAGAACCCTTGCCATACTTGGAGGATGTACTGACTGATCTGAGTGTTTGCTGGTCACACAGGACCCAGCTAGCATTCTACGTAAATCTACATCGGGCCGTCATCGGCCCGTCAGCTACCCTGACGGGCCGATGACGGCCCGATATAGATTTACGTAGAATGCTGACTGGGGACTTTTTTGTAAGTTTTGTCGTGCGCTGGCTCATATATAACTTGATATCCTCAACGCCCAAGGAAATCTGTCATATTATATTGTATCATATTTACCCTAGATATATAATTCTAGTTGCGTGAACCCGTAGACTTATATCTTGAAGAAGCCGGGCTCCATATGTCAGTTAACTCTTGTCATGCTGAATAAATTAAGTTGCCAAGCCCACTTCTAATTTCCAGCCAAGCAGATTACTTGATCCGAGTTTTTGAAAGAAATTCACATATTTAATGGCAAACAGTGCAGATCCAGATCAGTTGGCCAATGAACTGATCCGGATCTACACTGTTTGATAAGACAGGACATGTCGTGATTAGCAAGAGAAGGGTTAAGAGCATGTCAGATGCATATCAAGGGATCGTAAGTTCGAGTCCCAGTTCGGCCATATAGCTTCGTTGTGATTGATCATGAAATATATTTTACGGTCATTCTTCCCTTTCCACTGATTCGAGAAGGACAGTAGACAGTTACTGGCGAAAATATGTGCAAAAAGTACTGATTAACCATTTAGAGGACTAAACTTTTACCATTAAGATTTAACATTAAGCCCACTTGCTACAGTCATGCATCTTTATACCGACATTCGATGAAACGACAAAACTTGTTATAAAAACAAGTTGAAAGGAGCAAATACTCAGCTCCAAAATGAGACAGATGCTAAAAGGTATTCAAGAATATTATACTAAATACTCCAAGAAACATATGATGTGGATATCTGTTAAAATCGGCTCGGTGAGGCGAGTCTAACAAATAGCAACAGCGCATGTTACTATGTGAAACATTTTCAATAATATATCTACGTAATTATATATAAAACATTTGAATAAATGTCCATGGTTTTTAACCCAATTATTGTTGATAGCTTTGCTTCCCTCTTAAATTACATGGCGGTAGGTCGGTCCTCAGACTTAATGACGGCTACCTCCTCAATATGTTTCAAATGGTCGGTGACTGACTATCAACACCTGTGGTCGGGCCCATTGTGGTCTGGTTTATGATTTTCTCGTATTCTGGCGTCAGATCGCTAAGCTTCTGAGCTTCGTAATTGTGGAATTTCCTCGCCTCGTATTTGTATTTAATGATAAAGCAGTGAGCCTTTTATTGCCTTCTATTCTGCTCTGTGTTAGGATTCTTTTTAGCGCCAAATTTCTTTGAATAGCAAAACTTTAGGAGAAAATAATACAGTTATAACGAGGGTCCTCTGTGGTATGATATTATACTAAGCCTCAGGAGAGTGCATTGCATAATGTTCCGTAATGTTTACTGATTTCAGTTTTCAAAGAGTTTACTTGCATTTCTTTTACCGTAATACACAGAATTCCCTCTCATATACAACTCCCAACAGATTTAACCTACGGTAACATGTTGAGTGCTTCTGGTAAATGGACTTCTTTCCGCGGACACCTCAACTCATTTTCATTTTCGATTACCCAAGATTTATTTTGTTCCTGTTTCTGCGGCGCACTGACGAAACAATTCCTCGGGATATATGCGGACATCGAAGGCTAGATCAGCCTGCGCATGAGCGCAGTCTGATCAGGTCTTCGCTGCTGGTTTGCAGAATTATTGTATATTGTAGACGCAAAAGTTCTTATCAGACTGAGCGATTTTACTTCGATCTATAGTTTTCCCTTTGGTGTCTTATGCACCAAAATTTGTGCACGTTGAAGTGAATCAATGTTAGTAAACAAAAATATCGAAATCCAATTCCATAGCAAATGCACACTAAGAATGATTAAAGCCTGTAAATATACATATAAATTGTCTTCATAACGAAAAAAACTAAACTTTGCAATGTAAAACTTGTTTTCCAAGAAACTCACTGATGGTTGCTCATAGCAATCTTGAAGCCACAGCTATCGTGGGGCTAGTTGTAGTAACTTGTGGTACGAACGCGTTATTTCTCAGTTGTGTGTGTGAACCATCGCTATTTAGATATGATTAAACGATGGTATGGGCTATAGCCGAAGTGAGGTTGCTCTGTAATACTCAGCTGTTGAACAGGATTATGGGTGAGTGAGAAAACCTCCACGTGGACCGAACAAGTATGTTTTAACCACTATGGAAGCTGAAGGCGAGGGTTGGGATTCCGTAAAGCTAACTTAAGCACCCTTTCACCCCAGTAATGTATTACTGGCCGTTCCAAGAGGTACAATCATTGTGGTACCTTTGTTAAATGTTCTGTAGTGTTTCACTTACAAATAGTTTTCTTTTAAAAGAGAGAGAAAGGATTGCCAACTCTGCTTGCCATCTGTTCTTTTTGTGTCTGGTTAATTGTACAGTCGACTCTCATTATCTTGACTTCGCTTATCTCGAATAACAGCTTATCTCGAAGTAAAAAATTGTTCCCCATGTTTACATGGAAATCTAACAACAGGTAACAAAATATTGAGAAATGAGAAAAAGAATAGAAATAGCTCCTTTCTCTTCATTTCCACAAAATTTTCAATATATCTCTTACTTCAGGAGTCGAATTACATATTCATTTGTGTAATATTGTTGTTCAACTTATTTTTTCCTCATTTTTGCAGATCTGACATGTCGAGGTACGGATTTCTCGAAGTATTTCAGAGATTTAATTGGAATTTCAGATAACAAGAGTCGACTGTATTTGTGTGGCGTTTCCTTTGATCTTGAGAACTTGATGTGGATCTGATTGTACCAGTTCCTGAGTTCACTTACATCACGATAACATGCCTATATAATTTTGACCCCTTTAAACCCCACTTTATTATAGTAAAACTGGGGTTTACAGGGGTATACATTATTTTTCTTATTTCTGCTTGAAACATAGATTGTGAGTACTCGTTAGAACCGCCTTGTCAAGGCGGTTCTAACGAGTACCCACAATCTTTGTTTTGAGCAGATATATGAAAAATATCAGAATTCTTTATCTAAACATTTTCATGTTTTGGTGGTAAATTGTTCAGTATATTTGAATAGGCATGTTTTCGTAATGTTTTCTTTACTGTTCACTTATACCCCGAACATCCCTTTTCTCATGATGTGACACATTCGTTGTCTGTCCTTTTAAATTCACAAGTTTTGATCTATTTGACAGTTTTGCTGTTACGGTAAATGTCCTAAAATTTCGAACGCTTTATTTCATATATTTTTGGCCTAAACTTTGCTTTTTATGTAGTTGTTACTTAAAATACTAAGTGGAATGGCAAACAGGGTAGACCTAGATCTGATTGCTCCTTTAGGAGCTGCCTGGTCTTGGTCTGCACTGTTTGCATATGCCATTTGTCAGACAGTTTGGTGTATGGAATTTTAGGACAGTTACCTTATATAAATCGACTCTATAATTTGTCATCACGAATATATATCACAGATTAACTTTTATCATCACGAAAACATACCTATATAATTTTGACCCCCTTAAACCCACTTTTATATAGTAAAAACTGGGGTTTACAAGGGTATACATTATTTTCTTATTTCTGCTCAAAACATAGATTGCGGGTTCTCGTTAGAACCGCCTCATTGAGGCGGTTCTAACGAGTACCCACAATCTTTGTTTGAGCAGAAATATGAAAAATATATCAGCATGTTTCATCTGAAAATTTTCATTTTTGGTGGTAAAATTTTCAGTGTATTTAAGGCATATTTTCGTAATGTAGTGCTTCATTCTAAAGCCATTACAATTTCTGTAAACGCCTCATGGAAATAGCGACACAATCTGTGAGATGCGAAGAAGTTTTTTTTCTGGCAACCGACTAGCCTAACAGTCCTTTTGTCACTGTGAATAAGTTTCGGACTAGCCTAACAATATTTTTGTCATAATTACAGCACTGTGAAACAGTCGTGAAATGCCAGTTTCTAGAAAGTAATGGTATTATTTTAAAATAGCCTGCGAAGCAATATGTCTTCAGAATGTAAGTAATTATTATTATGTATACGTTAAAGTAAATATGTCGCATGAACCTGTGACTTATGCTACAGGGCCATGCGACATATTTACCTTTATATAATGGTAATTAGGTTTGCTGGTGGGTCAGGGTTCAGACTCTATGACTGTCCCGACTTAAAAGCTATTCATTATATGGTCTGGGTCGGAACTGTTTATGTCTGTTTCCCGGCTAACCGGGGTTCAGCTTGTGGTTTTCTTTTTCTCTAGTCTTCCTGTACTGTTGTTTGCCAACCTAAGTATCTTCAAACGTCTCAACACATTGTTTCTGTTGAGTCCTCATCTTTGCTTCATTATAGGCTCTATCTGTGATTTATCTGTGTTGCAGATATGATTCACGGATGAGTTAGAAGACCTCCACACGGACCGAACAAATATATGATTTAACCCCTATGAGAGCTGGAGGCGAGGATTGGGATCCCGTAAAGCTAGTTCAAGTCCCCTCCCCCCTCGCACCCCTCCTCCCCCCCACACACACTCCTTCCAGTAATTCATTACTGACAGTTTCAAGATGGGGATTTATTGTGGTGCTTTTTCTTGAATGTTATGTTTTGTTGTAGAATGAAAACATTATTGCCAAATGTAACGTGTTTAAGTAAAGAGATCTCATTCATTACTAGGTAAATAAGGAGGGAATTTTCAGTCATTGGTCTGAGTAAGATTCAAATCCGCAATCTTCAGCTGCCCAGAAAAACATTGTTACGGCTCGGCTTCAGCACCACTGTCTAATACACTTATCGTTCGGCGACATCTAACCGCAAACTACAATCATTTGCTCCAAAAGAGAACATTTGTTTCCCTTTAGAGTAGACCGCTTTGAAGGAGGGAGGCAAAACAGAGTGGTCTCCCGTGAGAGTGCAATTCCCTAAATAAATTTAAAATCATTTTAATTTGTAATGTTTGTTGATGACAATACCAATGAAGTAATCTAATCTTGTTTGTAATCGGGTCATGCAATATTTATTGGAGAATGAAAAAATAAAATAAATACAGTCGACTCTCGTTATCTCGAATTCCAAGAGACTCTCTGAAATACTTCGAGATATCCGTAGTTCGACATATCGGGTTTGCAGAATTGAGGAAAAAATAATTTGATTGATCACATTTAACAAACTGATAGGTAATTGGACTTTTGAAGTTAGAGATATATTGAAAATATTGTGGAAAAGAGGAGAAATTGCTCTTTTCTACAATATTTTCCATCTGTTGTTAGGTTTTCATGTATAGGCAGGGACCAGATTTTCACTTCGAGATAAGCGGTTATTCGAGATAAGCGAGGTCGAGATAACGAGAGTCAACTGTAATAAACTAAACTAAAATAAAATAAAAGATGCTTAGGAAAGGCTACTATGACGGGTACATAGCCCTCTCAATGGCCTCATAAAGGGGTGAGTGAAATAATAAAAAAAAAGACACAAAATAGCAGATCCTCGTAGAACAATAAATAACCACGATATTAGACAGAGGACAAAGGAGTAACAATCAATTATACTGAACTTTAGCCTGATTGATATGATTAATGAAAATGACAATATGTGATGACATGTCTGCTTACTTGGTCACGGACAAATCAGTGCCACCGGAAGACTTTTTCGTTTGAATGGGAATCAATATGCGTTTAGCGGAGGTATCGCTTTCATATTTATTTTACCTCACTTCTGAAAAGAGATCTACTGTAAAAAAAAAAATGCTCCCTTTCCTTTTATTGTAGACCCCTTTTCAGTAGGGGCTGATGTGCAGGAAGTCATACAGGCGGTCACAAAAGTTGTCCGCATGGGTTGAAGTGGCGGACAATCTACCGGTGTATCATTACGAAAACAAGCTTATAAATATATCGAAAGTTTCACCACCAAAAACTGAGTTTTACTATATAAAAGTGGAGTTTAAGGTGGTCAGAATTATATAGGTATGTTTTCGAGATGTCACCGTAAATATTGTTCAGTTACAAGGAATATTCCGCATTTACCTCTAAACCAGTTTTACCTAAGTATTTGAACAATTAATGGGTCTGGAAGTTCTGCTGGAATGACCATCAGTACAGACACTCATTAGAATGCACAATCCTGAAGTTTAATCTGAGACTTTACTATTTGCTCAGCAATTTCTATCTAAATAATAAAGGCATTGTATTGGATTCGGAGCGTCAGAAATATACCTTGACATCGATTGACATGTCTTTTTCTGTTATAACTTTTTCTCACAATTTCATGCTAAAATACATTTTATTTCGCTTTATACATGCATCATCTCATCGTCGCTAATCAATACTGGATTAAGGAGCACTGATATACTTCAGAAGAAATAACTATCATTATTATGTTTTCTCCCTTCTGACAGGTGGTGTATAGTATAAAAAGAAAACATTTGCTCCCTCTGGGAACAAATTCTTTCTATATTAGAATAGACCCCGTATTAGAAGGGTCTTGATGTACAAGAAAGCAAACAGGGTCATTAAAGTTGTCTCCCTTTGCACGCTTGTCGGGGAATATACTGTACCAGGTGTATCTATTTATCTTACTTGTTCTTCAGTTACTTTAAACATCATTGTTTGCGTTGAGGTTTTACGGCCCAGTCAAACCAATCGGGTCATGTCGAGCGCGGTCAGATTACCTAACCACACGTTTACTGGGCAGGCTTAGTCCTCTAAGCGGTTAACCAGTATTGTGCACATTCTTTCGCCAGAAACTGACAACTGCCCTTCTTGAATCAGCGGAAGGGAGAGAATGACCGTAGAAAATATTTCATGATCAATCTCCACGAAAGAATGTTGCCATACTTTAAACATCATGAAAACATGCCTATAAAATTTAGACCCCCTAAACCCCACTTTTATATAATAAAACTGGAGTTTACAGGGGTATACATTATTTTTCTTAATTCTGCTTAAAACATAGATTGTGGGTACTCGTTAGAACCGCCTTGCTGAGGCGGTTCTAACGAGTACCACAATCTATGTTTTGAGCAGAAATATGAAAAATATCAGAGTTTTTATCTGAAAAGTTTCAGTTTTTGGAGGTAAAATTTTCTATATATTTGAATAGGAATGTTTTCGTAATGATATTTTGACACATGAGCTCCTGACTACTCTTACAGTAAAACAAATCTATTTGATTACAATTAATAGATCTAGAGGTGCTAATGGAATGACTGACAGTGCAGAGCCTGATTAAAATACCCCATTAATCAGTCTTATCTGGTACTGTACCAGATATTTCTGTTTAAATAATAGAGACAAAGTTCCGTGGTATAAACAATCATGCAAACTTTTTATTTTTTATTTCGCCTTTATATAACATTTTCATCAACGATTAATACTGGATTAAAAGAACTGATACACTTTTAAGGAAACTAACTTTATCAAAACTGCTTTTACCTCCCTTTTAAAAAGGGTTCTACTCTAAAAGGGAAAAATCCCCCACCCCTGGTGCGAAAAATGTGCTCCCCGTGGGAGCAAATTTCTTTCCTTTCAAAGTAGACCCATTTCAGAAAGGTCTGTGCAGACAATAAATACTATAGGAAGTCACAAAAGTTGTTTCCCTTGTAAAAATTAGAAAATATATACAATGCGTATTAAGCCCCCTTAAATCCTCTGTCACGTCGTTTTGAGTTAATAGACACCGCTACCGCCAATTTCGTACTCAAATAACTGTCAGAAAAATTGATTCAGTCTCTTGTTACGCACAATTCTGTCTCGTTGGTAATCTCTAGCTGTTTCATAAGCTATGTAAATTTCGCTCTCAAACCCATTTAACCTTCTAAGTACAAATGACACAATGGGATAAACGAAAACTGAACAAAGAGATTCAACAACGGGATTCTAAAACCAATCTAGTAGGTTGTACATTGCAATGAAACACAAAATTGAGTTTTATGCTATATATTTAAAGAGAAACAAAACTTGACAGATTAAAACCATTCCACAGTAAAACACCGATGGATTGTTTATCGTGGCTGATACATCACGAAGACATGCCTATATAATTTTTACCCCCTTAAACCCCACTTCTATATAATAAAACTGGGGTTTACAGGAGTATACAATACTTTTCTTAATCCTGCTCAAAAATATAGAGTGTGGGTACTCGTTAGAACTGCCTCACCGAGGCGATTCTAACGGGTACCACAATCTATGTTTTGAGCAGAAATGTGAAAAATATCAGGGCCCAGTTGTTCAAAGCTAACGATGTCGTTAGTTAACGATTCGTTAAAATTTAAATCAAGTATTACGCAAATATGCTGAAATTTTTTGCTGAAAAAATGTGAGTAGCTTTTGCAGTGCAAAAGCTACTCACATTTTTTTCAGCAAAAAAATATCAGAATATTGTATATTGAATCCATTAAAACAGTCAACGAAATGACCCTTAACGAGCTCGTTAAGCTAACGACGCTTTGAACAACTGGGTCCTGATTCTTTTTTCTATAAATTTTCAATTTTGGGTGGTAAAATTTTCAATATACTTGAATAGTCTTGTTTTCGTAATGGAAGATGGGACAGGCACCCCAAATAATCCTCATTTGCCTTCTGACCTGATGCTATGATTAACCCTCAGTGGCTTGAACTACCCGTATCCAGAATAAATTTCCATGGTCCCACAGACGTTTGAGCCATTGAAATTCGACTGTAGTATAGTGAAGCTTGCAACGAAACAAAAACTAAGTATTTGCTGTATGTGTATAAAGAGTGACAAACTCGTCAGAAGAAAATAACAGAGTAGATAAAACAAATACGAGCGTATTGTCTTGATGACAATAAACGGATGAAACCATCATTATTTATTTTATGCCCTAACAATGAAAACACTAGCCTTGCATTGAAAGTCAGAACTGATTATTGTTTTGTTTTGGGTATAATAGGATTTCAGTTGTAAAAAATAACACTTTAAAACTCGTAGTCAATAAAAATAACAACGTTATGTCTTGATTACATTACAGTTCACAAACGAAACAAAAAATAGAACAACAACAACAAAAACAAAAGCATCATAATTAGAAAACAACAACAACAACAACACAAACAACAACAGCAAAAATAAAACAAGAAAAAACAACAACAACAACAAAAAAAAAAAAACAATGTCTATTTTATTTGTAGACTATTGTATAGGTTATAAAGTCAAATTCGCAAATTCCTCAGATAATGATCTTGTATCATTTAACTATTATGTTATTGATTATATGTTATAAAACAAATGATTTGCTCATTTTTCTGCTACACGAAGATGACGCTTTAGGGATCTCCACAAAAGACTCCGAAATAATAATCGTTTAATGTATTTGATTTCAGTTCGTGACTCCTACGTGATAGCATAATATTTAGAGTTATTACTGACTGAATAGTTAAACTACGAACTAATGGCTAGGCATGTTGCAAAATCGACAAGGCGAACGAAGGCCTAGCTTTCCTATCATTTACTAAGCTTTACGAAAATATGATACTTGGGATTATCTACTACGGTGCCGCTGTCTGGTGTACAAAGGAGTTCATGTATATAATTTCCGTCCAGTTGAAAGCAGTTAGATTCTTCTTAGATGTCGGTCGTTACATTCCAAATGCTGGGGTTTTAGTTATCGGTTGGGATCCTGTTTTGGCCAAACAATGGACAACAGTAATAAACGAATGAACGAGAATGCAAACAATGAGCGATCATAGATTAAAACATTAAGTTTGTATATGGTTTGAGCAAAATATAGGTAAAGTTGCAAAACCAGGAATTTTAGAGTGAGAAACATACTAATTGAAACAGGTTTAGACGAACCGCGTGTGGATAGTCACCCTGAGAACACTGTAAATAATGAATATAATGTTGTCATTAAAAACTGTTAAACGAACTGAATTAACAATATAATGCGAGAAAATGCACACCAAGGAAAAAAAACCAAAAAAAAAAAAAAAAAAAACCAAAAAGCAACAACAACAACAACAACAAAACAACAACAACAACAACAACAAAACAACAACAACAAAACAACAACAACAAAAAAACAAACAAAAAAAACAACAAAAAAACAAGCTACTCTTATATAGGCGCTTCAAGACTGAGACTGATATTTATATACAATGCATGGTGCCATGCAGCCATCTCTGAGGCAGCCATAGAAGTGCTTATGCTACATTTAGGTGTAGGTTAGCCGCTGTTCGTGTAGAAACAGGCTGATATGAGCAGTTAGCAGCAGAACATAGATATTGTTTAAACTACACAGACCAAAATGAAGACGAGGAACATGTACTTTTACATTGTCCGGTATATCCAGAAACAAGACAAAATTTCATTGATAGCACATCACGAAAACATACCTATATAATTTTGACCCCCTTAAACCACACTTTTATATAGTAAAACTGGGGTTTACAGGGGGTATACATTATTTTTCTTATTTCTGCTCAAAAGCACAGATTGTGGGTACTCGGTAGAACCGCCTCGCCGAGGCGGTTCTAACGAGTACCCACAATCTATGTTTTGAGCAGAAATTTGAAAAAAATATCTGAGTTTTTTATCTGAAAATTTTCAGTTTTTGGAGATAAAATTTTCTATATATTTGAATAGGCGTGTTTTCGTAATGAGACATACAGACTAGACTGATTTTCGCCACAAGAATACAAAGTAATGTTGGATTCTCTTATTTGGCCGCGCCATGCGAAATCCTGTCTTCGGGCATATGCGGAAAGCAAAGGCCTAGATCAGCCTACACATACACATAGTTTGATGAGGTCCTTTGATGCCCATTAACAAAACTATTGGACACTATAGCATGTATCAATGGAGAGCAAATGTCCATATGAATGGAATGAATCTGAATCTTTGCATTTTGCGCATGCTCGAAGACACATTTACGCTTGGTGTGGCCCAATTAGCGTCATTAAGAGGTATGTTTACCTCTAAGGGAAATAACTCTGAGCGAACGTTTCGTTTAGGGACTATTCTTAAAGCGAAAAATTGGCTCCCATACGAGCTTTTAAATAATAGGGAAGCAACTTCCTGTCTGCGAAAGTTCTCTCCCTTCTAAAAATGGTGGCAAAATATTTCCGCTGTTTCATTCAACTTAAGTTATTGCGACACAAAGAATGTCGTTTTCTGTTAATGGCTGCTAAAGCTTTAATCATTGTGTGGAACAAGTATAAGCTTTCATAAAAAGCTTGGCCTACGCTTAAAACACAACAAATGTTGAAGCTGATTTTAATTCGGAATAATCTTGGGTTCTTTAAATGCAAATCTTGACAAAATCGGCTATATTCCATAAAACAAAAGTGAATTCCAGGGCCCAGTTGTTCAAAGCTAACGAGGTCGTTAGTTAACGATTTGTTAAAATTTACATCGAGTGACACGCAAATATGCTGAAATTTTTTACTGAAAAAATGTGAGTGCAAAAGCTACTCGCATTTTTTTTTTCAGCAAAAAATATCAGAATATTGTATATTGAATCCGCTAAAACAGTTAACGAAATGACCCTTAACGAGCTTGTTAAGCTAACGACGTTTTGAACAACTGGGCCCAGAGGTCTAAATGAGATTCGTTGGTTAACCATAATGCATGATAGCTTTTATGAGAGTTACTTATTTGTGGAATATCACATTCTCCCGGGAATGGTATCAGTTGCGCTTAGCAGTGCCAGTGCTTCCATCTACTTTAAAAGTGAAATTGTCAAGATTAATGTATAACCCATAACCTTTAATAAAATGCTGCAATGGTAACCCTTTAGAATATCTACATAAGTGCAGAGTGTCGAAAAAGTGCATGCAAATAGATAATACTATCAGTGCCATGTCTAATCCAAGGTTCGACTTGTAGACAAAGGGCGCATCGTGAAATAACAATTAATTCACTTCCGTGTCCGAACCAAACAATATGTTGGCTACGCCCATGGGTGTAGACAACAAAACTGACGACCCAAACGTGTCAAGAATAGATGTGCACATCACGTAAGGGTGAATGTACTGTACGCCCATGGGTTTAGACAACAAAAATGACGAACCAAATGTGTCACGAATGGATTGGCACATCACGTAAGAGTGAATATACTATATGCAAACTGTAGAAAATCTGATCTTTTCTACTTATTTTCATTATAACAGCTGATATAATGTTTTTTGTTGGTGTAAAACGTACACATGGACTACTATGAATCATCACTTTATTAGGATTTTGTCTTTGCGTTGCACGAAGCTATGCACATGGCATTTTTCTCCCGCGCAATTATTATAGCCATAATGATAAAGTACAAACTAATGACACGCTCTTGGCTTCCTATTGTGACGATGTTAATTACTGTAGCAATAAGCATGCTATAGGAGCTGCATTGATTTTAGTCTGTTGAACGCCTACTTGTACTTTGAAAGTACAAAGAATAAGACAGTAATTAGAACAGTTACCAACCTTGAAACAGTTTTCTTCAATGTGAATTTGGTATACCGACCAGCATGACAGCTACTGAAAACGCTGATAGCTGGTAGTTTGGAGAAGAATGAAGTTATTAAACAAATTTAGGCAGGTTTAACTAGCAATATAAATTTCCAAATCAAATAAATAGATAAATAGAAATAAAATAAATAATAAATATGGTAAAATAACATCAAACAAAATACAGTTGACTCTCGTTATCTCGACCTCGCTTATCTCGAATAACCGCTTATCTCGAACTGAAAATCCGGTCCCTGTTTTAACATTGAAATCTGACAACGGATAACAAAATATTGTTGAAAAGGGGAGAAAATGATCCTTAGGAGCAATTTCTCCTCTTTTCCGCAATATTTTCAATATATCTGTAACTTGAGAAAGCAAATTACTTATTCATTTGTTAAATGTGGTTTTTCGATTTATTGTTTTCCTCAATTTTGCAACTCTGATATGTCGAGGTACGGATATCTCGAAATGTTTCAAAGAGACCCTTGGAATTCGAGATAACGAGAGTCAACTGTAGATACAAACAGAATGGAAGGCAATGATCAGGAATCGATACAATTACCTAACACCTTCCGTCCAAGAGACTAAAGGGTAAGAAGGACGCCCTTAAAGCAACGGCACACAATTAAAACAGTACAATCAGAAAGCCAAAAGAACATTTTCATTCTCAAAAAACTGGCCAAACGTCTATCCAAAATTAAAGTTTCACTAGGTTATACATACAAAAACATACACTGATACTGTAACGTCACCTTCTGATAGAGGTTTATCTGTAAAACCTGCACTTGGACATTTGGAACATTGGAAAACATGGTATACCAAGATAAACCGACGCAGAACGCAGCGTCTGATCAGGGTCTGCACTGATTGCTTACATTACAGGAAGTTAAGGGATACAGGAAAGAACCCTAACTCCCCGATCAGAACCATTCTCCCAGCCTACACTTAGAAACAATCGACCCACCAGTGCTGTCAGTGCTTTGAATAACTGTTTATGCGTTGTATACTAAATCAGATACCTTTGCACAAAGTTCAGCTTCGGATGAAACGCTCATAATGAGTTTTCTTATCTGGATCTCCATTGCTTGCCAATCTATTCTTTATTATAGGGATGAAACATGATTTTTCATGCATTAACATTCGCCAAGTCCCGTGGGAGGGGTTGAAAACCGAGGCCGAATGCCGCGGTTTTCAACATCTCCCAAGGGACCTGGCGAGTGTTAATGCATTGAAAAACCATGTTCGATCGCTATTATTGCATAAAACCTGTAAACATTTGCTAAATTTCGCGTTATTTCTTGCACTATTTTGTTTTGCCTTTTCACTGGTGTCTCGTGATCGTAATTTCCACAGACTATGCTCGTTCTAGGGCCGGGCAGTACACATCTCGTGACGGCAGCAATTCTATGGCCCCGGTACGAGCATATTGAAAGTTACGTAGCCGTGCATAAACAGCGCGTGAATTGCCTTGTTAATGCACGGCTTTTATAAGGATAATGCACGGCTGTTAATAACATGCGACACTGCTTTTTATGCAATAATTATGACTAATACCACTTTTTGAAGATAAAACGATAATTGTCAATAAGCAATGCTTATTAGATACCCCGCAAGTAATGACTGCCTTGTGATTACTGAAAAACACTGTATATTAAAATGTATATTTGGTTCGGGTTGTATGTGATCTGGAAAAATCAATACAGACAGATATAGATACATAAAAGGTGAAGTTAAAGTGGCAGTCTTTTTGTCAAAAATGATTTTTTTCCAGTAGCAAATCTCTTCATGCACATGTTCAATATGTCTTTAATTGAATCTGCAAAGTATCAGAATTTGTCAACAAATTCTTCGAGTCAAGTTGATTTCACCATGTATGCACAAGTTCAGCTGCACCATCTCAGAGCGTACAAAACCCGGTAGTCAAGAATTACCAAAACATAGCTAAGTAAAAAAAAAGCTGTTGTTTTAACGAAAATATTATTTTCAGCAACATACTTCTTCCTGCACATAATCAGTATGTCTGTAACGAGTCTGCAAAGTATCAGATTGCTTCAACGTATATTTTGAGATGAGTTGATTTCACTGTGCTTGCTTTTTTGTCATGCCAGAGCAACTTTTCAAGAAGAACAAAGGGAATTAACCTTAAAGGAATGAACCCCTACAGACGCCCTTATTTTTCTCTACAGCAACACCTCATCGGTACCAACATTTATGCAAAATATGGAAAGATACCTAAAATTATTCATCAAGATAAGAAGCAGTAACCAAATTGCCTTTTCAAGAATAACAAAGGGAAATAACTCTAAAGAAATTAATCCATAAGCCCATATTTTTCATTAACACGAACATCTAATCAATATTTACATTTATGCAAAATAAGAACAGATTCCTTAAATAATTTAGCAAGATAAGAATCAGAAACCAAAACATTTTTTTTCCAGAAAAAACAAGGGGAAACAACTATAAAGGAATAACCCTTAGGCCCTTATTTTTCTCCGACATTAATATCTCATCAATATCAACATTTAAGCAAAACAGGAAAAGATTCCTTAAATTATTTAGCAAGATAAATAAGAAAAGCAGAAACTTAATGCTTTTTAAGAATTACAAAGGAAAATAATTATCAAGGAATTACCTCAAGGCCCTTATGTTGGTCTAACAGTGACACAAGTTTATGCAGGGCGTGAAATAATCCTGAAATAAAGAATCCTGAAATAATTTATCTTGATAAGAAGCAGAAACCAAAACGACTTTTCAAGAATTACAAAGGGAAATAACACTAAAAGAATTAATTAACCCTAGGCCTTTCTTTTTGTGTAACAGCAATGTCTTATCAATATCAAGGTTTATGTAAAATATGAAAAGAATCCTTAAGTTATTTAGCAAGATAAGAAGCAGAGACCAAAAACTGCTTTTCAAGAATTACAAAGGGAAATAACTATAAAGGATTGTGCAGCAGATTGTGAGGGACGAGATCTGAAGCACGTCCGGTAACATCTCGTACACCCCAGTCAGAGACGTAACATGCCGTACACGCAATGTGGTCTACGGTATAATCTGTATGAGGTGTGACTCCATAGTGTACGTTGGGGAGACGGAGAGGGAATTACAAGAGAGAATGTGGGAACACCTGAGAGATGTGTGTCTTCGCAAAGCGAAGCCAATTAATTCCCATTTTGGAAAGAAAGGACAAGGACCTGAAGAGTTAGCTTTTACGGTGTTGGAAAAAGTATTTGGTGGGGAACGCATGGAGAGACAGTTGAGGGAAGCCCAAAGGATCAAACGTTTAGCAACTACTAGACCAGATGGGTGTAATGTGAAGGATGTCCATATTCCAGCAGTATACTAAGGATACTGATGAGCCGGCTCACGGCGGTTTCTGCATTTTGAGTGGGTGCACTGCGGAGGCTCAGATGGACTTGCACGTTCGTGCGATCTGATCGGGGTTTTCACTGTGTGATCTGTGGACCCCTGAGAGTCCGTGGTTTCTAAATACAGCCGATGGAGATTCTGATCGGGCTGCGCGGATGCATGATCTGGTCTTGGCCTTTCCTGGGCGTAGACATGTGATGTAGATGTTCCTGTGACCCGGCTCATATGGGACATAATGCGGCTATTCCTGCACTTGAGTGGTAGAAAGGAAAAGGTGGTCATAAGAAATACCTCATCAAGCTTAATGAAAGTAGAAGCTGGGGTTCCTCAAGGGTCTGTCCTAGGCCCTTTATTATTTTTAGTGTATATTAATGATATAGCTGAATCACTTCTTAGTCTTACTAGGTTATTACTAGGTTATTTGCAGATGATAGCTCGTTGTTTTATCTGCAGCTACTATTAAAGACATCGAAGGTATTATCAATCACGATTTACGCATGCTAGTAAGTTGGGCAGCACAGTGGTTAATAAATTTTAACCCATTAAAAACTGAAGGAATGCTTTTTACTTTAAAATTTATTGAATCTTTTCCTAACATAATTTTTGATGGTACACCCATAAAATTCGTAACAGAACACAAACATTTAGGTCTTACATTTAGTAGTAATGGACAATGGCACTGCCATATTGAAAACATAATTAAAAGTGCATCTAAAGTTATTGGTATAATGCGGAAACTTAAATTTACATTCAGTCGAGTTGCTTTGAACCAAATATACTTATCATATTTACTGCCAACTATCGAATATTCATGCGTTGTATGGGATGGCTGCACAGTACAAGATATCAATTCTCTTCAAAAACTTCAGAATGAAGCCGCCCGCATAGTAACAGGCTTAACAAGATCGGTTTCATTAGACAATCTATATAGAGGATGCGGTTGGGTGTCACTTGCAGAAAGACGCAGGCAGCAAAAACTTATTTTCCTGTATAAATCAATCAATGGTTTTGTTCCTACATACGTATCTGACCTGATTCCTCCTTCGGTTGGAGAAATAAGTACCTATACTCTACGAAATCAACAAAATATTACTGTTCCCCTCTGCAGGACTGAAATTTCACGTAAATCATGTATTCCATCATCTATTTCTGCATGGAATTCTCTTGATATAGAACTACGTAATTCACCATCCCTAGCACATTTTAAGTATCAGCTGAAAAAGCTTCAAAATAATTCAAGTGTTCCAACATACTATCGAACTGGTAGCAGATATCTCTCAGTTTTACATGCTAGAATTAGAAATAATTGTAGTAATTTACTATCTGATTTATATATAAATCATTTGTCACCTAATCCTACTTGTAGTTGTTCTGAAGAGGTCGAAGATGCAGATCATTATTTCTTTAATTGCCCAAATTACAATAATGAGAGAGATGCACTTTTGCGAGCTACTAGGGATTTCTGTCCATTAAATATTTATACTCTTCTGTTTGGAGATGAAAATCTGACAGCTGAAGAAAATACTATTATTTTCACAGCCGTACACACGTTCATCAAGGATACCAGAAGATTCACCAACTAGCTTGCTGCTAACTTGTCCAGCATGACAGTCCATCATTATCTTATTACATTTTTTGATTAATTATTTAATTTACTTTTCTCATCACCTCATATTAGCTATCATCTTTTAAAAATTATGTATTGTATATTTGTTTTCGAATCCATAATGTTAAACAAACACTCCATATCAAGTATTTAGATAATGTTTCTTAATTTGCCATTATCATGTGTCTGTTATTGTTGTAATAAAAGTTTGTAGGGGGAGGGCCGTAACTAATGTTGGTAGAACTTGTGGCCCGACCCCATTGCCACGAAATGATGCAATAAAATATGTTTATACTATTCCTGCATGGTTTTGCGTGCCTAATGAGCACTCCTTTAGGTCTGAGCAAATGCACATTCTGAAGGGGTTTTTTGCTTTGGGCTAATTTATGCATAATCTATGCTTTAGCTTCTTTCAGCACACAGTTGATGCACTAGTCGGTCTGTGACGTTTTGGCGGGAAAAACGTTGTGATGTCATGGCGTAACGTCAATGGCGACGTCGTGTCACTGTTGTATACATGTTCAATATGGTGACACTGTGAAAATGTATGTTTTTTTTTTAATTAAGAGTAAAGTGGGAAAATGTGTTTAATATTGTTCCCTTTGGAATACAAATGAAGATTCTATAAAGGAATTGACCACTAGGCCCTTATTGTTGTCTAATAGCAAAATTTTATCAATATCAACGTTTATGCAAAATACGAAAAGATTCCTGAAAATAATTAGCAAGATAAGAAGAATAAGAAGCAGAATCCTAATACACCTTTTTCAAGAATTACAAAGGGAAATAACTCTCAATGAATTGATCTTTATGCCCTTAGTTTTGTCTAACAGCAACACCTCATCAATATCAACGTCTATGCAAAATATGAAAAGAATCCTGAAATTATTGAGATAGATAAGAAGCAGAAACCAAAACTCCTTTTCAAGAATTACAAAGGGAATTCATCGCTAGGCCCTTATTTTTGTCCATCAGCAACCCCTTATCAATATCAATATTTTTGCAAAATATTTATCCAAAAAATATTTAGGAAGACAAGAAACAGAAATCAGTAAAAATAGAATAGAATAGAATAATAAACCAAAACAGCTTTTCAAGAATTACAAAAGGAAATAATTCTATAGGAATACCCCTTGGTCAAATATTTTGTCTAACAACAACAACTCATCCATATCAAAGTGTATGCAAAATACGAAAAGATTCCTGAGATTAGTTTGCAAGATAAGAAGCAGAAACCAAAATGCCGTTTCAAGAATTACAAAGAACGCTAAAGAAATTAATCCTTTGGCCCTTATTTTTGTGCAACCGCAACATCTTATCAATATCAACGTTTGTGCAAAATATGAAAAGATTCCTTAAACTATTTAGTAAGATAAGAAGCAGAAACCAAAACGGAATGAATGGACGGACGGACGGGTGGACGGACGGACAGACAACATGAAAAGAGTATACCCCACCCCCTGCCACAAACACAGTTTTCGGGGGTATAAAAATCATGATGGAAAACTCGGAAGTGAAAGGGTTACTGTTGATCAGTGTTGATAAGTGCACGAGACAGTGGTAAATTTACCATGTGGTGTTATTTGTCTTTGCCCTGCGGCAAACATATTATTTCATGTTCGAACAACTGTTTAATGGTCAGCTTTACCACGCCTGTAAATGCAAATATCTTATCCGGTGTGTAAGGTAATAAGTGCACTAACACCAGGTTTATTATTATTAAATGTTAAACATAGGAGAAAATAAGGGACAGACAAATAATACCGTGTAAGTACAATGTCGACGCAATACGTATTCGATATATTATATCAAAAGGAAGCAACGATCATGATCAGTGTGCTATTTGACCGAAGTAGAGTGTAATTCAAGTTAATTTCGAAAATAGCAGACTTGGCTTTATTGAAAATAGCAGCCTCGGTTTTATTGATTCTGTACATAAACAATAATGTAATGTGCAGATATCAATATAGTAAACGTGGAGGAAAATAGCACAGAAAAAGTTTTGGTTATATAGATAAGTACATATTTAGTCAACAATAGCAGGAAAATGAAGGTTTGTTTTGAGAGAATGAAATATCTCTGCAACAAATTATACCAAACGCTCACATGTACTAACCAAAATTTAGATGAACAAAGTATAGTGAACACGTAACAGGTCAATGTTACAGACTCATTGTCCATTAGTCAATTTAGTTCTGTCTGTGGTTTTACAGATCACTGTACCTGACAGGATCTTGGTGGGACAGTATTGATAACTATAATATTTATAACACATATTGCAAGAACGTTTGCATTGTTAGACAGCGCCGGATTTGCAGTCAGAGAAAATAATAACTGGTTATAGTTTTGTTTTTGTTTTTTGTTTTCAAAAAATATGATTGATCTAAATTTGTTTTAATTGTAGTCCATTTGAAATTTGCAAAAGTTTCAAATTTACAGTGTTTTACTCTCCACTCCTGGAATAAACTGTGGTATTCTCAAGTTACACAATTGAAGTATTTGTAAATTACAGATTTAAATACAGTGATTCTTGAAAGCAACGATAACATGCACGCAAACACATACATACTCCCACATGAAAACAACTGAAGTGTCCAAGTATCGCGGTCAGAATAGCTAATTTAGGCCAATAGGCCCTTACATACATGTTATTTCAAAATCCTGCAAATGGGTCCAATGAGGGGAAAATATCAGAAAATAAAACATAACAAATAAGGCTCAGGAACTGATACATTCAGATCCACAGCAAAGCCCCTAACACCAAAGGAAAATTCAGACAATTACAATTAAGCAGCCGCAAAATGAACAGATGACAAGCAGAGTTAGCAACTCTTTTCCAAAATGGTGGCAACTCTATTACCCAAAAACTGAATATATCTTTAACTTACATACTTGTTAAAGGAAAAACATTAGAAAGTGTAACACCGAATGACAATTAACAAAAAGTACCACAATGAAAGTACTGCCTTAAATCGGTTTTACTGGCGCATAAATCTTCTACCTAGGTTCCAGTGGTATGAAAAGTCCAAAAATACTAGCGCAATCAGTGATATATTACAGAAGATAAGGGCCCATGGCAAACAAAGACACTGACAGCAGAGCTAAAGAACCTCACTTGTTGACCCACGGAAATCCCAAGCGAAACATAATTCAAGTGATCAACCCTCTTATGAACGGTTTACTTCGGAACTGAGGTTCCACCAATTATCATTCAAATGAAGAGGAAGCAGAGCCACTGAATAGAACCTAATTACTTACCTATACATTTCTTTCATTATAACATCTCAAACTGAAGGTTTGCCTGCTTCGGTGGCTCAGTTGGATGCGCGTCCGACTGGTGATCAGGAAGTTGCGGGATCGACCCCGCCGGGCCGGCAACATTCTTTCGTAGAGACTGATCGTGAAATGTTTTCTACGGTCATTCTCTCCCTTCCGCTGATTCAAGAAGGGCGGTTGTCAGTTTCGGGCGGAATAATGTTAACAATACTCGTTAAACGCTTAGAGGACTAAGCAAGCCCATAAAGGTGTGGTAAGGTAAACTGTAAGTAATTCATTGGACGATTGCTTGACATGACGCCGATGGATTGACTGGGCCGTAAAACCTCAACATTAACAAACAAATAGAAGGTTAGCTCCATTCTCACAAAATACATTGCAAGAAAGATATGGGCTTTCAGCATAGTTGGCACATTTTGCCCTTGGACACTCTTATTTTTGTAAAGAATAACCAAAACTAACACTTCCTTTTACCTGTCTTTGTATTCAACCAAAACATACAAACCCTGACAGTAATGCAAAGAGTCACATATATAATTGTCAAATCAGTGTCTATATAACCCTTTAGAACAACTATACGTCCTTGCTTGCGCAAGATAGTACAACCTAGCTAGTGTTCTGTTCTCTGCAAAGGGTGTAAGGGACTGTTTAATAGTAATTCATTGGACGATTGCTTTGAGGTTTTTCGCTATAATAAACTCTTTAGCTGCACAAGCACCAAAACTGACGCTGTCTCTTTACTGTGCTTTATTAAATCGGGAAGTTTTAAACTGCGAAGAATTTTGGTATTCGTGTTGTTGTGGACAGGAGTCCATGATAGTCCTATTTGCTTGTGTTAACGAAGTAATGCGTACAAAAGGGCCTCATATGAGTTCAAACTATATGTCTTGTCAGTGCATCTAAAAAACACCTTGATAGGCCCTTATATACATGTTATTTCAAAATTCTGCAAATGGGTCCAATGATGGGAAAATATCAGAAAATAAAACATAACAAAGAAGGCTCAGGAACTGATACATTCAGATCCACAACAAAGCCCCCAACACCAAAGGAAAAAACAGACAATTACAATTAAGCAGCCGCAAAATGAACAGACGACAAGCAGCAACTCCTTTCCAAAATGGTGGCAACTCTGTTACCCCAAAACTGAATATATCTTTAACTTACATAATTGTTAAAGGAAAAACATTAGAAAGTGTAACACTGAATAACAATTAACAAAAAGTACCAGAATGAAAGTACTGCCTTAAATCGGTTTTACTGGCGCACAAATCTTCGATCTAGGTTCAAACGGTATGAAAAGTCCAAAAATACTAGCGCAATGAGTGATATATTACATAAGATAAGGGTCCAGGGCAAACAAAGACACCAACAGAAGAGCTAAAGAACCTCACTTATTGACCCACGGAATGCCCAAGCGAAACATAATTCAAGTGATCAGCCCTCTTATTAACGGTTTGCCTAGTTGTCAACCCAATCATTGTTGATGGCTATGCTTCACTCTTTAATTGCACGACGGCGGTTCGGGCGTCAGACCCATTGACGGCCTCTTCGTAAAATAACCAGTGGGTTGGGGCTTGACGATATGTCTTTGGCTTGGCCCGCCGTGGTTCAGCTACTGGTTTTCATTTACTCTGGCATACAGTAGAATTAGCCATGAGTACTCGTCTTTGTTTATTATAGTGATTAATTTGATTTTTGTGTTTTCGCGTTGATGCATTGACTAAGTTGGGAGCCTTTATGCGAACCGAATTTTTATGTGTTTCTGTATTAAGAGTAGCATCGGGACCCAGGGTGAAGTTAGCTAGCTGTAAAAGTGCTTTAAACTCCCGGTGGTTTACTCTACTGATCGTTCTAAGGCGGTGGTCCCGGTGTTAGTCTTACTCTTTGTTGCTTTGTGGTTTATTCTACGAGGCGGTTTGTTGTATGTCTTTCCATGTGTTATTTTGTTCTTGTGTTTTTCAGTCCTTTTAGTATTGCGATTACCTCGCTTGGGGAAGAGAAAGCTAATCTTAGTGCTTTTCGTACGTTTGTTCGATTTGTGCTTGTCGGTTTCCTCTTCCTCTTGGGGTCTGGGAAGGGCTGCGGTTTGTGATTGTGGCACTCCCGGGACTTTTCTCTTACCTTTTATTTTTACATCGGAACTGAGATTCCACCAATTATCATTCAAATGAAGAGGAAGCAGAGCAACTGAATAGAACCTAATTACTTACCCATACTTTCCTTTCATTATAACATTTTAAACTGCCTGCTTCGGTGGCTCAGTTGGATGCGCGTCCGACTGGTGATTAGGAAGTTGCGGGATCGACCCCGCCGGGCCGGCAACATTCTTTCGTACAGATTGACCGTGAAATATTTTCTACGGTCATTCTCTCCCTTCCGCTGATTCAAGAAGGGCAGGTGTCAGTTTCGGGCGAAAGAATGTTCACAATACTCGTTAACTGCTTAGAGGACTAAGCACGCCCAGTAAAACGTGTGGTAAGGTAAACTGACCGCGCTCCACATGACCTCAATGGGTTGACTGGGCCGTAAAACCTCAACACAAACAAACAAATTGAAGATTAGCTCCATTCTCACAAAATACATTACAAGAAAGATGTGGTAAAGATTCAGCATAGTTGGCACATTTTGCCCTTGGACACTCTTATTTTTGTAAAGAATAACCAAAACTAACACTTCCTTTTACCTGTGTTTGTATTCAACCCAAGCATGTAAAACCCTGACAGTAATGCAAAGAGTCACGTGTATTATTGTCAAGTCAGTGTCTATATAGCCCTTTTGAACAACTATACGTCCTTGCTTGCGCCAGATAGTACCACCTAGCTAGTGTCTTGTTCTCTGCAAAGGGTGTAAGGGACTGTTTAATAGTAATTCATTGGACGATTGCTTTGAGGTTTTTCGCTATAATAAACTCCTTAGCTGCACAAGCACCAAAACTGACGATGTCTCTTTACTGTGCTTTATTAAATCGGGAAGTTTTAAAATGCGAAGAATTTTGCCATCCGTATTGTTGTGGACAGGGGTCTATGACAGTCCTATTTGCCTGTCATTACGAAAACATGCCTATTCAAATACACTGAAAATTTTACCACCAAAAAATGGCAATTTTTCAGATAAAAAATTCTGATATTTTTCATATTTCTGCTCAAAACATAGATTGTGGGTACTCGTTAGAACCGCCTCGTCGAGGCGGTTCTAACGACTACCCACAATCTATGTTTTTGAGCAGAAATAAGGAAAATAATGTATACCCCTGTAAACCCCAGATTTACTATATAAACGTGGGGTTTAAGGGGGTTAAAATTATATAGGTATGTTTTCGTGATGTGTTAAAGAAGTAATGTGTACCAAAGAGCCTCATATGAGTTCAAAATATATGTCTTGTCAGTGCATCTAACAAACACCTTGACAAAAATACTTTCTTCAACATTAGTGTGCGAATGTCTCATAAATTAGTAATTGTTATCATTGTTTTGTTTATTATCTCAGCCCTCCGGCAAACATATTATTTCATGTCCGAACTTCTGTTTAATGACAAGCAAAAATGCAAATACAACTATTTTTATCCAGTGTGTTGTGCAAAATAGTGCACAAACATATGTTTGTTAAAACCGAATATTGAAAACCGAGAAAAAAGGTAAACGAGGAACAAGGAATCGTATCATGTAAGTACACTGTGTACGTATATGTATGTAGCTGTCGCATTAAGTTGTAATTATGTATTTATTGTGATTACTTTGTTTAGGGCAAAAGGATACAGTTCCTACGTAAATTATTTAGACATATAACTAGTTGCGTTCCTTCTCATTGGGGTTACTCTTAAAGAAAAGGATTTGCTCCTACATGGAGCAAATTCTTTTCTTTAAGGGTAGCTACAATTTTTGTAGCCTTTCAAATACTAGAGAGATCACATGCTTTTTGCAAAAAAAAAAAAAAAAAAAAAAATGTCAGCCTTTGCAAAATGGTGGTTAGAGCTGTCAAATGTATAATTCATCTTGACATAACAATTCTGCCTGACCTTTTAGACTAACGTCTTTGTATCGAGACGGCCTTTCAGTGTTTTGCACTCAAGATATACAACATTGACCCTAAATATTGGGTCATCTTAACTTCTTACCATGTTTGTCTTTAAATTTAAATAAGTTCATTGTTGATCTAAAAACACTAATGGATGGATGTGCTGCGGCGTCTAATTTACGGTTTGCTCAGGATTGCCTATCCATATACTTGTGAACAACACGATCAGATGGCAGAATCTATCTATCTATCTATCTATCTATCTATCTATCTATCTATCTATCTATCTATCTATCTATCTATCTATCTATCTGTCTGCCTGCCTGCCTGCCTGTCTGTCTGTCTGTCTATCTATTAAATAATTGTGACACGGGTCAACCAATTATCGTTCGTCCTTCTACACTTACGCCAGCTTGGTTTTTACACGCTTCCCTTAAACAGTACCACGCCATGTAGGGTGGCAAGGTGACCTATTTCTCAGAAGACGTTTCCGTCATTGTTAAAAGCTAAAGATTTTTGAGTGACGTAAGAATTGAATATATTTGAGTCGGAGCGTGGGAAAAGCAATATTATAGACTGCACCACATACTTTAAACTTAAGCAAAGAGCAGCTCGTAATAGCGATCTAAGTTTTCACTGTTCGCATATAGACTCATACTTAGTCAATTCCATAGCGCGGTAAATGAAAAAACGCTGGACCGTGCAGATGTGCAGGCTGATACAAGTGCAGGGTGTTCGCACAAGGAACGTTGCCTATGTTATTGTTTTTCTATGCTGACATGATTTATATTTAACGCTGTATTGTAGTTTTCACTGTGCTTGCGATGCTACAGGAGCATGCATCAATTAAGGAGGTACTATGGTTTTACCGTCTTGATCTGGACGTGCATGGTATGGGTTGTAAATTCCTCATGTAAAGATACAAGGACTTGCCCACTGAACTATTCCGTGACGGAACTGAAACAAAGGCTCACACCACTTCAGTATGCGGTTACACAGGAGCATGGCACTGAAAGGTAACAATTGAGCCGGGGACCTGCATTTCTTACAATAAAAATCTAAAAGTTTGGCTTTGGAAACAAAAACACACACATACACACACAAACGAAAATCGGAGACACGATTCTATAAAATCTCTTCAGATGTAGTTTGCGAGGCTAAATACACTCCCTAGCACCGGTTAAACCGGTATTCGACTTTCAAAGTAACCAGACTGGGCTCAATTATCCTACAAGATAACATGTGCGCCCAGCGAATACTCAGATCAGCCTGTGTATTTGCGCAGTCTGATCAGTCTTCACTATCCGCCTGAAGACGTTTTAAATCCCTCGCTACCCATAGAGTGCCCTGTGAAGATTCTGATATGACGCGGACGCACATGCTGTATTGAATCTTCGCTGCGCATACATGCAAGGTTGTAGGAAATGCTATAGCCCAGCTCATTCAAAGTGCAATATCATTACGAATACATGCCTATTCAAATATATTGAAACTTTCACCACCAAAAACTGAAAAGTTTTAGCAACATAGATTGTGGGTACTCGTTAGAACCGCCTCGGCGAGGCGGTTCTAACGTGTACCCACAGTCTATGTTTTGGAGCAGAAATAAGAAGCTTCATGTATATCCCTTTAAACCCCAGTTTTACTATATAAAAGTGGGGTTAAAGGGGCTCAATATTATATAGTATGTTTTCATGATGAAGCCTGTCTTCATGACTACATGACCTGCACTAGGCCTAACCAGTATGGATATCCATCAGTTTATTCCACACTTGCGCACTTCACCGTCGCAGGCTTGCAAACGCGAATTGCGCTAGCCATTTGTGCAGTAGTGAAAGGATGCCCAGTTCGCGTACGTCTGAAGAAAGGCCTTATCATTACGTGACTGAAATAGAAATTGTATTGTATATCTAAACGCCATTCTATATGATTATGGAATTGAAACTCCAATTTATAAGGTAGAAAAGAGATTAAGAACCATACAATGCTTTTCAACATAAGCATGTCATTACGTTAACAAGTGTTTGTAATGTGGACTAAACCGCTAAAATTCTAAAAGTATACTTTTCGTGATTTCTAGAAACGACCAATATCATAGAACACAATCTTCAAAGGACACCAGTAAGTGGTTAGCTTACATTAAATGGCAAAACACAACACATTCCATCGAAACCAGTACAAACAAGCGCAGAGAAAACGGGCAAACGTAAACGATATTTCCTATTTGTATATGCTCTGTCAGTAATACCAACTGTAAGCGATTTTAGCCGCACTACTATAAATCTTGACCCCGGGGGTTTTAATAATTTTGAGAACAACAAACGTGAGTTTGTTTTGCGAATTTGTGCAGTATGTTGTTTCATTGGGTTGATTATTTTCAATCGAGCCATAGTATACAAACGTCAAATTTCCTTAAGGTTGTTGTGCACGTGATTATCATTGACCAATGTAATAAATCCGCCCATTAGACGAAATCCGAGTAACGGTTATTTATAGCCGCGCCAGTCTTGTTGTTGTGACGTCAGAGTGCAGTGTAAAGAGTGTTACAATGTATATGTAAAACCTGGACTGGGACATTAGCAAACAGTGCAGACCAAGGATCTACACTGTTTGCTTAAATTACCAGAGGTTTATGGTTAAATGCAGCAATTTTAAATCCCCATTGAGGACCATTTTCCCGGCCTACAATCGACCCATTAGTGCTGTCAGTGCTTTGATTCTCTTCTTTGTATATTTTCAACAACAAAGTTGCTTTATTTTCAGAAGTTAAAAACAAAGGAATGCTTAATATAGAATAAAACGAGAAAAGATTCCATATGATAGATCCGCGTTAGTGTGCAAACAATTATCATCCCTAGAATGGGAATAGGATAAGTTTCGGCTGAGTATGTGTATTTCACATACTATATTTATCTTAATTACTCGAACACCTTAATTCCATTTTGATTACCTGTCTAACATATTCCTTGATGAGCGCAAAAGTATAGACTTTGATCAAACGCCGCACGCGGCGTCTGATCAAAGTCTATTCTGTTGGCTCAGGCCTCTCTGTCTATACTATTTGCTCAGGCCTCTCTGTCTATACTATTTGCTCAGACCTTTCTATCCGAATACATAGGATAAATACGTTAGACTGTAGACATTTTCGTTTGAATCACACAAACCTGGTATTTTACAGACCTTTTACAGGTGAACTCCTCTACAACAAAGCGCATGGTACATACAAGTGTATTGTATGTAGTAACGAAATACGTTAGACTGTAAACATTTTCGTTTGAATCACACAAACCTGGTATTTTACAGACCATTCACAGGCGAGCTCCTTTACAACAAAGCGCATGGTACATACACGTGTATTGTATGTGGTAACGAAATATTTTCATCAAAGCATAAATACGACTCCGGTACCGGATGGCCTTCATTCTTTGACGTATTGGACCATAACAACATCACTCTTACGCCTGACACATCATATGGTTAGTTATTTTATTCTAAAAAAGGAACATCCTTATGTACGAACAGCGAAGTCCCAACTCACCCACGCATCAATTGTATCCGATTTAGTTATTAGCATTTGTCGTTTAACAAAAAATCATTTGAATTGTCTTAACCCATTTAACCCTGTAGACCGGCACAGATAACTAAAACGAGTGTAGATCTCGATGAGACGGCTAATAATGCGCCTTGTCATTAGGATCTACACTGTTTGCCACCCTCATCACGAAAACATGCTTATATAATTTTGACCCTTTTAAATCCCACTTTTATATAGTAAAATAGGGGTTTACAGAGTACACATTATTTGTCTTATTTCTTCTTAAAACATAGATTATGGGTAATCGTTAGAACCGCCTCTTAGAGGCGGTTCTAAAAATACCCACAATCTATGTTTTGAGCAAAAGTATGAAAAACATCAGATTTTTTACCTGAAAAATTTCATGTTTTGATGGTAAATTTTTCATTAAATTTGAATAGGCATGATTTCGTAAAGTGATAATAATTTTGACTAGATCTTTTATTTAGAAAAATGGGTGAGCGTAGATTCAAAACTTGAATAGTCTACTTCAGAAACTCGGGGGTGAAAGTGTTAAAAGGGTTTGCTAAAGGGTAAAAAGGTGCGAGCAGTGTACCATTAGTGACCCTGAAAATCAAAATACATTCACCTTATTTTCCTTGAATATTCCGACTTCTTTCCATAATTGCTCACAATTTGAAAAAAAAATCTATTTCATCATTCTGTGCCATCTGTTTGCTCAGATCTGCCTGTCAGAATACTTAGGGTACATGCGGTAAAACAGTTATAAAATAACTTTCAAACAAATACTCAAACGCAGAAGAAAGTGTCCACTCGTTCTTTGTTGATTTTCTGAAAATCTCAGAACTTAATATTATCGTGTGTGGTGTAATTTTTATCTTATTCAATTACCTTTCTAATCAATCAATATTATTATGTTATTGTTTTGATTATTTTAAGCTTTCGTTGCGTCAATATGCAGCAGGAGTAAAAATCACAAATAGTCAACAATAGCAGAGTGATGCCAAAGCATGCCACTAAAAATTACGTGATCTACGCAGTACTTTGCAGGTACAATGGAGTAATACATGTAATCTACGTAAATGCCATGCGGTGACGTACTTGAGAATTTATTAGACAAAATAGTGCCATACAAAACAGATATTAACAACATCTACACCTTTTTGCAACAAAGTACAGTGAGTCCAAGCAAAGAAACGGCGCTTTTGGTTACTTCTGTATTTTTTTTTTTTATTTTCTTTTTTTTTTTTTTTTTTTTTTGTTTCTTTTTAGTTTACCCCTTCTGCACGTTGACATGTTCTCACATTTTAAGAAATTCAAAACAATAATATAATCATATTGGTTGAAAAGGTAATAGAATAAACTAAAAATGATACTACGTATGAAAATATACTATCTTTGGATTTTCAGGAAATGAACAAGTATTGAGTACAATATTTCCTTTGTGTTTGCGATTGTATTGCAGGTTAATGCCAAAGTGAAGACGTATTTTGAAAAAAAAAAAAAGGAAATAAATAGTATTTTTTTTTCATGACGTTAGATAAATATATAAAATCAATCCAGAATATTAGGAAATGTTTATGAAGTAATTTTCAAAAACCAAAGGCACACACCGGTTACCGCGGTACAACGAACGCGACTGGGTAAAACGAAAGCAGTTGAAATTTTGTTGACGGAAAAAAAGTGCAAGTTCACTGTTTCCTTTATATTGACGGAAATATCGCTAGTTTCGTTTTCTCGTGGTTATGGTATTACAAGAGATTGTGTTTTTGTTGTCTTGTCTAAATTTTAAGTTATGAAACGGTCAGAGAAGGAAAAGCAAAGCTACAAATTAGGCCCAATAGGCTAAAAACAAAACTTCTCGTTTCAAGGATCTATCAATTAAAGATAAGTAGTTGCGGTCATCGTACCTAAGCCATAATCCAAACTCATAAATCCGTAAACGAATGACGAATCAGAATGTTCAGACCAACAGACATGGACCCCAGAATATAGGGGGTAATCAGGCGTCCGCAGATAGTAAGCATTACTTGGTAAGCAAGCTTCGCCCACCATGCCCATAGGCCTGGTAGAAGCGTATGTCCGGGATTTTGGAAGTCTACTTATGGCTCGCGTCATTGGCAAAAACATCAGAAACAATTCTGAAAACTGCCACATTGTAGGGATTTACCAGATCATGATGTCTCCCATAGAACTTCTAAAGTGTTGCTACAAGTTTGGTTTTTTGATACCCCTGACTCAACAACTTTGTAGTGAGCACTTTCACACGCTCCATGAAGTCCTGATAATTTGAGCAGGCTCTAGCAGAACGGATTAACTGTGAAACGTAAACGTCGTATGGTGGTGCAGAAGGGATATTACTGTTCAGGAATGGAAAGTTAAGAATGGGAAAATTGAAGTCATCCCGTTTGTCATAAAGCCTAGTAGTAAGCTTTCCATTGTCAATGTAGATATAACAATCCACGTATGAGGAGAGGGCTGCAGTCTTCGTTGTTTCCTTTATTTAAAGTTCACGTGGATAGATGAATTCCAAATACTCTGCAAATTTTGTGTTTTTTTTTGTTTTTTTTCAGAGGCAATACATCGTCTATATATATGTAGATGAAATTGAATTGTTGTGCAAGGTATTTCTTGCCTGCTTGGAGGAGACTTTGTACAAACTCCGCCTCATACGAGTATAAAATCAAGTCGGCAAGTAAAGGTGCACAGTTAGTACCCATCGGTATGTCGATTGTTTGCTGAAATATCCGTCCGCCGAACTCCACAAAAACATTGTCGATTAGATATTCCAGCATCTTTATGACATCTGCTTCTGAGTATTTTTGTGGTGCATCAGAGTAATCCCGAACGAAGTATGTGTCTTTGTAGCCAATGACAACATACTGAAATCGACGGACACCGTTCTTATGGAAGAAACACTAGTTGATAATTTCCTTTAATTTGGATTTCAATTTAACATGAGGAATAGTAGTGTAAAGAGTAGGGACATCGAAAGATTTTATACTGTTGACGGAGTGAAGAGATTGTGTCTTTAGGTTTTCTGAAAGCTCTTTGGAGTTTTTCAGAATCCACATCTGATTAACACCACTTCTGGCATATGCAGTGTCACAATACTTCTGAAGGCCTTCTTTAACTGCGGTTAGGATTCGTGTTAGAGTCTGAGAAAGAGGCTTGGTTGAGCACTTAGCCGAACCCGTAATATATCTCTGCTTGTACGGATTTTTGTGAAGTTTAGGAATCCAGTACAGTTTGGGAAGGTCAATATCTTCCTCTGGGAGGGAAATTCCGAATATTAGCATCACCGAATGGTGGTTTTGTAGAATTTTGTCCTTGGACATAGCAGTAAGATTATATGTAGGGTTTCCAGTCCTGGTACTCATACCAAGCTCTTCCATTAAGCTGTTATATAGTGTGTTTTGCAAACAAACATAATGTTGTTAGATGCCTTGTCGGCTGGAACAACGACAAACCTCTCATGGATTTCAGCTAACTCAGCGGCAACATCTGGATCATCAAATACCGATTCATGTCCGCGAGACATGGTTCTGCATGTACACGGCATGTCTACGGCCATTCTAGGGCTTTTCATGTCTCCATGTATCGAAGTAAATATACTATTTTTGATGATCATAAAAATACTTTTAGAATAAAAATTATATCGATTTTTCCTAGCGCCTTATTTTGAAACACGGGTACCACTTACCACGGATCATGTGTTGTGTCTGGGTACACTAAACACGGAAACATGGTACAACAAACACGGATATGGAAACCCCAAACTTTGACGCTTTTTTTCCAGTACAAGCACCAGTTTTCAAGAATTGGCCGAGAACACCGCACACGTGTCGCTGACATTACGTGTAGCTGAGTGCCAGAGAGCATATTGTCTATGACATGTAGACAACTTCTTTATACATCAGATGCAAAAACAGCAGTCATTCTGACCCATAAAGTTTGCATATGGCATACAAAATAACCTGCGCAGGTACATGTACATGTAAACTATAATAGTGTACATTTGGTTTAATATCCCAAATAGTTTATTGTTTCAACTGTCGCAAGCTGAGGTCAGGGCGTCATTTCCAAAACATATGTTGTTAACCCAGGCAGTGAGCTCTACTAACAGAACAAAAGCAACTTCATTGAGACAGTATTTAGTCGCATAGTGCAGTCACAAGAATCTGCAAAATAATTTGTCATTACAGTAAATAACTGAAGTATTGTCATTACAGTAAATAACAATACAGTAGTGACTGAAGATAATACGTCTGTTTACATTCTGCGAGCAACTAAAGACATTCATTATATCAATACGGGAACAATGGCCTTGACCTGAGTGCGCGGATTCGAGTCTTTCTTAACACGCATATTTTACTTAAGGAATGTTTCTTTCAACCCTTTTACTAGTTCTACTTCTAGCTTTAACCCTGGATTAGAAACTTTTATTCTACTTAGATTATCCTGCAAAAGTAAAAATTTCTTACGTGCATCAGGTGTTTTACGTACACTTGTTGTATAGGACGTCATGTACGCTGTCATTAAGATGTTGTTTGTAACATGACGTCACTAAACGCCACACTAATTTCATCATAATAGGGCGGATATCAGTAATTTAAGAAATTGCATTTAAATCTACGTTCTATAATTAAAGGTATACAGGAACAAGAATCTGTAATGGGTGTGTCACAAAATCTTTTCTACGGTCATTCCCTACCTCAGCTGATTCAATAAAAGCAGTTTCAGTTCCTGGCGTAAGACTGTGCACTGTACTAGTTGACCGCTTATATATAAGCCTGTCCAGGAAGTGTTGCTAGGTAAACTGAGCAGCTCGATATGGCCGAAGTAGTGTTGACTTGGCCGTTAAACTCCAAAACAAACAAACAAACTATGGGTGGTTGGGTGTGGCGAAGATGCCGTGTGTCGACACTGGGGTTTCCAACTTATATTGGCTTACAGATGGTCAAGACCTGTTATTCTTGTAACAGGTAAGGGTAGAGGTGAATGTTTTTATTTCTTCCATTTCTTCACTTTCATTCCTTTCCATCCTTCTTCCCTGTCCCTTTTTTTCGTCTCCTCTACGATCTTTTCTTTCTTTTTTCTCCCTTTCTCTAGGAGACGACACAAAATGACTCACAAGGGTTGATGCGTCCTTAAATCTAACACAATCAATCAGTCAAACAAACAAACAAAAGTAATAGGTGTGAGGGTATATAGGAAAATCCGTCTCTCATCCTTTTACGACCCATGACGCCTAACCTCAGTTATCTACCTTGGAAGCTTATACATAGTTTATAGATTTATATCCAATCTCTGACAACTGCGTAAGGGGTAAGACTATTTGGTTCTGTGGTTAGAGCACTGGATTTTCACCCGTGTGGCCTAGTGTCAAAACCACCATAGCCCGATTTTTTTTTTTGGTCGATTGTTTACCTCTGAGAGCTAGGGACTTACCTCCCACAGGTCCTTGTAAATAAATGTCATTTGACGTGTCACCAGTTATAATTCTGGGTACAAGTGAGCACTTCGTAATTCAAAGATTACCCTATTAAATTCAGAAACAATGTCATGCATATGTACAGAAATCATAATAATGAGAATTAGAAAGGCATTAAAAAGTATATAACAGTCAAATAGATCGTTTGGAATCTAAAAACAGCATCATTTATTGGGACTTCTCAGGCGGATTTAAGAGTTTTATCTCATTGCATGAAGATAATTATCTGTGTCTGTTGTTCCCAAACTGTACTGATTAACCGCATTATGGTGTATCGTAATCCGTGGTAAGTTGTACCCGGAAAAAAAAATCAAGGTTTGAACCAATTCCAGATTCAGTGGACATGGACACTACCTGGGGCTAAAAAATGCATCAAAGGAGGCTTTAGAGTCTTATCAATATATAAATCACAAAAGCATCAGCACAAAAGATGCCGAATGGTCAGAAAATATTGACCGAAGTATGCTGGGGTTGGTGAAAACACGCCTGACGAAAGAAAAAATGTATTTTATTTTCGTTTGTCGTGAACAGATTTCTCTGCAACTGTATCTGTAAAAGGTAATACGGCTTTCCTGCAGCTATGTAAAATAACCATCAAAGAAGATTAGGAATATGGCTAAAATAAATCATTTTCTTACCGAATATATTCTTGTGACGTCATCATTTTCAACTGCGTTCGTTGTGCCCAGTCGCGTTCGTTGTATCGCGGTAAACGGCGTGAGGCAGGCTCAGACCCTTATCTGAGCAGTTATGGTTTCTACGCCATATACTTAATGTAAAAACGAAATGTCGCACAAGAGTCTGACGTGATACAATACACAATTGTTTTAATGTAAACTTCCAGTTTTGTTATGTAGGCATATCTTTTATTCAGTGATATGCCCATTTCCACACATTTTGAGTATCAGTATTTTCATAACTGTGGAATGAATGTTTTAACGCCTTTTTATGGGGGAAAATAGACGCAACGAGAGAGAATGTACATTCTGACATATGCGCCCAATGAAGTTTCAAATGAACCAATGCACCTGCGCAGTCTGATGAATGTTTCCGTTTTCTGAATGAAGAAACTTTGTATCCTCGGCTATACAAATTTCGCTCAGTGAAGATTCAAATCGGATTGCACAAATGTGCCTATGTCCGAAGGCCTTATTGCTCAAATGGTTTTGCAATAAATGGGAATACTTACAATAAAAGTTCTGCAAAGAGTGTCAGTTAAAAAAAAACAGGCACAACAATATATATAAAGTTACCGAGGAAAGGTCAAATGACGCACAATAGCAGTTATTATAACCGACATCAAGTAGCATATAAGACTAATAAGCTCTTGCCGACATACAAACTAGATCTGCTGTCAGTATGATAAGGGGAAATACGGTATACTTCTGTATAGAATCACCCAGTCTTGGTAATTACATAACTATGTGCTCGCTACAGTGTCCTGTTGTAGATGTAAAATAAAAGGTATGCTTTTCATTTCCCCCAACTGTAAATAGCAAAATTTTGTGTCACTCTTTTGCATACTCAAGCTGTAATCTTATGATGATTTTCCCCGTAAGTTTGTGTGTGTCATGGTGTTGACAACTGGAATGTTGATTCTTATATTTGCTCTTATTCGTTTTTTAAAGTAAATACTTTACTTTAATACTAGTACTAATAATATTATTATTATCATTATAATTATAACTATTATTATTATTATTATTATTATTGATTACTATCATTAAAAATAATAATAATAATAATAATTATTATTTAGATGACGTCTCCTTTGGTAGTGCGCTAATAGGTATAGCTTTACTTATTATTTTATAGGTTGGAACAGGATAGAGGTGTCCTGTTCTCAGTGTGGTGCACATCTAGGACACGTATTTGAAGACGGGCCGCCTCCGACTGGGAAAAGATATTGCATTAATTCTGCAGCACTTGATTTTGAGGTATCAAAGAAACCACAACAATGAAAAAAACCATGTCATAGCCACGTTATCGTCATCGTGAAGAATAGTAATGATCATGCTAACATATAAATATAGCGTTCTTAATAAACGATACAATGACACAGATATATTATTTTCTATCCACGACTGAAGAAATTTCAGTACATAATTACAAAAACAACTATGCCATGCCATGGCAAATCCAGACGCTTGCACCACTAAGCAGTGAAAAGTGAAAATTAATTGTTGGTTTTGCACACTCTTTTTTTCTTTTATGTATATATATATATATATATATATATATATATATATATATATATATATATATATATATATATATATATATATATATATATATATGTATATATATATATATATATATATATATGAAACAAATCAAAGGCGTAGCAATTTTAACCTCCTCTAGATATACGGTATGTTTTATTAAAGCTCATAAACTGACATCGAGAAGTTAGTGTAAACAGGTCGAAAACCTAGTCAAAAATTTAAACAGTAGGACCTAGTTTTGCGCTGACTGGATTCAGCAATGTTCAAACTGTTATGTAAAATAAAGATAAAAGTACAAAAAAAAGTAAATGAATAAATAAATAAATAAATAAATAAAATAAAAAATAAATAAAATAAATAAATAAAAATGAATAAATAAAATAAATAAATAAACAGATAGATAGATAAATAAATAAAAAAATAATAGGGGATATTCAGGCAATCTGTTTGACGTACGTATTGTTCTTTGCTGTGCCGTGTAAACAAATAATAGAAAATCAGACTAATGAATAACTTAGATAAAATACAGAGTATGCTCACCCCTTGCTCACCTATGTCATATTGATGATGAAGACACGTATTTTCGTCAGTAGCTAGTTTCCGAGAATCTTGTTGAACTAATAAGGGTTTGTGATATTGCGAGTATTCACTTAGTGCCCCAAATTCACTGTCATATGGACTGTCTGTCTTTCGGAAAATCGGGCTTCTGAAACGCAGTAGCAGTTTAGACACTTCGATCATCCATGTTGATACTCAGTAACACCATTACGAAAACATGCCTATTCAAATATATAGATATTTTCATCTCCAAAAACTAAAAAAATTCAGATAAAAAACTCTGATAGTTTTCATATTTCTGCTAAAAACATAGATTGTTGGTACTCGTTAGAACCGCCTTGCCGAGGCGGTTCTAACGAGTACCCACAATCTATGTTTTTGAGCAGAAATAAGGAAAATAAGGCATACCCCTGTAAACCCCAGTTTTACTATATAAAAGTGGGGTTGAAGGGGGTCAAAATTACATAGGCATGTTTTCGTCATGCTAATAATTTAAACATAATTTGTCAAATTGTCTGCAATAACTAGAACTAGTACTGATCTCGCATTTCGGTAAAACAGAGTATCAAAATGGGCATGTTTAGCGAACATTTTACGAAACAAAGTAGTATTATACGCTTATTGCACTGATATTGGTGAATAGTGTCCCGAGTTGGGATATCAGAAGATCCTAGACTGCTAACGTTCTTTGATACCCCAACACGTAGCAATATTCAACAATATCAATGCAATAGATTTACCATTTTTATTATATCGCTATAAATATTTCGCGTAATTTTTAGATGTTTATAACCTCAAAATAGACATATTCGTTATCTACGTTCAGATTTCATCGCCCATTTATAATAATCTTCATATGTATGGCTATGCGAGCCGGAACACAGCATTTCCTATAATATTACATATACACCCAGCGAAGACTCAGATCAGCTTGCGACAATGCACAGGCTGATTAGAGTCTTAGCTGTCCGCCTGATGACGCTTTGGAGCTTTAGCTATCCACAGTTCCCTGCAAAGATGCTGATCAGACTGTGCGGATGCGTAGGCTTATCTGAGTCTTCGCTAGGTGCACATGCTAACTTGTAGAAAATGCTGTGCCCCGGCTCCTATGATAACACACGATTTCTAGCCGCTGTCAGTCAAGTCTGGTTCCTGCTGTACATCGTAGCGTAATGCCACTGCTATTACTTGTATCATACAGTTTGTCACCCGTTCCTTTCATACATATCACTTGTACAATCGACCTCTATATCATGAGCATACTAGTATGTGCTTGCTTAACAATAAATATTTTCCGTAGGCGATAATAATAATATTCCAACTTGTAATAAACCACGCGTACAATGTTTACAAATACCTTCTTACTTGAGAAACCTACTAGAGCGCTTAACCTTTCAATATTCAAAACCCTGTCAAGCCCAGCTCCGGAAGCTATGCTATTTTCATGAACTTATTTATCTACAGTTTCTAAGAAAAAACAACTAAGCATTTTTTTCCGAGGAGTAGCACAATAAAACTATACTTTTTTTCAGCTGAGGATCATTTTAGGATGAAACCCACATGAGTTTTAATTATATAAACTTGCCTTTCCTCACCGCATCTTAAATTCAAGGCCAATTGAAGGCATCAATGTATTTTCTCTGCACCGAATCTTCTCACCTAAAATGGCGGGATCACACCTTATAAATATTTAGTATATAGATAATGTGAAAGTTAATTTAGACTCATATTTTTGAATAAGGAAATAGTATTTATCATAATGCAAGCATATTTAGTAAAATACTTTCAAATTGAAATACCACTCTTAAATAATTGTTATTCCCATTTGTACCTAACTTTGTAGACTATTCCAAATAGATTTAGACATCAAGTGATTTTTATAGTATTTAAACTGCTTTACTTTAACTATTATTTTAGCTAGTTTAAACTAGTTACCAAACTGCTTTAAATTAAGGTAAAACAGAGAACATACTGACCTGTACATTCACAAAGTAGATATTTTTATTTTTCTGTTGACTGTTAAAAATGTTGTGTCTTTTAAAGGCGTATTCGTATATTTTACTCATAGTGTCATATTTAAGTTATCTTCTTTACCCAAACCAAAGAGAAACCTGAACCGATATGATGATATTCAAAACCTTATGTTGTATACTAAGTATCCCTGGTAATATTTAAACAAAAATCATTTTCTGATGACATAGCACTAACTAGGATATGTTTTATTGATTTGCATTGAATTTTATATGGGTAAATAGAGACAAAGTAGTTGTGGTCATGGTACCCAAGCTATAATCCAAACTAACAAATCCGTAAACGAATGACGAATCAGAATGTTCAGACCAACAGACATGAACCCCAAAATAAAGGGTGTAATCTAGCGTCCGCGGATAGTAAGCATTACTTGGTAAGCAAGCATCGCCCACCATGCCCATAGGCTTGAACGAAGGAAATGTAGGTTGACGCGTATGTCCGGGATTTTAGAAGTCTACTTATGGTTTATCATTGGTAAAAACATCATAAACAATTCTGGAAACTGCCACATTGTAGAGATTGACCAGCTCATGATGTCTCCCAATAAACTTCTTAAGTGTTGCTACCAGTTTGGTTTTTCGATACCCCTGGCTCAACAACCTTGTGGTTAGCACTTTCCCACGTTCAGTGAAGTCCTGATAATTTGGACAGGCTCTGGCATAACACATTTCCTGCGACAGGTAAACGCCGTATGCTGGCGCAGAAGGGATATGTTTGCTCAGGAATGGAAAGTCAACAATGGGAAAATTGAAATAAGCATATTATTGTATAGAAAGATTGTGAACCACATTATATTGCCACACGTGCACTGACCAGCCAGCTGAGCACTATGACTAAAGACAAAAACATGTAATTATGGTTATAACTGCATGCACCAAAATGGTTCAGAGATGGTTTGGCAACATTAAGTTGAAAAATTCAAACATTTTACATTCGCTATCTTCGATACACTTCTATATGTGTCTTACCAATTTTCTGATATCGCAAGCATTACGAAAACACGCCTATTCAAATATATAGAAAATTTCACCTCCAAAAACTGAAGATTTTTTTAGATAAAAAACTGATTTTTTTTATATTTCTGCTCAAAACATAGATTGTGGGTACTCGTTAGAACCGCCTCACCGAGGCGGTTCTAACGAGTACCCACAATCTATGTTTTTGAGCAAAAATAAGAAAATAATGTATACCCCTGTAAACCCCAGTTTTACTGTATAAAAGTGGGGTTTAAGGGGGTCAAAATTATATAGGCATGTTTTCGTGAAGACTGTCGCTTGTTTAGAATTTATGCTGCCATACTATAATACAATTAATGCTCTCTATTATAAACCGCACTCTTAAACCAGTAAAAACTGCCTAAACTAAAGAATATTATAAAACACTGTAATACATCTCATAGGTAATGTATTCACTAGATTGACAGAGGGTAAAAACCCAACACCCCAAGTGCTGACATGTTTTCCTCTACCGGGTTTAAATGGGCTTTCTGAAAATAATCATCACAATTCCTTGATATGGCGCAGGGTGGGTTTTCTATTGCCATCACAAGGTCTATGAGTTCATACGCTCTTATATTAAAATATCGAGAATGAAGAATGCCTAAAGCGCTCTAAGGGACATAGGGGATTATGCATATGTTCTTAGGAGACATAACCAAACCGATTTGTACTTTCATAGGAATCTCTTTCGTTTTATTTGGTACTAAAAAGCTCCACAGAGCAGGGCAAAATACGTCCGTTAGGTGCCTTATTAGGAAATGAAATGATAAAAAAAAAGGACTTTGTCAATAACTGTGTCAGTTACATAAAAAGTACGAATGGACAATGAAAAATTACCCAACCTCCAAGTAAGACCTTGATCTTGATATGACATCACTGATAGGTGGGTTCTGTATGTCATCCGGTTTAGGTAAAACTGAAGTGGCAAGAAAAAACCTTCCAGTGATTTAGAAGCTATACAATGGATTCAATACTTGGTAGACCGTAACCTCGCAACAACGTGTGCGTTCCTCAACATAGTGTTTATTTACAAAGTTTCAGCTTGATAAGATGGAATTATAAAAGTAAGCCGGAAACGAAAACTTTACAGAAAATTTCAAAGAGGCCTAACTTTGCTAATATTTGAGTTACTGTAACCTCAAAATAATATACGCTGCTCCACATCATAGTCATTATTGACAAAGTTTCAGCTTAATCGGTTGTAATCTATAAGAGGAGTTAGCAGGAAAAAATGTTTACAGAATTTTTCAAAGGGACATAACTCTGTTAATATTTGGTGGACAGTAACCGTAAAACATTATACGCTGCTCCACATCATGATCTAACTTTAAATCAAGTTCCAGCTTGATCGGATGTAAACTGTAGGAGAAGTTAGCCGGAAACGAAACATTTACATAACTATTCGAAGGGATATAACTCTACTAACATTTGATAAATTGTAACCTCGAAATATTATGCGCTGTTCCACATCATAGTCTAACTATAAATTTAGTTTCAGCTTCATCGGATGCAAACTGTAGGAGAGGTTAACCAGAAACGAAGCATTTACAGAAGTACTCAAAGTGGCACTACTCTGCTAATATTTAGTGGACTGTAACCTTGAAATAATATGCGCTGCTCCACATCAAGGTCTAACTATAAATCAAGTTTCAGGTTGATCGGATGTAAACTGTAGGAGGTATGTGCCTGAAATGAAAGAGAAAGAGAGAGAGAGAGAGAGAGAAATTTGCAAAAGGGCATATCTCTGCAAATACTTGGTGGACTGTAACCTCGAAACAGTATTGGCTGCTCTACATCAAAGCAAGGAAAACAGCTTTACCCTAACAAGCAGTTCCGGACAGGACACATCAAACTCAACAACAAGACATTAAACAGGACAAACACGTAAAAGCCCCATAGCGATTAGCCATCTTGCCCCAAGGTAAAAAACTATTTTCATGCTCAACACAGCTGAGCATGAAATGTGTCCCGCTAATAAATCTCAAATTACTAAATATTGCAAATTCTTTTTTGCTAAACATAACAGAGCATGAAAATTTTTCTGCTTATAAATATGAAAATGCCAATTATTGTTGGCATTTTCATATTTATTAGCAGAGAAAATTTCATGTTCAGCTGAGATGAGCATGAAGAAAGTTTTATAACCTCGGGAGCAGGTCCAACACAGAATGAACAACACGAAAACTACCAACTTTGATCTGTGCATAGTAACATATAGCGCAGGGTTGTGATGTTATTGAAGCACTTCGATGCGTCAACCTTGAACAAATGATTATTCTAAAATATAAGTAAAGATACCCATGATTTGTCAACAGTATGAAAGGAAGCCTTCACGAGGCATAAAAGAAGGAGATATGAAGAATAAATAATGAAAAATCAAACGACACAAACGATGCCTCCATCGCAAGAGGACGCACTTCAACAGAGGAATCGCCTACGAAGGGTCAGTAGAGAAGCTGCTGGAAGCTACTAAGCATCGTTCCTGTCCATTTTGAGAATATGTAAACAACTGAGGTAGTGTTTACACTCTTTAGTTGTGGACATTGATCTAAGCAGTTTTATGAAGGCGATTTCGAGAAAATAAGCCGGTGTACAGCACTTCCGACAAAACTGCATGAGCGCCATGTGATATCATCCACCAGCCCGTGCATTCGCGCAGGGTAATAAAGGTCTTCACTGTCCGCCTGAAGATGCTTTGGAGCTTCGTCTATTCAAAGAGTGTCCTGCAAGACTGTAATCAGACTGTAGGCTAATCTGAGTCATCGCTTAAACCACATCATCACAAAAACATACCTATATAATTTTGATCCCCTTTAACCACACTTTTATATAGTAAAACTGGGGTTTACAGGGGTATTATTTTTCTTATTTCTGCTCAAAAACATAGATTGTGGTTACTCGTTAGAACCGCCTCGTCGTGGCGGTTCTAACGAGTACCCACAATCTATGTTTTGAGCAGAATTATGAAAAAAAAATATCAAAATTTTGCATCTGAACATTTTCATTTTTGGGTGATAAAATTTTCAGTATATTTGAATGGGCATGTTTTCGTAATGGCATGCAGGCTTGTAGGAAAGGATGTGCTGAAGCTCAAATATTGTTTCAAGACAAGGGTAATGGGAAGCTACTGCTTGATGTATTTGAAATATCAGAATATTACGATATCGTCCCTTGTTTGTCCGTGCTCGTCAGTTTTAATTTTGATGCCATTCATGCAGTTTAGTTAAATGACGCTGCCAGAACAGAATTGTTTTAGGCACATCCAGGAAACAGCTACAAAATCCCCCTATCGATACCAATGTTCAGGCTAGTATTAAAGAAAATTAGTGTCAGAAGAGCAAATTTATTCCTCAAAAAGTATATCTCATGATAACAGAGGAAATAATTTAGTTGATCCCTCTTTATAGCAAATAGTTTAATAAAGAAAAACGCAGGCTGATCTGAATCTTCATAGGGTAAAGGTATCGAAAAGGTCGTTTGCTTACAACGATAGGTGTTTTAATTAAATCTTTTAATTGGCCAAGAATATATCTACTGTTCTTCAACCTGATAAAGAAATCGTATACAAGTGCATGGCAATAATTTGAGTGCATTGAGGTCTTGAAAGTAATGCGTCTTGGATGTCACTGAGATTTTTGGCCACGACTTATTATATTCAAATATTCAGCGTGTCTGAAAGTAAACCACAGAAACAAAATCAAAACACACACACACACACACACACAAAAACACACACACACACACACACACACACACACACACACACACACACACACACACACACACACACACACTTAATGCGCTTTTCCTACTTGGCTGTTACGTGTTCTCAAACGTTTTGATATTTCACTTAAGGAGTGTTGGCACATCATTTCACCAACATGTTTTTAAAACAAAAAACAGAATGGAGTTTAAAAAACATCAAATAGTGTTGCATAACTGGACTTAAAGAAACATAATACATATTCAAAACTATTACACTGATTTTTTTTTCTAATGTCAGATAGGCACGCAGAAGCGATTGGTTTTGTTGTACAATTAATAACCTTATGTTATTTTTTATTCACAGCTCTTTCCGGTACTCGACATAACAGACAAGCATTGCACTACTTAAGTTTTCATACGTTAATGTGCTTCTTGTCATGTAAATAACGAGTTTTACACCGGTTTTATAATTAAATTAGTTAATACTGAACCAAAATACATCTTCTTGGCCGGCGCGCGAATCGCGCCGGTCTCTTGATATAGCTTTGGACTTAACATATGGTAGACTATTCGATTAGATCACATAGGACGTTTTATATTTGCCGGGACGTCGGTTTGTGACGATCCCGACAAATATAAAAAAAATCTTAAAACAAACTGTGTTATAAGCAAATTAATGTCTATTTTATTTTCATTTCTATCAAGAAATTTCATAAAGCTTAATAAAAGCAAACGTTAACTCTTTCGGTGCCAAATTTCAAATCTCTTTTTTAAAAAACCTTCGCTTGAAAAGAAGTTCATATGTATAGTTGAAAGACCGAATGTCAAACAGCGTAGATCCAGATGAGACGGCTCATATGATTCTATATATCGTTTTTCGCAGTATGATTGTAAGGGTTTGAGGACTGTTCATGGTTTTCATAATGACCGCATACATTGTATCTCATGAACCCCAATCCATTCCTCGTCGATGAATTTGGAGAGATTGAATATCTGAACTCTAGGAAAGGTGTGCTGTTAGGATTGCTGCTTCGTCTATTAATGGAAGTAATAAACACAGGTCACATTCTTCGTCATTATTGCGGGAGAAGCCTGTAATGATCCTTTTAAGACAGACTGAACTTAATAAAGCAACATATAAACCAAAACTGTTATACTGAAAACATTGTTTTAAATAATGTAACATTACTTGTAGGCTCGTTTTGATTTGTATTTTGTTTAATAAATAACATCATGTTAGTATGTTTACATTTTTTGGTACTGAAATAATAGATAAACAATGTACTATTTAGCGCATCAATCATTATGTCAATAAGATTTATATGTATTTTACACTTGACTCCTGATGTACGGCACCCGTTCATGATTGTTTTTGTACCAAAATACATCCTGTACTCACCGGAATCTATACTTTTTTTGTAGACATCTCGAAAACATGCCAATATAATGTTGACCCCGTTAAACCCCACTTTTATATAGTAAAACTGGGGTTTACCGGGGTATACATTATTTTTCTTATTTCTGCTTAAAAACATAGATTGTGGGTATCCGTTAGAACCGCCTCGCCGAGGCGGTTCTAACGTGTACCCACAATCTATGTTTTGAGCAGAAATATGAAAAATATCAGAATTTTTATCTGAAAACTTTCATTTTTTGGTGGTAAAATATATTCAGTATATTTGAATAGGCGTGTTTTCCGTAATGCCTGTCTGTACATATTGGAGTAGCCACTGTGAAACACAAACAACACACACACACACACACACACACACACACACACACACACACACACACACACACACACACACACACACACACACACACACACAAGGCACCGAAAGAAGACTAAAAGATGGAAAGGCTGGAATATCTAAGTACAATTTATATCAAGGCACCGGAAAAGGACTAAAAGGAGGACAACCAATGACAAAACTAACTAACACATTATAATAATGGAGTTCCGAACAAAGAAGAATTGCCACAGAGTGGTCAGTATAGAAGCTTATATAAGGCATATCTCCTCTTTTACAGTATGATTAGTGGGGTGGGGTCGTGGGGTGGGGGTGAAGGAATGTCATTGATATCATGATGTGCGGATAATTCCGAATTCAACCCTTCCCCCATTTTACAATATAAAGTTGTGATATGAGGAGGACGTGTATCTGAACTATCTAAACAAAACGTTTCTTTGTACGGCTAAAGCCTCAGAAACATTTTATTGGAAATACTTGTTTATTTAAAGTCCATTCAAAAGAATTGGAGCCTTATTGTGAGCATGCAAATAAGGGATAAGATGGCAGAAAGCGAAATGTTTCACTACATGTAGTTGACTAATGGTAAGGAAAAAATAAAACATTTATACTTAATTTGAACAGAAAATAAGATGACAGTGCCGATTTCAGTAATACCGGAACTGAAAAGCCGGTAGGTTGGCAAACGACTTGTGAACACATTTGAACTCTTACGACCTCCTCTAATTCATCGAAAATAGTTGCTTTTGAATGAGACTTCTAATGTTCCGACACTAATGATTAATTCGTGTCACTACCTTGTTCAGCTGTATGCATTAAGTAGTTTTAATGAGAAAACGATGCACTATGACAAAACATAAATCATCCTGTTTGATGTCAGATATTATGTCAACTTAATTTTTAAGAAGAATGGATACACTTCTATGTAATAAAATATACAGTCAAATCTCAATGGCTCGAACATCTTTGGGACCATGGAAATTTGTTCGAGACATCGATAGTTCGAGTCACTGAGGGTTAATCATGGCACCAGTTCAGGAAGCAAATATCGATAATTTAGGGAAATCTTTTCGATTTTCTACACAACAATTGTATGTTGTGTGTACTCATTAGAATCGCCTCGATGAGGCGATTCTAATAAATACACACAACATACAATTCCATGATAAAATAAGAAAAAAAAATCTTGTTTTGAGCTATTGGAAGAATTTTGTAGGGACTGAAAAACGAGTTCGAATCATCCACGGTAAACGAGCCATCCGTGTTCGAGCCATTGAGATTATACTGTATAAAGACTTCCCTTGGAAATAATGAACACACAAAAAAGAACAAATGTCGGAGTATCACATATTGTGACCCTATAAATGATATTAATATATTTCGCAGGACTATATACGCCCCCTAGCATCGGCTTATACAGAACACAATTTTCAATGTCACAAGGCCCCGAGGTTACATCACGAAAACACGCCTACATAGTTTTGACCCCCTTAGACCCCACTTTTATATAGTAAAACTGGGGTTTACAGGGGAATACATTATTTTTCTTATTTCTGCTCAAAACATAGATTGTGGTACTCGTTAGAACCGCCTCGACGAGGCAGTTCTAACGAGTACCCACAATGTATGTTTTGAGCAGAAATTTGAAAATCTAGTAGAATTTTTATCTGAAAACTTTCAGTTTTTTGGTTGCGAAATTTTCAATATATTTGAATAGGAGTGTTTTCGTAATGTAACACTTTTTTCATGCTCAACTCAGCCGAGCATGAAATTTTCTGTGCTAATAGATATGAAATATTTATTAGCAGAGAAAGTTCATGCTCAGCTACGTTAATCAAGGAAGAATTTGCAATTGTTAGTAAGTTGAGATTAATTAGCATGACAAATTTCATACTAAGCTGAGTTGAGCATGACAAAAGTTTTATAACCTCCGGGCCAGAATGGTCAAAGTTTTCCAAGAAATACAAAAAGACAAACTGCACTATGATGATGTAACTCTGTCACTTTTCACTTTTTGTCCCTCTTCTGGAAAGGGGTCGTCTCTAAAATAAAAGAGTTTGTTCCTAACGGATTTCATTCCCAAATAAACACATTTATCTAAAATAGTCGGACCCATATGCCTAAGAGAAGTGTGTGAATCTAGATCGAATTGACACAGAAGCGGTTTAGCCAGGACCAACGGTCTACGCATTAACTTTTAACATTCAGGGCCCAGTTGTTCAAAACTAACGATGCCGTTAGTTAACGTATCGTTAAAACTTTGATCATTAAATATGATATATACACTAATATTTTTGATGAAAAAAAATGTGAGTAGCTTTTGCATTTTCAAAAGCTACCCACATTTTTTCAGCAAAAATACCCGTGAATTTGATCTTGTACTTACTAGAACGGTTAACATTTTGACCACTAACGAGCTCGTTAAGCTAACGACGCTTTAAACAACTGGGCCCAGGTGTCTGTGGACATTGATTACATGTTCATATGGTAGACTTTTCACCATGTTTGTACAATAAAGACAACAGACTGCGTAGATATTTATTGTTTGCACTTCTAAATACATGTACAAAGTTTCTTCTAAAAAAAGAGTCTATTCTAAAAGGGGACAAATTTGTTCCCCGTGCGAAAAGAAACTCTTTACATTTAGAGTATACTCCTTTTCAAAAGAAAGCAAAACTGATCTTAAAGTTACCTCCCAATAAATGTATCAGTTTCCCTTAATAGGAATGCATAGGCGTAACGCCGATTACACATGTGCTTGGTGGGCGTCAGAAAAAAAATGTGATATGATACCGACTATCATACAATATTTTGCTTGTTTTTACCATAGGAACTTCTCATAAAGAAGATCAAAGAAAATAATAAATAGCTTCCGAAATTGGGGCTACTCTTAAAGAAAAGAATTTGCTCTCTGTAGGAGCAGATTCTTTCCATTATTAGTACCCCCTATTTTCGAAGCGAGGGAGAATTTTAGAAGATTACTTCTGGGTGTGCGTAATAATAATGCATTCCATTCTGATTTTCACCGGTAGCGTTTGAGGGGGGGCACCCTAAAAGTAAATAGTGCTTTTATAAAGAGCAACACTCATTGTTTGGAAGCGTTCCATTACTAGGGAACCAAATTCCTATATGCAATCATTCCTTTGAAATATGGTAACTAAATATAAAATTGTATGATTATTTTCCTTTAATGCTAGGATAAGTATGGTAGGAAATAACGATGTCCGCATTTTTATTGTAAATATGGCATGTTTAGTGATTCAGCCATTTTTGACACCATCTAGTTCTTATATAAACAGTGAATCTAATTATGTAGTATGTTTTGTTAAGGATTGCACATTGTCATTGCAAAAGTGGAAAGGGAATTTAAAGAGAATGTAAGTACTGATGTGTAACTTTCGGAGGTAGCTCTAAGCCGTGTCAAGAGAAAAACAACCCCCGGACTTAACGTCGAATCAATTTTTAAGTATGCATGCTCAGTTCTTTATTAAGGCCACATGTCTAATTCTTTGGCAGAAGTTCCTCGGATAAGTTCTGGCAAATTCAAATTCAAATTCAAATGGCGAGACTGAGCGGATGCGCAGCTTGGGGTGTACCTTTGTTGTTCGCATATGCTATAATGCCCGGCGGATACACAGTTGAAATAATATTGATTCAACGTCATGACGAATCAACGTTGATTCGACGCTGTTTCAACTTGTTCCCCAGCATCGTATGAGTTTGGCATGCAAACATGACAGCAAAAATAAACTTTAGTGCTAAAGTAGGAAAGGAATATGTCCAGTTTGGAAATGGCAAGCAGTTTATTTGTGCCCCTTTAAAAAAATGCAGTTGACTCTCGTTATCTCGAACTCGCTTATCTCGTATAACCGCTTATCTCGAAGTGAAAATCTGGTCCCTGCCTAAACATGAAAATCTAATAACATGTAAAAAAAATATTGTGGAAAAGAGGAGAAATTGCTCCTTAGGAGCAATTTCTCCTCTTTTCCACAATATTTTAACATATCTATCTTCATATATTACACATATATTTGTTAAATGTGATAATCGAATTAGTTTTTCCTTAATTCTGCAAATCTGATATGTCCAAGTACGGATATCTCGAAGTATTTCAGAGAGTCCCTTGGAATTCGAGATAATGAGAGTCGACTGTAGTTATATGTATCTCCCTTGTCTATATTTCAGCCAGCATCCTACTAAAACATCACGAAAACACGCCTATATAATATCGACCCCGTTAAACCCCACTTTTATATAGTAAAACTGGGGTTTACAGGGGTATACATTATTTTTCTTTTTTCTGCTCAAAAACATAGATTGTGGTACTCATTAGAACCGCCTCGCCGAGGCGGTTCTAACGAGTACCCACAATCTATGTTTTGAGCAGAAGTATAAAAAATATCAGAGTTCTATATCTAAAAATTTTCAGATTTTTGGGGATGAAATTTTCTATATATTTGAATAGGCGTGTTTTCGTAATGTATATATATATATATATATATATATATATATATATATATATATATATATATATATATATATATATATATATATATATATATATATGTATATATATATATATATATATATATATCGGATCAATCCTGTCGGGCTGATAATGGTCTAGTATAGATTTAAGAACTATGCTATGGCACTTACGAATTTTACTTTTTCTACTTAAATCTATATCGGACCGTTATATGAAGCAAACTCCTTCCTTTTAGAGTAGTCTGCTTTTCCGAAGAGGTCGATGTGCTGAAAACCAAACAGGAGGTCAAAAATATTGTTTCCCTTGTCAGAAAATCTATAAATGTATCCAATTACCCTATTTACCGGATTTCATATTGATTACAAAAGGCAGTTTCTGACTAAACTGTCACCAGTTTCTTCATAGGCATCACGAAAATATGCCAATATAATTTTGACCCCCTTCAACCCCACTTTTATACAGTAAAACTGGGGTTTAGAGGGGTATATATCATTTTTCTTATTTCTGCTTAAAAACATAGATTTTGGGTACTTATTAGAACCGCCTCTATATTTCGAGCAGAAATATGAAAAAATATCAGATTTTTTATCTGAAAATTTTCCGTTTTTGGTTGTAAAATTTTCAATATATTTGAATAGGCGTGTTTTCGTAATGGTGTTTGTTTAAGTTCAATTTTGTGCTGCATTACAGGCACATGTGCCAATTGAGGAAACGACCATTTGCTTCCGTTCTGCTCTGGGTATGCATAATACATTTGGTTAGTTCGTCATGTAAAGACACAGGAACCTGTCCGTTGAACTTTTCCTGGAGGCAACTACGACAAAGGCTCACACCACTTCAATATGCCGTTACACAGGCACAATACACAGAAAGGTAATACAGTATAATCTCAATGGCTCGAATACGGAAGACTCGTTTACCGTGGATGATTCGAACTCGTTTTTCAGTCCTTACAAAATTCTTCCAATAGCTCAAGAAAACAAATATTTAGGGATTTTTTTCTTATTTTATCATTGAATTGTATGTTGTGCGTACTCATTAGAATCGCCTCATCGAGACGATTCTAATGAGTACACTCAACATACAATCGTTGTGTAGAAAATCGAAAAGATTTCCCTAAATTATCGCTATTTGCTTCCTGAACTGGTGCCATGATTAACTCTCAGTGGCTTGAACTACCCATGTCTCGAACAAATTCCCATGGTTCCAAAGATGTTCGAGCCATTGAGGTTCGACTGTATCTCGATATCCTGTTTAGGTTTATGACCTTAAACTCTTCTCCTGCTAAGGATATGTCCTGACTTTGCAAAAAGTGTCGATCCAGATCCATCTGATCTGGATCTGCACCGTTTGTAAATATGTGAACTTATATCAACAATATGGGCCCAGGCGTTCAAAGCATCGTTAGCTTAACGAGCTCGTTAAGGTCATTTCGTTATATGTTTTAGAGGATTCAATATACAATATTGTGATATTTATTGCTGAAAATATGTGAGTAGCTTTTGCACTGCAAAAGCTACTCACATTTTTTCAGCAAAACATTTCAGCATATTTGCACATCACTCGATGTAAATTTTAACGAATCGTTAACTAATGATGTTGTTAGCTTTGAACAACTGGGCCCTGTTTTAACTAATCTGATTCGCTGACAATTAGAAATAGACGTAGTATCTTAATCTATTCAGTATGACAAGGGTTTACAGTCTTCTAGAGTTTCTCACTACGTACTTCTTTCATTATTTACTTCTTATTTTTCTAGCTCTCATTTCTTAGACCTTCACTCATTGTTTCTGATTTCTCAGTTTTGAATTTGACCTAATAAGCTTGTATGTAAGAAATAACTAAATAACTCTCCTTCTCTCTCTCTCTCTCTCTCTCTCTCTCTCTCTCTCTCTCTCCCTCTGTGTCCAGGTCTGCCTGTCTGTTTGTCTGTCTGTCTGTCTGTCTGTCTGTCTGTCTGCCTCTCTCTCTCTCTCTCTCTCTCTCTATTTCCCCGGGCCCCGTCAGTTCCAATATTTAAGATAAATACGGGAATCAGGCTTTGATCCGCAGTCTGATGTGTGAGTCTCAATGTGCGTATTTGTCATATACTCAAAGCTCGCTTATAAATATAATATTATTTTGACAGTTATAAAAATGCTAACTTTGGTCCTGCTGCTGAACCCAGATATACCATGCCTTTGTGAACAGTGTAGATCAAGATCAGTTAGCTTCTTCAGAAGCCAACAGATATGATCTACACTGTTTGTCATTAAGTGTGTGAATTTGTATTAACAATTTCTTTCAAGAGATCTGATTGACTGAAAATTAGAAGTGGGCAGGTCATTTTAATTTATTCAGCATGGCGAGGGTTAATGTGTTTCAGAGCTTTTACCGGTCACCTACTATATAACAACGCCCGGGGCACATACAAGTGTGTTGTATGCGGTAACGAACTATTTTCTTCGGACCACAAGTACAATCCAGGTACAGGATGGCCTTCATTCTATGACGTACATGCTAATACAAGTGTTATTCGAACACCTGACAACGCCTTTGGTAATTATTACATCACGAAAACATGCCTATATAATTTTGACCCCCTTAAACCCCACTTTTATATAGTAATACTGGGGTTTACAGGGGTACGCATTATTTTTCTTATTTCTGCTCAAAAACATAGATTGTGGGTACTCGTTAGAACCGCCTCGGTGAGGCGGTTCTATCGAGTACCCACAATCTATGTTTTGAGCAGAAATATGAAAATATCAGAATTTTTTATCTGAAATTTTTTTTATTTTTCGGTGGTCAAATTTTCAGTATATTTGAATAGGCATGTTTTCGTAATGTTATTATTTTTTTTTCTGGAATTAAAGCGCGAATCAACAAAATAACTGTTTCACTCGATAAAATCTTATAATTAGTTCGATTAAGTTGCACGTTCCGCAGTAAAGTCATCCGAAAGGAGGACCTATGTCACCATATCCGTGCGTCCGTAATCAGTATGTAAAAATCGCTATAACTGTTAAACCGCTTCGAATATTTTGATAATTTTGACAAATGGGTACACATTTACAACCAATAAAATTGTCAAAAGCCATAGTTCTTGGCAAATAGCTTCTTCGAGGCGTGTATGTCCGTTCGTATTCAGTTTGAAAAAAAATCGCTATTAAATTTTTTACCGCTGGGATTATTTCAATAATTTTGGCATGCAGATACATATTGACAATATCTAACCAATGAAATTGTCCAATGCCAGATTTCTTTATAAATAGTCTCACTGAGGCAAAATGTGAAAATGTGATGTTGAAAATTCTTTTACTGCTAACCTTCAGTTACAACATCACACAGTTTTAAACATTTCTGTATCAGTCCTTTACCTTTTCTGACCTGTCCCTAATGGTTAGAATTTGGTAAAAGGATAAAATCATGTCAATGCGTTTTTGCGGGTCGTGCACATTGATTTTATCAGTGATCGAATTTACCGGACACAGTGCAGACAACCCGCTCACTGAATTAAGGTTTGACGGAAAGACTAGGGGATTTAATTGGGTACAAAACTCGGATCGCCACGCATCCATAAATACCGTGAACATTAGAAACTTATGTCTATCTGCAATAATATATCTAATCTTCACCACTCGCTTGGCTTATTCAGCAGACGACATACAATTTGCATGTTATTTCAAATCCTGTTTTCGGAAAAAAAAGTGTAAATATTTCATATATCGTGTGCTGAAAAATTTACCCAGAATGCTAAACGTTACAAGATATGAGCCATAACGTGAGAAAAACGTACTTCTTACATATGCGCATGCGCAGTTGCACAGTCCGATCAGTGTCTTCGCTGATCACATGAAGAAAGATTTTATCATTAGCTATCAAAATGCACATATTGAAGATTCTGATCTGACTGTTTAAACAGTTTGTTCTATATTTCTATATACTTTAACAGCTTAATTAATATCATTATGATTAACCCTTGTCCTGCTGAATAAATTAAGATGCCACACCCTTTTCAAATTTTCAGCCAATCAGATTAGTTGATCCAGATTATTGATATAAATTCACATACTGAATAGCAAACAGTGCAGATCCAGATCAGTTGGCTTCTTCAGAAGCCAACTGATCTGGATCTACACTGTTTGCAAAGGCAGCCTATATCCGGGTTCAGCAGGACAAGTGTTAATATTAGTACTTTTATTTTCTAGGCTGGAGCAGGATTGAAGTGTCTTGTGCTCGATGTGGTGCGCATCTAGGTCACGTGTTTGATGACGGTCCGCCTCCGACTGGGAAAAGATATTGTATTAATTCGGCGTCGCTTACCTTTGTGGCATCAAAGAAATGATAATAAAAATGATGAAGAAATTAGACTGTTCACGTATTCTTAACCCATTTATGCCCAATGGAATCTTCTACCCCCAACAGTTGGAACAGCCAATTTTCAACAGAAGGAATGTCTAGATAAGTTTTAGTATTATCATGCTTTGTCAAATTGTGAATTCAATGCAAAAAGAAAAAAACGTAGAATCTGATCTGCGGCCTTTAATATAGCCATGTTTTATAGAAATTTCTTTATATACAATGTAATTCAAATAGGGAAGACCCTGATCAGACGCCGCGTTCTGCGGCGTCTGATCTAGGAAGGTCTACACTGTTTGCTAATGTCCCTTTTTGGGGACGCTAGGCATAAATGGGTAAATTGAATGGTCTCGCTATAAGATAACGGTTTGTGTGAGACCTTTTCGTACTCACAAGCTTCTCTTCTGTGTGTAACAATGGGTCAGAGGTCAACATACTATAAATGTATTCCGGAAAATCATAAAGTCGATATACACAAAGGCAAAAATTGGAATGTTCAGACAGATAGACATGGGTCCAAAGTAAATGGGGTGCAATCCGACGTCCATGGAAGTAAGCATTACTTAGCACGCATCACGAACCATGCCTATGAGACTAAACAGTTTAAGAAAATACGGAAATTAATGCCAGGAGTTTAAAAGTCTGTTTATAGCTTGGCTGTGGCAAAAACATCAGATTTGACTGGAAAAAGTCATATTGTAGGGATTGACAAATTAATGATGCCTCCAATAGAATAAGCAAAAAACAGACCATTACGAAAACGCTTATTCATATATATATATATATATATATATATATATATATATATATATATATATATATATATATATATATATATATATATATATATATATATATATTGCAAAATTTCGCCACACCAAAAACTGAAAATTTCAGAAAAAAAAAAAACTCTCATATTTTTCAAATTTCTACTCAAAACATAAATTGTTGGTACTAGTTAGAACCGCCTCAGTGAGGCGGTTCTAACGAGTACCACAATCTATGTTTTTGAAATAAGAAAAATAATGCATACACCTGTAAACCCCAGTTTTACAATATAAATGTGGGGTTTAAGGGGTCAGCATTATATATACATGTAGGCATATTTTCGTGATGCAAATGCTTGTTCCAGATGCACTACTATACTGACGGTAAAACTGCGTAGGGTTGAGGCGTGTGCATAGGGACGAACTTATGTATCAGTGAAAGATCACCGAACATAATCCAGCAGGCACAAAACGTTGAAACAACATCATTTTAACATAGATTCAATGTCAACGACGTTGAAACAACGTAGTTTCAATGTTGTGTGCCCACTGGGAAAACTTGATGATATTCGCCTTCTTTATCGTAAGGTCTGCTCTTAAATTAAATAATTTGCTTCCCCTGTCCCCTAAAAGAGTAGGCCCCCGTCCCCACGTTTTGAAAGCCATGTTATGGAGAATTATTACAGACTTTTTTCTGCAAATGCGTACATCACGAAAACATGCCTATATAATTTTGACCCCTTTAAACCCTACTTTTATATAGTAAAACCGGGGTTTACAGGGGTATACATGTTTTCTTATTTCTGCTCAAAAACATAGATTGTGGATACTCGTTAGAACCGCCTCGCCGAGGCGGTTCTAACGAGTACCCACAATCTATGTTTTGAGCAGAAATATGAAAAATAACAGAGATTTTTATCTGAAATTTTTCAGGTTTTGGGGGTGAAAATTTCTACAATATTATTTGCATAGGCGTGTTCTCGTAATGAAAACAGTTCCTCTCTAGCTACGCCTTGACGCATTGACAGTAACAGCCACGGTCCAGGCATGCGCCTGCACTGCTTGGTTTCGTTGAATAGATACATTCTTGATGTTCGTCTTTACCTTCTTGTGAACCATCACTAAAACACACCTATATAGTTTTGACCCCCTTAAACCACACTTTTATACAGTAAAACTGGGGTTTACAGGGTATACATTAAATTTCTTATTTCTGTTCAAAAACATAAATTTTCGTCTTTGGTGGTAAAATTCTCAATATATTTGTATGGCCTGTTTTCGTAATGGGTACATAATCATAAAACACTTATGGGTCTAATGTCTTTGAGTGTAGGCTGGGAAAATGGTCCTGAACGGGGATTAAAACTGTTTCATTTAATGCCTAACTTCCTGTAATTTAACTTTTTATTGTTAAGCGATGGTCACGTGGACAACAGCAATATAGATTGATTAGTACAAAAGCGGACATTTGGATCGGAGACAACAGGTTGTGGGTTTCATATCGTAAACATAGGTTGGTCTGTCTAACGCGCGGTTTGATTTCATTGGTCAACGATAAACGCGTGGATGCCAACCTCAAGTAAAGTTTGGAGTTTGTATACTTTGGGTCGATACAATCGAGTCTAAATGTCTCATAAAGTAAAGTTTTTTATTTTTGCTTCATATTTGTAAGGCTGACGCTCCGAACTGATAAAATTGATAAATACAAAGTTGACTTAAAAATACTTCTGCAGCAAGGAATATCGGAGTCAGAGTTTTATGGAGACCAAGTTCAGAATTTAGACAAAAACAAAGTTAAATATCTCAACATTTGAGAAAAAAAAATCCAGAACATATAACCCGTTATAGAAGAATACGATATTATAAGGATGTTGTGCGTCAGAAATATGCATGCTTTGTTTTCTGCGACAGGGTATATCGGAGCCCGATGTTTAGGTTAGATACATGCGAGGTATAGCAATTCATAATGATTGCCAGCAACAGTAGCGACATTATTAGTCTTTAATTACTAGAAGATGAGCTACACCCTGATCGTTCTCTGGCAAACGTGAAATGATTCTCGGAGAATGACCGAAGGCGTTCTCCTTTAAATTATGTGGCCCTGTTGTCTTTTGTCAGTAGTGACCCCTGGATTTGCAGACATGCTAGCCAATGCACAGCAGTCATCACGAAAACACACCTATATAATTTTTACCCCCTTAAACCCCACTTTTATATAGTAAAATGGGGTTTACAGGGTTATACGGCGAGGCGGTTCTAACGAGTACCAACCATCTATGTTTTGAGCAGAAATATGAAAAATATCAGAAGTTTTATCTGAAAACTTTCAGTTTTTGGTGGTGAAATTTTCAATATATTTGAATAGGCGTGTTTTCGTAATGGCAAGACAAAAGTAGTGGTACAATGCATGTGTGTAAGGTACAATACCGATGATAGTGGTAGAAAATAGCATCAGACTGATTCAGTCACCACTTTCACACCCAAACACCATCGCAAGATGTTAGAGACATAACATCTGATTTCCAGAATGTTTCATAAATAACAGTAAAGGAACATGTCTGCCAAATTATATTGAAATCGTTTGACAAAATATTTTTAAACTATATTATATAGATATAAAGGAACATAAGCCCTGCCCCTCCCCCCTCCCCCTTCCCACCCGAGGCCATGTGCTTTGACGAATCATGATGGTTTGAACAATATTGGCAGAGGGTCACCAAAGGAACATGTCTGTCATATTGTATTGAAATTCGTGGAACGGTCTCTGACAAGACTATTTTTAACGCTTTCTATTTAGATATATATAGAAAATAAGAACCGCTCCGCTCCTATCCACTCCTGGTGGCCATGTTTTATTTTACGAATGATGGTGGCTTGAACAATCTGGGTAGAGGTTCATCAAACAAAACATTTCTGCCTATTATATTGAAATCGGTCCGGCGGTTTCTGGCAAGGAGATTTATATTTTCTTTTCTTTTGGTCGCTGTGGCAACCAGTATGGATATCAAACCTTTCAACACATTTCAATCAGTATTACCCAAAGATCGCCACTGTGAAATTTGGTTAAATTGGCTCAGTGGTTTAGGAGATGTCGCTTAAAGAAATTGCGGACGGACGGACGACCATCACGATGGACGATGACCGATCACAAGCTTTCGGGGCTCAGCTGAGCTGTAATTATGAAAAAAAAAAAAAAAAAAAAAAAAGACGGGAAGCGTCATATTCACAGATCGCGTTGCACATGTACCACAGAAAATAAGAGGACAAGCGAACGAACAAGAACATCTTACTAGAAGAACATCTGACTTTACGACTAGTCAAAACAGCTACAGTATAATCTCAATGGCTCGAACATGGATGGCTCGTTTACCGTGATTTGAGCTCGTTTTTCAGTCCCTACATAGCTCAAGAAAACAAGTATTTAGGGATTTTTTTCTTATTTTATCATGGAACTGTATGTTGTGTGTACTCATTAGAATCGCCTCATCGAGGCGATTCTAATGGGTACACTCAACATACAATCGTTGTATAGAAATTCGGAAAGATTTCCCTAAATTATCGCTATTTGCTTCCTGAACTGATGCCATAATTAACCCTCAGTGGCTCGAACTACCCATGTCTCAAACAAATTTCCATGGTCCCAAAGATGTTCGAGTCATTGAGGTTTGACTGTATTTCCCTCTTTTCTTCAGGGGATTAGTTATAACGAAGCATATTTCAATAGGTCGACGGCAGATAATTGATGATTGCGTTCGAGCCCTTTATTGCCCTTCTAGTGGTGTTATTTTACTCTAGTTTTCACTTTCTACTTTGTTTCATCATTATAGCGTTTATGATAATACCGCATTGGACCTAATTACCGCAATACCCCTATAAGGGCACAGTTAAGCAATTTGTTTTTTTCTTTAGAATATAGACTATGTACATTTATCTAAAAGCATACATTCGGAATTAAATTGCTCGAACACCGATGACTCGCTTTCCATGGCTCATTCAAATTTGTTTTTGAGTCTCTACGAAATTTTCCTGATAGCTCAAGAAAACAAATATTGAGGGAAATTGTCTAACCAATTTTCCCAACGTTTTATCGTAAGTGTATGTTGTGCTTACAATAATGATTTGGAGTGTGTTGATTTGAATCGCCTCGATGATGCGATTCTAATGAGCACACTCCAATCCATTATTGTAAAGAAGATAGAAGACTTCTCCAAATTGTCATCATTTGCTTCCTGGCTTGGAGCCATGATTAACCCCCGGAGGCTCGAACTACCCATATTTCGAACAAATTTCCATTGCGAAGATTCAGATCGGCCTGAACATCCGTGCAGTCTGATCAGGATCCCCACCGAGCACATTTTGGATAACCAAGCATGCAAAATATCTTCATGCGGACAACAAAAACTGATCAGACTGAGCGGATGCGCAGGCTGATTTGCGTTTTCGGTGGGCAAAATTATCAGAAAGTACGTATCCGCGCAGTCTGATTTGCGTTTTCGTTGGTCGCCTATATCAGACGGTATATTTTCTCACGTTCCGGCTTACATTTGAAAGCGAAAACAACATTAAAAATAGCAAACGTAACACACTTTATTTTAATGAGTCTGTTAATGAAACTAGAGGCCATGTGAAGCCAAGCAAATTACATTGCTGTCATGTGTAGAGTATTAGTTAAACAGAGACGCTGATTTCCATTTTTTTTTTTTTTTTTTTTGTGCGCCTTATTTCCAAGGGCAACGTTTAGAGATTTTATTTGCAATATTACCCATCACGAAAACATACAGTTGTACCTATATAATTTTGACCCACTTAAACCCTGGGGTTTACAGGGGTATACATTATTTTTCTTATTTCTGCTCAACAACATACATTGTGGGTACTCGTTAGAACCGCCTCGGCGAGGCGGTTCTAACAAGTACCAACAATCTATGTTTTGAGCAGAAATATGAAAAATATTAGAATTTTTTTTCTGAAATTTTTCATTTTTTGGTGGTAAAATTTTCAGTATATTTGAATAGGCATGTTTTCGTAATGCCACATCTTCCAGCTACGGCTTGAACAATATTCTATCCGCAGATTGCGGCGTCTGATCTGGGTATGCACTGTTTGCCAATTAGCCAGTCCAGAGTTTACAGATAGCTTTCTTAAAACTGCATTCTGACGTCACAGTGACAAGAATAGCGCGGCTGTAATTAATTGTTACCTGGATTTCGTCTAACGCGCGGTTTGATTATATTGGTCAATGATAAGAACGTGGCCAACTATCTGATGGAAATTTTGGCGTTTGTATACTATGGCTTGATGGTAAACAATCGACCCCATAATCGGTTTTACTGCTTTTTCAACCGGCACAGTAATGTAACTTGTAACACTCCTAAGATCTTCTTGAACCACGTCAATTTATTTTATTACAAGGCATCAGCAGTTCGATAAGATTTCATTTGCACACAGTATTATTTTATACTTAGTTTTCTAAATTGCACTCTTCCAACTTTGAATTCGGACATGTCCATTGCTGCAAATATAAATATCAGCACGCGCATACACGCACATACACACGCACGCACGCACGCACACACATACACACACACAAACAATCAAACAAGAAAACAGATTTAATTCTGATCATAGTCTTAAGCGTAACTTATAGAGTCAATACTGAAAATTTTATTGTCAAACAGCGAAGCATCACGAAAACATGCCTACATAATTTTGACCCCCTTAAACCCCACTTTTATATAGTAAAACTGGGATTTACAGGGATACACATTATTTTTCTCATTTCTGCTCAAAACATAGATTGTGAATACTCGTTAGAACCGCCTCGGCGAGGCGGTTCTGACGAGTACCCACAATCTATGTTTTGAGCAGAAATATGAAAAAACATTAGCATTTTTATCTGAAAACTTTCAGTTTTTGGTGGTGAAATTTTCAGTATATTTGAATAGGCGTGTTTTCGTAATGGACACAGGAAATAGTGTGCGAAAGCTCAGGATAATCTTGGCTTTCACTGTTCGTAAATCATTTATCGTGGTGTGCGTATTTGTATGGCTGTACTACTCTAATACATCTTGAATCTTCTCATAATAGCTGCAAACTCAGAGTGGGGTCATTCTATATTTGTTTATGTTTTATGTTTATATACAATTGATAGATATAAAACTGTACATTTTTTCATAAAACAACATATACAGTCGCCTCTCGTTATCTCGAATTCCAAGGGTCTCTTTTAAACACTTCGAGATATCCGTACCTCGACATATCAGAGTTGCGGAATTGAGAAAAACAATAAATCGAACAACCATATTTACAAATGAATAAGTAATTTGCCTCCTGAAGTTACAGATATATTGAAAATATTGTGAAAAAGAGGAGAAATTTTCTTCTCTTTTCAACAATATTTTGTTATCTGTTATTAGATTTCCATGTTAAAACAGGGACCAGATTTTCATTTCGAGATAAGCGATTATTCGAGATAAGCGGTTATTCGAGATAAACGAGGTCGAGATACATATAACGAGAGTCAGCTGTAGACTGTTTTTACCATTACGCCGAATATTCATAGTAGTCATTCGAATAACAGTATAATTGTCCAACATAGCTTTCTTGGTCAGCCAGGCAACTGTCCATTGCAGCTTGTACACTCGACGTATTACTAAAGAAAAAGCCAGAGGGCTGTTCAGCAGGATCAAGAATAGGGGCCATAAATTGCGGACCGTAGCCCCGTCTGGCAGCACGTTTATATGCGGCGCCTTTGCTGCCATAGTCTTCAAAATAGCAGTTGAAATTGCTTGATAGCAGACCTAGTAAGACTGTGGTTATGTCTTGATCACTTTCATTCTGACGACTACATCTGTATTCAAAGCAGGATGAGTACCCAGTCCCATTAGTTGCATTGTACATTTCAGCAATTCTTGCTCCATAGCTGTTCTGGCCCCATAAACTTACAGCAGTTAAATTAAGTGAAGCTGGATCAACCGAGTCATTATTCCTTTCATAACCCCCCAAACTAATTTCAATCTTTGCAACACATCGGCTCTCGAAGTCGTCGTCAAAGTCAGTTTCGATAAAGTCCGATTCCTTAGTAAACCAGAATGCATTGTCGTCGATAGTGGAATTTATGCATGATTGTTTATCTGGGTAGAAAGGACCAGACTCGTTTAGTGCAGTGTTTACGAAAATTGTGGTTGTGTCATTCTGCAAGAGGGAATAGAAATACGGGGTTACCTCAAGTTCAGACCTGATGTTGCCACTATAATCTGCCACAGTTGCTGGTAGTAGAGGTACACGTATGCCAGCAGATCCATACAGTATTTCAAACCCAGTGACGCTGATTTTTGCCTGAGCTATACCAGCCGGACATTTGATGTTAACGCATGATGTGGATGAAGCATCAAAATAATATTTCACAACCTCTGTCCCTGACGCCAAAATCTGTGAAACCTTTGGAATAAACTTTAAACCAGTCAGTATTTCATTTGATGGAGAAAAATTGTTTTCGAAAGCTCGCAATTTGAAAAAGCAATCGGGTTCATCGTATACTCTGTCAATATTGTACCAAGAGACATTTTGTGGATTAAAAGAGCCGAGGAACTGCTGCTGCGACACTTGCCGACGTTTCCTTCCTGGATTGACTCTAACTTCAATCCAAGTTGCAGTGTACTGGTCAAATTCCCATAGAGCAAATCCTGGTGTTCCGAATACATTAAGCTTCCCGTTAGTAATTAATGTATTTCCAGTAATATCCTCAAACGATATAGAAAACACTCCTTGCGTAACCAAACTACGTTCTTCTCCAATAGTGTTCAGGGTAACGAAACGACCAGGCATGACGTCTAGTAACTCTGGATCTTGTGGATCGAGAAAGGTTAGAGACACGAAAACTTTTCCGTTAAAAGGTGTTCCATCTGACGTAAAGAATGCACTGACGGGTATCATGATTGAGGCCACACCGGTGCTACTGTCAGAAGGAGTGCCTGAGATTGCTAATTGGTTTGGCTGAGTAGGATCGATTTGAATGACCGGGGCTTTCCTTATCATTACAATATCAACAGAAACAGGGGCGATGAGTTCGGAGGGTATATCTGTAAAAGAGAAAGAGTCAATGTAGTTGCCGGTTGAGTCTGTTGCTTTCAAAATAACTCTTCTCAACGCTGAGGGTATAGAGAAAGAAAATTCCCCGTTAGCATCAGTTGCTGTGGTTGCCAATCCTCCATTTAACGTAACTTTGATACCAGCTATTGGAGCATCAGTATCAGAACCAACTACTAATCCATTGATTGAGACCGTAGGTGCTGAACAACTGCAGGAGCAGCCAATCACAAAGGTGACGGAGGGAATTGTTATGAATCCACAGTTTACATCCTGAACCCGGGTCTCTTCACAACATCTGTTGTCATCTGAGCAGGTTTCTGCCGATGAAGGATCCGATCGACATGCTCTATTTTCGCATCTGCCGATGTCTCGTCTACATCCGGGTACTAATTCTACTTCTCTAGGTACACGAGCGCTTGTACAGTCGTCCGAATTCGCTGCAATAGATAAAGAGACATTTATAGATGTGTTTGAGGCAGTGATTATTTAATTTGAAGAAATCCAACATCAACGGAAACATCCTGACAGAGTCCCCGACGTGAAAAGAAAGAAAAACATATGTAATGTAATTTCTTTTAGAGTGCCAATCTCAGATAAAAATTGCACTTTTCACTTGAAGGCGGTTCTCTTAAAAGAAATATATTGCACATTTTTCTTTGTCTAAGGGTAGACCTAGAGGAGCAAATATTTTGCTCTAAAAGTAGACCCCTTTAAGAAGTGATACACGTGCATAGAACCAATTCTGCTCTGCTATAGTGGTCAACAGATACAGTCAGCATAAAGGGCTATTTCTTTTAAATAAAGCTATTTGCCTTAAGAACAAACCATTAGTTTCGAGCCAACACATGAAATGTAACCAATACACTTTAAGGGCAGGCAACTCTTGTCAAATTATTTCATCACGAATACATACCTATATAATTTTGACCCCCTTAAAACCCACTTTTATATAATTTAATATATTTTACAGGGTAAATATTATTTTTCATTTCTGCTAAAAACATTGATTATGGGTACTCGTTAGAGCCGCCTCGCCGAGGCGGTTCTAACGAGTACCCACAATCTAAGTTAAGAGCAGAAATATGAAGAATATCAGAATTGTTTTATCTAAAAAATTTCATTATTTAGTGGTAAAATTTCCAGTATATTTGAATTGGCGTGTTTTCGTAGTGTTTGGCCGAACCGAGCAATTCTGGCCTAGAAAATATGAAACGCGTCACTGCTGTGAAAATGTGTAATATGTCACGACTACTTTACCTGTAATAGTTAAGAGCGCCTCCTGTGAGACAGCGGCAGGTAACGTGTCACTAACCGTTGATTTTGCTGAGCATTTGTAAAACCCTGCATCTGCCGTGTTTAGATTCGTTAGCGTCAGCTCATTTGATGTCTGTCCTGCTATTTCTGTACCGTCTTTAAACCTAACAATAAAGAACCCAGTAATGTCATAAGAGAGCCTTGACAAACCATGTATACCTAAATCAGACTAGCCGGCCTCGTGGGCTCAGTCGGAAACGCGTCAGACTGATAATCAGGGGATCGCGGGTTCGATCCCCCCCGAGTCCGGCAATATTCTTTCTTGGAGATTGAGTGAGTAGAAAATATTTTCTACGGTCATTCTCTCTGTTCCGCTGATTCAAGAAGGGCAGTTGTAGGATTCTTGCCAAAGAATGTGCACAAATACTGGTTAACCGCTTAGAGGACTGTCTGCCCAGGAAAAGTATGGTTAGGTAAACTGACCGGCTCGACATGACACTAATGGATTGACCTGGCCGTAAAATCTCAACTAAATCAGTCAAAGATTAGACGCCATAGAACGCGACTATGATTTACACAGAGTGTCACTCTTATAGCGTGTTTTCAGACTGTCACAGGTAGTAAACTCGGCCTTTTTTAAATTTTAGGATAAATATAGTAAAGAGTTAAGGTGTCCCAATATTAAGGATCTACAGTTTAACTTCAATGGCTCGAACATCTTCGGGACCATGGATTTTTTTCGAGAAACGGGTAGTTCGAGCCACTGAGGGTTAATCGTGTCACCAGGTCAGAAAGCAAATAGCGACACTTTAGGGAAATCTTGTCGATTTTCTACACAATAATTGTATTTTGAGTGTACTAATTAGAATCGCCTCGATGAAGAGGTTCCAATGAGTACACATAACATACAATGTCATAAGAAAATACAAAAATATCCCTAAATATTTCTTATCATGAGCTATCGGAAGAATTTCGTAGTGACTAAAAAACGAGTTCGACCCAGCTAGCATTCTACGTAAATCTACATCGGGCCGTCATCGGCCCGTCAGCTACCCTGACGGGCCGATGACGGCCCGATATTGATTTACGTAGAATGCTGACTGGGGAATTACAAAATGTAGCCATAGTAAACGAACCATTAGTGTTCGAGCTATTGAGGTTCGACTATATATAAGTCGCAGCGTTAAGCGAAGATTTCAATCAGCCTGCGCATTCGCTCAGTTCGGTCAGAATCTTCACTTGGTGCATTTTGGGTAGCCAATGATGAAAAAAATATTCATTCAGGCAACGAAGACTCTGGTCAGGCTGCACAAACGCGCAGGCTGCTTTGAACATTCGTTGGAGGCATATGCATCGCGAAAACACGCCTATATAGTTTTGACCCCCTTAAACCCCACTTTTATACAGTAAAACTGGGGTTTACAGGGGTATACATTAATTTTCTTATTTCTGCTCAAAAATAGATTGAGGGTACTCGTTAGAACCGCCTCGCCGAGGCGGTTCTAACAAGTACCCACAATCTATGTTTTTGAGCAGAAATATAAAAACTATCAGAATTTTTCATCTGAAAGATTTTATTTTTGTTGGTAAAATTCTCAATATATTTGAATAGGCATGTTTTCGTAATGTCAGAAGGTATGATTTATTATGTTGTGGCCCATGTTGTTAAGACAAACCTGTTTTAAAGACCACCCTATTAAACAATTACCTCTATTAGGTCGGACGGCCAAAAACAATTACCAAAGAGACAAGCACGGAGATTTAAAAATGATCTGACTATTTGTGTCTCAGAAAGTCACTTATGAGGCAAATCTGATAAGGGTTAATGCTATTTGTTTGTGTTGAGAATCGGTCAGTATATCACAGTCGATCATCAATTTTATATAGACGACTGATCATCGACTATTAATCGGTTTGTAGAAAATATATTCTCTTTTCCAGGTACATATCCATAGTTCCAGATAAGGTGGGTAATGTTGTCTTATTTCTCCATGAAAAAAAAAATATGTTGTGGTACTCATTAGAAGCGCCTCGGCGACGAGATGCTTCCAAAGAGTACCACAGAATACATATATGTTTCCATGGATAAATAAGAAAAAAATCATGGTCTTGATAAAAATTTTATCAGTACTTTTCGGTTGAAATAAAGCACCTGCTCTCGAATTTTCCCTATTTGAGGCTGTTTTATCATTTTTTTTTTTCAACTTTATTAACCACAAAACTAAAATGACTTAAAAAAGACAATTCAGCATTTCATATTACAGCTTGCCGAATAAAATAAATGAGTGGGTACAACTACGTTGCTAAAATAGATTTTTTTTGATCAGTCGACCTATCATAGGTCACAAGAGGCAAAACCAAGTAAGCATTCTACATAAATCTATAGCGGGCCGTTATCGGCCCGTCAGGGTAGCTGACGGGCCGATAACGGCCCGCTGTAGATTTATGTAGAATGCCAGCTGGGAAGTAACTGATGGTCGATTATCATCAGAACAACGCTACTGTTTGCGATGATAAATTCCACTGACGGAGCAATAAAGTTTGCTTGTACTTACATTTAACACACCTTCAAATGAACAATAGATCCTACGGACACTCCTTATGGAAGAGTTCATGGAAGATAACATTGTATTAATATATTAACACTTGTCATGCTGAATAAATTAAGATGCCACGCCCACTTCTGATTGTAAACCAATTAGATTACTTGTCCTAGGTTGTTGATACAAATTCATATTTTGAATGACAAATAAGGCAGATCCAGATCAGTTGGCTTCTGCTCCTGAAGAAGCCAACTGATCTGGATCTACACTGTTTGCAAAGGCGGGGTAAATCCGGGACAAGCCAGCAGGACCAGTGTTAATACGGAGCTTGCCGATGCGTAGACTATATATAGTTTTTTTGTTGTTTTTTCCCAAAGCATATCCTTTGGATACTTTTGAGCTGCCTCAAAAAAAGCCCCACAAGATATGTTTTTGTGCAAAGCAGCTCAAAAAAGCCCCACAAGATATGTTTTGGTGCAAAAAATAACAAAATGAATTATCATCACAATCATCGCCTTGTCTGAAGCTGTAAATACATGCTTAATAAGGTAATTAGCAGAGGGAGACATCGGACATGGCTTAATTTCATTACATCCTGGATGACTTCACAATAAATAGTGTTGTAAGGAGGCTCCAGTACTTTAGGATTTCAATCTACATCACGAAAACACGCCTATATATTTTTTACCCCTTAAGCCCCACTTTTATATAGTATTTTGCTTATTTCTGCTCAAAAACATACATTGTGGGTACTCGTTAGAACCGCCTCATCGAGGCGGTTCTAACGAGTACACATAATCTATGTTTAGAGCAGAAATGTGAAAAATTTCAGATGTTTTTTTTTTTATCTGAAAATTTCTATTTTTGGTGGAATGATTTTCAGTATATTTCAATAGGCGTGTTTTAGTAATGATAAAATAATTCTGAATGATGATTAAGACAGATAAGCCGCGGCATGGGAAATAAGCCGTTATAGCATATGTGACCAGCAAAGGTTCAGTTGAGCCTGCGCATCCACGCGGTCTCGCCAGAACCTATGCTGTTCGCTTCCGTAAGAGGATTGCCGAGGGAAAACTTCAGCTAAAGAACTAGACATGACGCGTCGCTTAGTTGTTAAGCATGAGAACTGAAAGATTTATTTGACTGAAAGTACAAAGAGCTTTTTTCTCGCGATCATCACGAAAACATACCTATATAATTTTGACCCCCTTAAATCTCGCTTTTATATAGTAAAACTGGGGTTTACAGGGGTATACATTATTTTTCTTATTTCTGTTCAAAAACATAGATTGTGGGTACTCGTTAGAACCGCCTCAGCGAAGCGGTTCTAACGAGTACCCACAATCTAAGGTTTGAGCAGAAATATGAAAAATATCAGAATTTTTATCTGAAAATTTTCAGTACATTTGAATAGGCTTGTTTTCGTAATGAAAAGCCTTTTTTCTCGCGATGTAATTCATATCTTACCATTTATATGATAAGCCAGCTGAAGCTGGTTCTGCTTGACAGCATAGCTTAACATTCTCTCCTTCAGCCCTGTATTTGGATTGTGGATCCTCAGTAATGACTGGAGGAACTGAAAAAAAAAACAAAAAAAACAAAAAACAAAAAAAAAACAAACAAAAAAAACAGAACATGTTATAACCCAGTAAGCATTCTTTATAAATCTATAGCGGGCCGTTATCGGCCCGTCCGGGTAGCTGACGGGCCGATAACGGCCCGCTATAGATTTAAAAAGAATGCTAGCTGGAAATATGCATACCATAAAAGTCCAGCTTAACCTTTTCTGATGTGGACTCTTCCATATTTGAACAGAACCATTGTTCGAAAATAGAGATCGTGATCACAACTTAAAAATATAGTGGCAAACATTGTAGATCCTTATGAGCCATCTCATTATGCGCCATCTCATTTGGATCTCCGCTGTTTGCAAAGCTATATGCTTTGGTCTTCAGGACCGACAGGGTAAAACTATCTGTGACATCAAAGTCCAGTAAAATATCAAACATCCAAAGTCTCGAGAAGACTATCCTATTGTACAGTTTTATCTAGTCATTCGCTTTCTTTGTTTACCCTCTAATCCCTTTTTCGCTAGACAAGCTTGCTGCCTTCTTCAATTACACGAAATTGAGATGCGCACCTGACTAAATAACGGGCCCCATTCTTAGTTAATGCAGGATCGCTTATGAGCATTGTATATCCTTAGTGTATTTTCCACGATGTTTACAAGGGAGACAACTTTTGTGACTTCCTGTTAGCCTCCCCGTACAAGGCCCGTGTACTCTAGGAGGAAAAAATAATGCGCTAAAGCTAATTGCAGCAGACGACATTTTGACTTTGTATTTAATATTTTTTTTAGAGAAAATAATGTTTGGCACTGGCAGACGATTCACATGAAATTTTGTCTAATTTTCTGTGAAAATAATAATAATAAATTCTATCAATTTGAAGTTTTGTCACTTCATTTTTGTACTAGTTATCCAATATTCTCGAAAGACAACATTTGATATACATTTAAAACCTGTTTGAAGCGACCAAGACCCAAAAGATGTTCGCTTAAGACAGGTGGTTGTTATGCTACAGATACACTGTGGTTCTATATGTTTGCTGGTAAAGGGATACAAAGAAATGGTATTTAAATACAGACGATGGATTAATACAGGAGGTTTAAGGAAGATTTGATTATAATATTAGACATCAAAGTATCAATCAGTTTATTTCGGCGGCATTGAATTGTTTTATTTATTACGATTTTTAGGTAAGTGTTATACGAACTCGGTTACTTTATGAATGACTGCGCTTGAACATTTCAGTGGCCAACGAACCACATTACGAAAACATGCCTATTCAAATACATAGAAAATTTTACCTCCAAAAACTAAAATTTTCAGATAAAAAAATCTGATATTTTTCATACTTCTGCTCAAAAGCATAGGTTGTGGGTACTCGTTAGAACCGCCTCGGCGAGGTGGTTCTAACGAGTACCCACAATCTATGCTTTTGAGCGAGGCGGTTCTAACGAGTACCCACAATCTATGCTTTTGAGCAGAAATAAAAAAAAATAATGCATACCCCTGTAAACCCCAGTTTTACTACATAAAAGTGGGGTTTAAGGGGGTCAAAATTATACAGGTATGTTTTCGTGATGCACAAAAATTAAGCAGGCTTATTGAATGTCAAAGGGTACATGTACGTTTTCGTAAGTTACGGCCTATACACATGTTGGATTTTTTTTTGTTTTTTGTTGTTTTTTTTTGTGTTTTTTTTTTCTGTTAGACCTTGATAGTTAACACTTGTCATGCTGAATAAATTAAGATGCCACGCCCATTTCTAATTTCCAGCCAATCAGATTACTTGATATGTTTTTTTTTTTTTTATATATATATATATAGAAATTCACATATTTAATGACAAACAGTGCAGATCCAGATCAGTTGGCTTCTTCTTTCTTCAGAAGCCAACTGATATGGATCTACACTGTTTGCTAAGACAGGGCATGTCGTGTTCAGCAAGAGAAGGGTTAAGTCCATGATCAGGCTGTGTGAATGCACCTCACTGTTAACATGTTGGAAAGTATTGTATCTATCCGCATGCAGTATAAATATATGTTCTTACCGATGCATGTCAGCGATACCGATGACTCGCTGTTTACAATAGATTGTGATAATGGTGCGTAGCCAGTTCGTTCAAACGTGACAACTGTAGGTAATAAACACACCGATATCTCGTAAGTTCCGGGAGCAGAGCTTGATGTCGCAATTATATCCGATGACGTCATCGCCACGCCCATAACTGTCGGGGTGCAATCGGACGTGACGGACACAGTCGCTGTTTCTGTAGTACACGTGGTACCTGGGAGAAAAAAGGAAAATAAGACATTACCGTATCTTCCCTAAGTATTCGAACAAACAGGCCTGAGCAAATAGTGCACTCAGGTCAGAAAGTGGCGTGTAGTCAGGGTCTACATTGGCGGCTACTACATCACAAAAACACGCCTATATAGTTTGACCCCCTTAAACCCCACTTTTATACAGTAAAACTGGGGTTTACAGGGTAGACATTAATTTTTCTTATTTCTGCTCAAAAACATAGATTGTGAGTACTAGTTAGAACCGCCTTGCTGAGGCAGTTCTAACGAGTAACCACAATCCATGTTTTGAGCAGAAATATGAAAAAAATCTGAGTTTTTTTATCTGAAAATTTTCAGTTTTTGGAGGTGAAATTTTCTATTTATTTGAATAGGCGTGTTTTTGTAATGAATCCAGAACTTTCTGAGATACATTAACTGGTAATTAATTAAATTTACCTGTTCAAATTTCAGAAGAATCATAAGGACATCAGATGTCCGAATAACATCACGAAAACACGCCTATATAATTTTGACCCCCTTAAACCCCACTTTTATATAGTAAAACTGGGGTTTACAGAGGTATACATTATTTTTCTTATTTCTGCTCAAAAACATAGATTGTGGGTACTCGTTAGAACCGCCTCGGCGAGGCGGTTCTAAAGAGTACCCACAATCTATGTTTTGAGCAGAAATATTAAAAAATATCAGAGTTTTTAACTAAAACTTTTCAGTTTTTGGAGGTGAAATTTTCTATATATTTGTATAGGCGTGTTTTCGTAATGATAAGGGAAGGTGGACTGGTAAAGAGTTAAAGTGTGAGAAATTAATTAGGGTAAACAGACTCATTATAAAGATTTAAGGTGTCCAAATACTTAGGTCAATAGATTCTTAAGGATTTAAAGTGTCCAATAATTAGGATAAACAGACTCCTTAGGAGTTAAGATGTCCCAAAAACTAGCAGTACGAAAACACGCCTAATCAAATATATTGAAAATTTCACCACCAAAAACTGAAAATTTTCAGATTAAAAATTCTGATATATTTTCATATTTCTGCTAAAATCGATTGTGGGTACTCGTTAGAACGGCCTCAGCGAGGCGGTTCTAACGAGTACCAACAATCTATGTTTTTGAGCAGAAATGAGATAAATAATGAATACCTCTGTCAACCCCAGTTTTATTATATAAAAGAGTGGTTTAAGGGGGTCAAAATTATACAGGTATGCTTTCGTGATGTGGTTAATAGACTCTTAAGGAGTTAAGATGTCCCAATAAATAGAGTAAATATATTCGTATGGAGTTACGATGTCCCAATAATTAGGGTTAATATATTCGTAAGGAGCTACGATGTGCCCAATAAAAACAGTAAATATATTCGTGAGAAGTTACGATGTCCCAATAATTAGAAAAAAAATATATATTCGTAAGGAGCTACGGTGTCCCAATAAAAAGAGTAAATATATTCGTAAGGAGTTACGGTGTCCCAATAATTTGGTTAAATGTATTCGTAAGAAGTTACGATGTCCCAATAGTTAGGGTAAATATATTCGTAAGAAGTTACGCTGTCCCAATACTTAGGGTAAATAGCATATCATCCTGGGAACCGTAACATTCTGAGCTACGTTCACTCTTAAACTGCCAAACACAACAATTGTCGTCTGCTTTAACATCTGCTTGTGATTTTAAAAGTCATTTTTGCAAACAGATAGAACCCAGATCAAACTGTTCCTTTAGGAGTAGTCTGATCAGGGTCCACACTGTTCGCCTGTATTCATAAAATAGGTTTGAAAAGTTTGCAAGAATATTCAGCAGACGACATAAGCAGACGACATTTTCAGATGCAGGTTTTCTTGGCGTTTCAATGGTTAAAGTAAATGTTACTTTATTTAATGTATATACGTAATTTCATCCGGGTATCCGTGTGATTGGAAGACCTAAAAGTACAAATTACAAAATCATGACTTGATTTGCGGTCGCATCCTAGATCCTGTAAAACTAATCTGACTCATATTAGGGAATGAATCTAGTAAATATGGATAAATAAATAAAAAAATGTTTGGTTATAAGTTACTAAAACTTATAATGCCAACGCCTACTATTATAGACTAAGTATTCATATTACACAGCACAATTATAGATTGTAGTCCCTGAAACGGGCCTCGTCAAGCGAAAAAGTGCCTTTGAACACACGCAAAATATGCAGATGTACCTTATCCAGCACATGCGCAAAGTCTCATCCGGGTCTTTGCGCTCCATTCATACCATTACGAAAACACGCCTATTCAAATACACTGAAAATTTTACCACCAAAAAATGGCAATTTTTCAGATAAAAAATTCTGATATTTTTCATATTTCTGCTCAAAACATAGATTGTGGGTACTCGTTAGAACCGCCTCGTCGAGGCGGTTCTAACGAGTACCTACAGTCCATGTTTTTGAGCAGAAATAAGAAAAATAATGTATACCCCTGTAAACCCCAGTTTTACTATATAAAAGTGGGGTTTAAGGGGGTCAAAATCATATAGGTATGTTTTCGTGATGATTCTGTAGTATCCAACAGTTATGTTAGCGGATAGTGAAGGCCCCGATCAGACTGCATGGGTGCGCTGGCTGATTTGGACCTTCGCTGTCCGCATTGCCTGGAGACATGTTTTCGCATGTGGCGCTGCCCAACTGATACAATTACATGTGTATGTTGCAGTCAGCGCTCTTTCTAACGAAAACATGCCTATTCAAATATACTGAAAATTTTCCCACCCAAAAATTAAAATTTTCAGATAAAAATTCTGATATTTTTCATAATTCTGCTCAAAACATAGATTGTGGGTACTCGTTAGAACCGTCTCTAACGAGTACCACAATCTATGTTTTTAAGCAAAATAAGAAAAATAATGTATACCCCTGTAAATCCCAGTTTTACTATATAAAAGTGGGGTTTAAGGGGGTCAAAATTATATAGGCGCGTTTTCGTGATGTAAAAAAAAAAAGCCTATCCAAAATCTGAACAAAACGAAGGCGGTTCTAACGAGTACCCACAATCTATGTTTTTAGCAAAGCAAGAAAAGTAATATATACCCTTGTAAAACCTAGTTTTACTGTATAAAAGTGGGGTTTAAGGGGGTCTAAATTACATAGGCGTGTTTTCGTGATGATTGGAATTGGATAGAAGTGGAAAGCATTGATAACGCGTGTGGAATGACTGCGGTAGAACGAAACACTAATCCTGCTGTTCACATTCCCACGCAGAAAGCGGAACAAAAATTACATAACGAAAACACGCCTACTCAAATATATTGAAAAATTTACAACCAAAAAAAGGAAAATTTTCAGATAAAAAATTCTGATATTTTTCATATTTCTGCTCAAAACATAGATTGTGGGTACTCGTTAGAACCGTCTCTAACGAGTACCACAATCTATGTTTTTTAGCAAAATAAGAAAAATAATGTATACCCCTGTAAATCCCAGTTTTACTATATAAAAGTGGGGTTTAAGGGGGTCAAAATTATATAGGCGCGTTTTCGTGATGTAAAAAAAAAAAAGCCTATCCAAAATCTGAACAAAACGAATGTTGCTCATTTTCGGTGCTCACCGCTGATAATAATCATTGGAAAGATATATTTAATTATTTTTTGTTCATTTATTTGTACACTTTTTGTTTATTTTTCCAAGATTTTATCCAAATGACCATTTCAAGACGATTCAAATCGTGTAGTAGCCGGGGCACAGCATTTCCTACAAGATTACATGTGCGCTCAGCTCGCAGTCTAATCAGAATCTTCGCAGGCTCTGTGGGCAACCAAAGATTCTTCATTGTTTGCCTAAAGATGATTTAGATCATAGGCTATCCACAGTATCCCCAGTATGCCCTTCAAAGATTCCGATCAGACAGCTCAGATGCGCAGGCTGGTCTGAGTCTTCGCTTGGCGCATCTGTAATCTTGTAGGAAACGCTGTGTCCCGGCTTATTTAAGAACATACAGTCGAACCTCAGTAACTCAAACATTTTTGAAATCATGCAATCTTTTTCCAGACATAGGTAGGTCGAGCTACTGAGGGCTAAACACAATGTCAGGTCAGGAGGCAAATGGATATAAATAATTTAGTGACGTATTTTTGATCTCCTATAATAATTGCATGTTGAGTTTACTCATTAGAATCGCCTCGACGAGGCAATTCTAATGAGTACACACAACATACAATTTCATGATAATGTAAGAGAATTTCTCTAAAATATCCATAGATATTTGCTTTTTTGGCTATCAAGAGAATTTCCTAGGACTAAAACGGGTTCGAATTAGTCATGGTAAACGAGCCATCGGTATTCGAGCCATTGAGGGTGCACTGCAGTTGCAGTGTCAATGCGGTAAAGAGTAAAGGTGTCCAAATATTTGGAGTAATCACACTAAAAGATTCCTTACCATCACAAGGCAACGTTATGACACTGGAACTAGTAGTAATGGTTTCTTCTGTGGATATAAAGCCATCTTTTTCCAGTGAAATCGTGACTGGCAAGCTGCACACGTGCAGTACATACGATCCTTCAACGTTGCTAGTTACTTGCACTAACTGTGGTGATGTAATATTGACATCGCTTACAGGCTTCGAACAGTCGGATGACAGGACTGATATAGTCTTCTGTAACAACCCACAGGTCCCAGCTGCAAAGAAAAATCCCGAGAATAGGAATCAAAAACAAATCAATGAGTAAACAATAGATAAATGAGTAAACAATAGATTTACATGTTTATATCACGAAAACATGCCTATATAGTTTTGACCCCCTTAAACCCCACTTTTATACAGTAAAACTGGGGCTTACAGGGACATACATTATTTTCCTTATTTCTGCTCAAAACATAGATTGTGGGTACTCGTTAGATTCTAACGATTACCCACAATCTATTTTTTGAGCAGATAAATACAAAATTTCAGAGTTTTTTATCTGAAAAGTTTCATTTTTTTGGTGGTAAAATTTTCAGTACATTTGAATAGGCGTGTTTTCGTAATAAATTTTCTGATTGATTTAAAAATATCTAGGAATAAAAACCTTTTAGAGAAGCAGAAATTTATGTTGGTCTTCTATTTCAGCCGGGTCACAGCACTTTCCTACAAGATTACATGTGCGACCAGTGAACACTCTCATCTGCACATCTGCGACCAGTGAACACTCTCATCTGCACATGTGCGACCAGTGAACACTCTTATCTGCACATGTGCGACCAGTGAACTCATCTGTACATGCTGATCAGTCTTCGTTGTCTGCCTTAAGACGATTTTGATCTATTTCTATCTATAGAGTGTCTTGTAAAGGTTCTGATCAGACTGCGCGGACGCGCAGGGTATTCTGAGTCTCCACTGAGCGAGCGTACAATCTTGTAGGAAATACTGTGTCCCAGCTCATTTACTATTTTATGTGTTTCTCTCTTTAATTCTTCCCTTGCTGAATAAATTAAGATGTTACGCCCACTTATAATTTCCAGCCAATCAAATTACTTGATCCGGGCTTTTGACAGAAATGCACATATTTAATGGCAAACAGTGCAGGTCCAGATCAGTTGGCTTCTGAACTGATCTGGATCTACACTGTTTGCTAAGACAGGGCATATCGTGTTCAGCAAGAGAAGGTTTAATAATACAAAAATCTTAAATCAAGAACCGGTTTGACCATAGTAGACAAGTAGCCGTTATCTACACAAACTATAGATGTTGTAATTATCTTAGAAAATATGTTTTCTAAATCTATTTCTGTATTACAATACAAATCAGCTATTTGCAAGTAATTAAATAACGTCACTGTTTACTTGTGACATTATCAGTGTTTCAAAAAACAAAGAAACTAAAACAGAATAAAACAACAACAACAACAAAAAAATAACCAAAAAAAAAAAAAAAAAAAAAAAAAAAGCAAAAAAAACAACAACAACAACAAAAAAAACAACAATAAACAAACAAAAAGAACCCAAAGAAAAACTAAAAAAAAAAAAAAAAAAAAAAAAGAAAAGAAAAAAAAAACGAAAAAAAAAACAAAAAAACGAGAACAACAGCAATACCCAGATAGATATAACTTTGTGGAAGTTTTTGTCATAGCTGATTACTAAAATGTGGAAGAAAGCACCAGCAGAGTAGGCATTACGAAAACACGCCTATTCAAATATACTGAAAATTTTAACAACAAAAAATGAAAAATTTCAGATAAAAATTCGGATATTTTTCATATCTCTGCTTGGCGAGGCGGTTCTAACGAGTACCCACAATCTATGTTTTGAGCAGAAATAAGAAAAATAATGTATACCCCTGTAAACCCCAGTTTTACTATATAAAAGTGGGGTTTAAGGGGGTCAACATTATAAAGGCATGGTGAGTTGTCATCCTTGTTTAGCCCAGTGAGATAAAACAATCAGTGAGGAGAAATTAATTGTAAAGTTTTACAGTTTAAAGACTTCATTTAGGATGGATGCTACGTTGGATGTAAGTACATACGTAGACGAACATACAAACGGACGGACGGACGGACGGACCAAAACTTGCACGCCTAAGTTGCCAATGCTAACGCTTTCTACAACGTTGAAAATATAATTAAAACTAGTTTAGCGATTTTCCAAATTGCCGACACGAAAGTGAGAAGAAATAAAGATAACTTCAAAATATTTTTTTTTGCTTTTGTTCATTAGTTTGAATTTTGTCATATTTTGATTTTTTGTCTAACTCGCCTTTGAGACAATGTCGTTATTTAGAAAATAAACTGTTATATTTGACTTAAACACATACAGTTACAAGTCATTTGCATTGCTACTGAGGTTTCCGACACCATTTGGGTCACAGGTTCATATCCAGACTTCACACCAGACACTTCTTGAGGAAGAACGCACACCGACATCATATAGATCCCCGGCGAAAGGCTGCTTACGTCCATTAGTTCTGGTGAGGTAAAGGTCACTCCGACTAAAGGCTCCTGGCACTCCGAGGAGACTGACACCGTGACAGTTTCTGTTGTGCATAGTGGGTCTTGTAATAAAATGTAACAAAATATTCTGTAATCACATGAGTTATGTAAATGATGAGCAGATAATAACCAGAAAATTGTGAAAATTGTGTTCGATCTTAAATTCTTCAACAACTCATTCGAAAATTCATATGCAGCCTTGTGGTCAGTGGCGTCGTTTGCTAAGATCATTTGAACGATTTGTCAGACCAGCTTACTATAACTTTTACATTGCTTCAGATAAAGCATTTTTCTATCTAAAACCAATGATACATTTCTTATTTCTCGATCAAAAAGAGAAAAATATTTTTTTTTGAGTACTCCTTACAAGGACATCATTACAAGTATGTACTTTGATAGAGTTGTCATTATGAAAACATGCCTATTCAAATATACTGAAAATTTTACAACCAAAAAACGAATAATTTCAGATAATAATTTCTGATATTTTTCCATATTTCTGCTCAAAACATAGATTGTGGGTACTCGTTAGAACCGCCTCGACGAGGCGGTTCTAACGAGTACCCACAATTTATTTTATTTGAGCAGATCTAAGAAAAATAATGTATACCACTGTAAACCCCAGTTTTACTATATAAAAGTGGGGTTTAAAGTGGTCAGCATTATATAGGCATGTTTTCGTGATATTTCCCGGCCAAAAAAAAAAAATTAAAAAAAAAAATAATAATAAAAATAAAAAATAAAAAATAAAACAAAAATAAAATAAAAATATTTTCTGAGTATTTATTACAAGGACATCATTACAAGTATGTAGTTTGACAGTATTGTAGTTATCTGTCTGGCAACTTTTAATAATTGCGTATGTCTTGTCACTGTAAAAATATGTTTCGCTACAACCGCACGAGATAATAATATATGATAATTTAAGTTGGACAGTCATAATAAAGTTAATAATTACCAGCACAGTTTAGAGTGAGGACCTCAGTCGGCCCAAGAACAGTCGTAGTCAGCGATTCGAATCCGGGTTTTAGTAAAGTAAGTGATACAGGTAAATTGCAACTTTCAACGGTATAGACACCAGAAGGCGCATTTGTAACGGTGACGTCATCTGCTGATATAATTGTTACGTCATTTACAGGAGTTAAACAGTCCGACGACTGTACTGTTAGAGTTACTGAAGATCTTCCACATTGTTGTCCTGAAATTAAACAGTCATTTACGTTATATGCCATGAAGTCCTGCTTTCCTATTATGGGGTTATTACTTATTTCTTTTTTTTTTTTTTTTAAATTCATTACGAAAATACGCCTATTCAAATAAATTGAAAATTTTACAACCAAAAAAAAGGAAAATTTTCCGATAAAAGCTTCTGACATTTTTCATATTTTATCTGAAAACATAAATTGTGGGTACTCGTTAGAACCGCCTCGGCGAGGCGGTTCTAACATGTACTCACAATCTATGTTTTTTTAGCAAAATAATAAAAATAACATACCCCTGTAAACCCCAGTTTTACTATATAAAAGTGAGATTCAAGGGGGTCAAAATTATATAGGCGTGTTTTCATGACGGTACTTTATCAATTTGTTCATATCTTTACATAAACTGTAGGCTTCTTAGGCTGTACCAACAGGAAGTTGGTTTCTTTGGTTTGGTTTGCTTTGCTTTTTATTGGTTTCTGATATGTGCGTTGTCTGTCGTAGTTTGTTTACTCGTCCCATTGGTGTTATTTGTAGGCGGCTAGGGTTATGTTCGGTACTTGTGGCTCTTCTTGTATACATCTTTACTATTTTCCAGGAAACCACAATACTCTAATATTTTCTGGTTCAATTGTTCAGAGCTGAGCCTAGATATACACCAAAATTTCCTTAACCCCAGTCCTGCTGAATCTGGATATAACTTGCCTTTGCAAACAGTGTAGATCCAGATCAGTTGGCTTCTGAAGAAGCCAAAGCCAACTGATCTGCATCTGCACTGTTTGCCATTAAGTATGTGAATTTGTATCAACAACTGAATCAAATAAAATAATCTGATTGGATGAAAATTAGAAATGGGAAGGGGGATCTTAATTTATTCAGCAGGACAAGGGTTAAGATTGTTTCACGCTAAGGTTGCAGACATTACCAATGAAATCAAACCGCGCGTTTGTACGAAGTCCAGGTAACGGTTATTTATGTCCATATCCGTAAAACCGACATTAGAACATTGATAAACATTGCAAATCCAGATTAGACGCCGCAGCATGCAACATCTGATCAGTATCTTCTATGCTTGCTTAAATTAAAGGGATAAATGAAATTATCTTTAGTCCCCGTCCAGGACCATTTTCCTCTAGTTATGCTGTTTACAGCTCCAAGGCGGTATTTCGGTTGCGATTTGTATTTGTGGGTTCTGTTTTCAGTGAAGTCCCGTCTTTCTGATGTCGTTTTATGATATTTAGCACTGCACTATGCCTTGTAAGGGCTGTTTCTTCAGTGATTTTGGCCTTTCTTGAGTATCTCCATTTGTATTTTTCTGAATGATGTTACTGCACTTCGTATTTTAATAACAATTATGAACCAGGGCACAGCATTACCTACAGGCATATGCGCCCTGCTTAGACAGTGGGGCTTGCGCATCCGCGCAGTCTGATCAGTCTTTGCGGGGCAATATGTGGATAGCCACCCAGCGGGCACATGACGTTTATACAACGTCGGCTCAACGTCGGCAACGTCGACGTTGCATCGACGTTGAGCCGACGTTGTAGTAATGTCATGTGCCCGCTGGGCAAGAATCCAAAGCGTCTTCAGGCGGACGTCGAACACATACAGGTTTGTCAGAGATTTCAGATAGTGCCATGTCATCTTGTAGGAAATGCTGTGCCTCGGCTCCGATATGACAAAATATGTACATGTATACCTGTGCATGACATCTGGAGTGCCACAGAAGTTCCTGTGATATTCTTTATCATAGATTCAAACCCAGATTTCTGACTTGTGACCTCAGCTGGCAGTGAACAAACCGTCAAACGGTAAAATCCTGGGAGGATCCTAAACACTTCTGAAATTTCTGCTGACGTGAAGTTTACACCTTCTAGGGGTTGATTGCAATCTGACGTAACACTTGCATATACTTTTTCGGCTGTACACCCGCTTCCTTGTAAATAAAATGGTAGTAAGGTAAAGATCCAAACATTGAATAAGTTATGCCCGTAAAGCATCAATCAATGTATTCTTTCATTACGACAACACGCCTAATCAAGTATATTGAAAAAATCACAACCCAAACCTGAAAATTTCAGATGAAAATTCTGATATTTTTATATTTCTGCTCAAAACACAGATTGTGGGTACTCGTTAGTGGGCCTCGCCGAGTCGGTTCTCACGAGTACCGACAATCTATGTTTTTAAGCAGAAATAAGAAAAATAATGTATACCCCTGTAAACCCAAGTTTTACTATATAAAAGTGGGGTTTAAGGGGGATCAAAATTATATAGGTATGTTTTCGTGATGTTTATTTTCGCAGAAGAACACTTAGACCGTGCCATTCGAAAACGTGTCACACCACTGCCCCCTCGCCCCCCCACCCCCCCACCCCCCCCCCCCCCCACACACACACACTCGAGATGTTTAAGTATATATAAGGAAAGGGTCCTAAATTAAGCAACTAATCATCTTTCGAACAGTATGGAAATTAGTGATCCGTGGACAAAACGGCTGCAAAAAAAGGAACATATAGCTGTTTTCGGGCGAATATACCGGACATGTTTTCATGTGTGACAAGACAGTATCACGTAGTGCTCCATCTCATTCTACATTTCGCATCAGCATTATTATGAAAGACAAAAAAACGTTTTAGTACTTGCATCCACTCCAGATACTTCCGTTTACGGAGAAATTTCTACGGTTTTGTTTTCTTTCAAACTATCGTATTTTTCCATCAGTATTCGGACTTACATGTACATCCCTCACCATTTTTGCCCTAAAATTTGAACAAGTCCATTTTACAACCTGTAGATGGATGAGTGCAAGACAGTGCAGACCCTGATCAGACGCCTCAGAACGTGGTGTTTGATCTGGGTCTACAGTGTTTCTCAGACTTGTCTGTCACAATACTTAGGAGGTTTCAGGACACCATTACGAAAACACGCCTGTTCAAACATACTGAAAATTTTGCCACCAAAACATGAACATTTTTAGACAAAAAATTCTGATATTTTTCAAATTTCGGCTCAAAACATAGATTGTGGGTACTCGTTAGAAACGCCCCGGCGAGGCGGTTCTAACGAATACCCACAATCAAAATTTTTGAGCAAAAATAAGAAAAATAATGTATACCCCTGTAAACTCCAGTTTTACTATACAAAAGTGGGGTTTAAGGGGGGTCAAAATTATATAGGTGTGAGGTGTGATTTCGTGATGTATGACATACAATGTATAAACTTGTCTCCTTTCAACATCTTTCGGAAAGTCGTATTTTGCTTGGCGTTTTACAAAGAAGAAGTTTTGCAATTTTTTGTTGGGATTTGAAGCAAAACCATTTGTCATAATTACCGATGCACACAAACATTTTTATTCTATTTATTGGTTTCAAAATAATAAAAAAAAAAACAAGAAAAAAACCAACTTGAAGATATTTTCGTTTTTAGTAAAAATTATGCAAAACTCAATGGGGTAGGTAAATTGCTGGCAGGTTTAACAATTTCCATTTGTTCGAATTTTCATAATGTTTTTGTGAAATACCAAGAATTAAAAATCAGCAAAGAAAAACAAAACCCAAAAAAACAAAACAAAAAATATTTCCTTTTAAAAAACATCAAAAAAGTCACTTTACTATAGAAATTGCACAGGCCAGACCAATTTTGGGCCGTAAATTTGATTTTACGGTAAATATTTGAGAACAAAACACACAAATAAAAAAAATGGTTTCTGATAAGATATTTCAATTACACCAAAATGTGTTCATTTAAAGTAAAATGCAAAGCAAAACACATCTTTCCAAGTGGTGTCGAAAGGACAGTTAACAATATACATGTGTACCTCTACACGTCATGGTGAATGACTCGGCAGAGTGTCGGACAGCCACCCACATAGTCCTAAATCCAGACTTCCTCAGTCTTACATAGAGAGGCAGACGGCAGGCCTTAATGGTATACTCTCCGTCAGACGAACTGACCATTTCCATGTACCTCCATGATGTAATCTTTACGTCACTCAGTGGCTTGGCGCACTCAGATGAAACTATTGTTAAGGTTGCTTCCGTTTGACAACGATCATCTGAAATATAATGTTTATCATTACACTACTATTCATACATGTACAGGTACATAAAATATTAACTTTTTATGAATTTCAGTTCACCGGAAAAACAAAAGAACAAACACGAGTACATGTAAGTCTTCATTAGACACGGCTCTGCGAGACGGTTCTTATGATTACCCACAACATATTTTATGGAGAAATCAGAGCCCAATTGTTCAAAACTAAACATGTCCTTAGTTAACGAACCGTTAAAACTTTGATCATTAAATATGGCACATACGTTAATAGTTTTGCTAAAAAATGTGAGTAGCTTTTGCATTTGCAAAAGCTACTCACATTTTTTCAGCAATAATACCTGTGAATTAGATAGTGCACTTTCTAGAACAGTTGACATTTTGACCACTAACGATCTCGTTAAGCTAACGATGCTTTGAACAACTGGGCCAAGAATAAGAAAATATTCATGATGCCACATTATTAAGAGCATTGCAAGCCATAGCATTTCTACCATATAGCATTGCAAGCCATAGCATTTCTACCATATAGCATTGCAAGCCATAGCATTTCTACCATATAGCAATGCAAGCCATAGCATTTCTACCATATAGCATTGCAAGCCATAGCATTTCTACCATATAGCATTGCAAGTCATAGCATTTCTACCATATAGCATTGCAAGCCATAGCATTTCTACCATATAGCATTGCAAGTCATAGCATTTCTACCATATAGCATTGCAAGCCATAGCATTTCTACCATATAGCATTGCAAGTCATAGCATTTCTACCATATAGCATTGCAAGTCATAGCATTTCTACCATATAGCATTGCAAGCCATAGCATTTCTACTATATAGCATTGCAAGCCATAGCATTTCTACTATATAGCATTGCAAGCCATAGCATGTCTACCATATAGCATAGGTAACAAAGATTGTCTTTGTTAGTAAGCAATCAAAGAAAGATTTGTGCAGCAAAACTTTTGCTAGAGGTCAAAAATCATTAGGCAGCATAATTCTAGTTACTTAATGCTACAGATTTGTGTACTATAAATTATTTTTTTGTATAAACAGGTTACATTGTGTCGAAAACAATTGTCATGACACAAGTTGTCCGAGCTTAGACAGTAATTACGGATATACTTACGCCATCTTCCCCACCACCACCACCAATGCCCATCAGCACCAAGTACCATAGAACATAAGATCGCAGAAAATAACGTATAGGACACATTCAACTTCATGGCTGTATATATATATAAAAAATAAAATAAGATAGGATAAAGTTAAGATAGATAGATAGTTATGTCTCCGAAGGAGACAATTTGCATGAAATTTCAAAGCGTATTTTCTGGAAAAAAATATTTCAAAATGTCGTCTTCTGATTTTTTTTCCAGGTTTTAAATTCTCAAACACAATGTTAGCTACCACCATTATTTATGTACCTTAGCATTTGCATATCCATACTGCTTCCCATGAAGCAAATATCCGTAAAAGACAACACGAGGGCGTCCATTTTAGCCACTGAACAGCATACTACAAAAGCGACGGCGTTTTCAATAGTAAAACATAGACTTTACCCGGAAACCTAGTATTCTATAAGTAAAAGCATCTGTACGTGCAGTGTATGCTACGTACAGCGCCTTTGTGACAAGACAAAACATATTTGATTTTAAACAGACTTCTTTCCCTTTCACTGGTTGACAGAAAAGTAATTATTAATTATTGTGAAAATCTTAAATAGTCATGAACAATAAAAGGGCAGCGTCAAGCAAAAAGGTGCCTTCAAACATGCTCAAAATGCAAAGATTCAGATCAGCCTGTGCATGCGCAAAGTTTGATTAGGGCCTTTGTTCTTCATTCGTATATTCTGTAGTCTTCAATGAGTCTATTAGCGGACATTGAAGGCCCTGATCAGACTGCGCGAATGCGCAGTCTGATCAGGGCCTTCGATATCCGCATAGGCCCGAAGGTACAGTTTCGCGTAGCGCGGCCTAAAGAATGACTCAGGAATCCACTTGACAGTTGATTTAGAAAACGAGTCAAGCCATGCAGAAAAACATTTTGACAAAGACCTTCGCTCACACTACAGAAACACTGTAAAGCTATCAAAGGAGAGAGGGGATAGGAAGAAGACCTTGAGAGACTGTGCAGATTGATGTAATGGTCTCAATTTGTGCAGCTTAGAGAGACTTTGCAGATGTATGTAATGGTCTCATTTTGTGCAGCTTGCTGCAACGCACCATTTATCTGGAGGTGGTGCCTGGCTCCGTTATTAGAAAATCTTCAATGGTTAATTACCGGTACAAGGGTCTGTAATTTACTTAAAACATGTTAACAAACACGCGCGCGCTCGCTTGGGCACACACACACACACACACACACACACACACACACACACACACACACACACACAAAAAAAAAAAAAAAAAAACAGCTGAAATGTCGTAGTTTTCAGGCCGGACTAGCTAGTTTCAGCCAATAAGGTTATCAGTGACTCTCATATTTCCAGAAATCACTGAATAGGCTGAAATGTCACGATGGAATCACGAAAACATACCTATATAATTTTGACCCCCTTAAACCCCACTAAACTGGGGTTTGCAGGGGTATAAGTTATTTTTCATATTTCTGTTCAACACATGGATTGTGGGTACTCGTTAGAACCGCCTCGGCGAGGCGGTTCTAACGAGTACCCACAATCCTCGTTTTGAACAGAAATATGAAAAATATTAGAATTTTTCATCTGAAAATTTTCAATTTTTTGGTGAAAAACTTCTCAGTATATTTGAATAGGCGTGTTTTCGTAATGGACCAGAAAATATAAGCTACATGCACACGGTTATGCTTTATAAGCAGACGTTTTACGATTTTGGTTTTCCCTAGGTAACTTTATCATATATTATACACTGCAGGCACCCAGTAAAGCCAGCTGCAGTAAAGGTAAAGAAATTGTAAAAAGAACTGTAAAGAAACTATATTGACTGCTACCGTTTTTGCAAACAGTGCAACCTCTGATCAGACGCCGTGTTCTGGGACTCTGCAATGTTTAGTGAAAAGATCCTTATTTTGCTAATGTATAGCATAAATAATCTAAACTAGTGGCTAGTTATCCATAATTTATTTGTAAATACAATAAAAATTATTTGAAACTATAATTAAGTTAATACATGTACCATCACGAAAGCATGCCTATATACCCCCTTAAACCCCACTTTTATATGATCTATGTAAAACTGGGGCTTACAGGGATATACATTATTTGTCTTAGTTCTGCTCAAAAACATAGATTGTGGGTACTCGTTAGAACCGCCTTCTTGGCGAGGCGGTTCTAACGAGTACCCTTAATCTATGTTTTGAGCAGATAAATGAAAATATTCAGAGTTTTTTATCTGAAAATTTTTAGTTTTTGGAGGTGAAATTTTCTATTTATTTGAATAGGTGTGTTTTCGTAATGATTCACTGAATGACGCGCATACGTATTAAAGTATATTCACTTTTTTCTATACTGGGCCCAGTTGTTCAAAACTAACGATGTCGTTAGTTATGGTATCGTTAAAGCTTTGATCATCAAATATGTCATATACGCTAACATGTTTGCTTAAAAAAAATGAGTAGCTTTTGCAATCGCAAAAACTACTCACATTTTTTTTCAACAAAAGTACCCGTAATGTAGATATTGTACTTACTAGAACAGTTAACATTTTGACCGCTAACGAGCTCGCTAAGCTAACGACACTTTGAACAATTAGGCCATGTTTTTTTTTTGTTTTTTTTTTTGTCAAATCAAAACAAATGAAACACCAGTTCCGTTTTGTTTTCACAACAGTAACGCAAAACAAGCAAAGAGTGTTATAATGAAAAATATTGAGTAAGGAAGAAATTGTTTAAGCTACAGAAACACGAAAAACAAACTCTTGTGAAAACATACTGTTATATCAATTTTAGTAATTAAAAATATTAATGCAATTTATTTGGTTGTAATTAGGGATAGAGCTATCTAAGATTATATAACTTGTGCTCAATCCCACTGTGTTAATGAAATAAGATCTGTTTAATTTAATGCAAAAATACGAACGATTAAACATACAAATAAATAAATAAAATCTTAAAAAAGGTAATAAAACTAAAAGTAAATAATGAAGGTTGCTTGTAAACAAGTACATAAGCATATATATATATATATATATATATATATATATATATATATATATATATATATATATATATATATATATATATATATATATATATATATATAATACTTAGGAAACCTTCTCAACATATAACTGGCGTTATTTTTTAAGTTTAATTTCCATACCTTAAGTTTACTCTGCATTCAGCAATAGAGTGATACACATTTGACGATGTACTTTGAATACTTTCCTTTTATACCCAAATAGCTGGGATGGGTACAAATTATATTGTTTTCTATTTCTGTTTTCAAAAGTACATTAAAAAACCCCATCCGCTTAGTTTTGATTTTATCGTGTTGAAAAACTTTATTTTTGGTAAAAGTGAAGTTTAACCCTCAGCTTGCTGGATAAAATTTCAGCAGACGAATTATTGAAATAATTTTCTTATTTTTCCCAGAAAACGGGATTCGACGTTTTATGCAAGTTACAGAGACAATTTGCACGAAATGTCAAGTCCTGTTATCTGGGAAATATAAGAAAAGTATCATCCATTTGTCGCTTGCTGAATGTGGCCAGATAGTGGTAAATTGTAAACTTTTAAGGTTAATTCATGTTTACAGATACAGGATAAGATTGCTCAGATCCGGATAGCAAATACCCAGATTGTAAATGACTACCATGTGTTATACAATGTCCTGCATAACCTCCAGCAAGCGGTACATATTCAACGTCATGAGAAGTATGCAAGGCGCGCATGCCCAGGGCAGATTGTGCGCATGCGCATTCTAATCGCGACGTGCGAATTTCATCCGAGATAAATTTTTGGCTTTGTAGATTTTAACCCTAAAAGCGCAATGTAAAATTGTAACGAACAACATTCTATCGTTTCTAAACTATTCTCAAGAGAAAATAAGACTCGTCATTGCATGTGAATCGTCTGCTAGACATACGATTTACATGAAATTTTAGCCTTATTTTCTCTGGAAAAAACATTTCGGTAGTGATATTGACCTTGACGGTTAAAAAGCGAATGGTGTACATGTATGCTCTGACTAAACTGCACATGTATACAAGTCTGGTCTTAAACTGTACTCGTAGGCTACTTAAAACATATTTTCTGTCAAGTCTTATTTTCCTTAAGGACACATTTTGGATTGCATAACACGCTAATGACCATAAGGAGATTAGCGTGTTATGCAATCCAAAATGTGTCCATGACCATAAGGAGATTATAACACGCTAATGACAATAAGGAGATTAAGATAAGAAATTATTGGTGACTTTGGCCACCCTTACAGGTAGGGGCCTGATAAGGGGAAATTAGATTTGATATCAGCAAAGTTTATGATGAAGATAGAGAAACAGATAAGGTGAGTAATTTGGTGATAATTTGATGATTTTTTTTTCTGTTTATTCAATAAAATATAGCTGGTTGTTATTCATTAGAATTGCCTCTCCCAGGCAGTTCTAATGAATACCCATCCATGTTTTATGGAGAAATACAGATATTTATGCCTATATGCTAATTCATCATCAAATGCCCCCTTTATCTGTTTCTTTGGATCAAATACAGAAAATTAGTAAGATAGATAGTATTTATTTATTTATTATTTAAAAAAGAGAAGCTTTATAGCATAAAATACACATTCTAAATTGTTTAAGAACTCTCTGACATGGAAAAATAAGAAAAATATCAATACTTAGAAAAAACTTAAAGACAATTTTCTGATAATTCCATTATGTTTTACTTTCATGAATAAATATTATTTAGTATTACTACTCCTTTGTTCTTCTTTCCTAATGAATTCTCATAATTAGTCTCAAGACAAAATATTTGCAGATTCAATTTGATTGAAGCTAAAATATTTAGTTTTTAGGCAGCTATGGAATAATTGCGCAGTGTTCTTATTTACTTTAGAAAATAAATAAATAAATAAATAAATAAAACTTTCTATTTTATACTTCTATTTCAGTTTATTTGTATTTTTCACAATGCAAGAAAAAAACAACACTTTTGTATTTTAGAAAAAAAAAAAAACAAATAATAAATAAAAGAAAAATAAATAAATAATATGATACAATACAAATCAACAAATTAAATGCAAAATTTGCAAATGAATTTAATCAGTTCTAATGTTAGATATTGAATACTGCTCAATTACATGAATTAACCCTTATAGGGCCCCACCTAAGGAGACTTAAAGACACATTTTTTTCCTTCTTTGGCTAGACCCCCCCTTCATGATCACCCCCAATATACAGTCCTGATAACAGAGCGCACATCAAAGGCTTATCTTATCTAAGTGATTATGGAGTCTTTATAAGGCTGTTAAGCCTCCTTAGGTGGGGCCATATAAGGGTTAATTCATAAAATAGAGCAGTATTCAATATGTTACTTCAGAACCAAATAAATTCATTTGCAAATTTTGCATTTAATTTTTTTATTTTATTTGTTGATTTGTATTGTATCACTTTATTTTTTTATTTTTGACAGTTTTTCCTTAATACAAAAGTGTTGTTTTTTTTTTCTTGCATTGTGAAAAAAGTACAAAGATAGAAATATAAAATTGAAAATATTTATTTATTTATTTATTTTCTAAAGTAAATAAGAACACTGCACAATCATTCCATTTCCATTTCGGTAAAACAATACATTATGGAATATGTCAAAAAGTTCTTAGACAAGTTAGAATGTGTATTTTATGCCAAAAAGCTTCTCTTTTTCAATGAATACATAAATAACTAAATAAAATACTATCTATCTTCTTAATTTTCTGTATTTGATCCAAAGAAACAGATAAAGAGGGCATTTGGTGATAAAGTAGCATACAGGCACAAATATCTATATTTCTCCATAAAATATGTTGTGGGTTTCATTAGAACTGCCTGGGAGAGGTAATTCTAATGAATAAAAACCAGGTATATTTTATTGAATAAACAGAAGAAAAAAATAATATCAAATTATCACCAAATTACCCATCTTATCTATTTCTCTGTCTTCATCATAAACTGTGCAGATATAAAATCTAATTTCCCCTTTTCAGGCCCCTACCTGTAAGGGTGGCCAAAGTCACCAAGAATTTCTTATCTTAATCTCCTTAGAGTCATTAGGGTGTTATGCAATCCGAAATGTGTCTTTAACATCCTTACAATGGCTTCATAATCACTTAGATAAGATAAGCCTTTGATGTATGCTCTGTTATCAGGACTGTCTATTGGGGGTGATCATGAAGGGGGGTCAAGCCAAAGAAGGAAAAAATGTGTCTTTAAAATACACACCAATAACATAATGTTGTCTCAGCACTCATGATTAACACTTAACCCGTTTAAGCCTTGTTTACCATAAAAAAGACATTGGCAAACACTACAGACCCCGATCAAACCCCGCAGAACGCGGTCTCTGATCAGAGTCTAGTTTGCATTAAATACAGGCATTTCTATAAAACATTGTACTAATCAAAATAACCAGACACCCCTTTATTTGAAATAGACATGTCCAAATATTTGAGATAGAAGAGTTCATTCGGCAGAAAGTGGTTAAGAGCTAAAAGGCTAATTGTGTGTTTTATGATCAATCTGCGTATGCATGCAGTCTGATCTTAATTAATATTCATGTGCCCAAAATTATTTTTTACGATGGCAGGCATATCTTCAAATATATATAAAACAAAAACAAATATTATGATTAACAAACAGTCATAAATTTTTGAAAAGTACATTCACAATTGTGTTACTCATCAGTGCCCAGTTATTCAAAACTTAACGAAGTTGTTAGCTAACGGGACGTTCAGATTACGGCAAATATGGCAGATGAATTGATATTTTTTGCTGTAAAAATTTAGCAACAAAATATTAATGTATTTGAAAATATCTTAGCTACATCAGTTAACGAGTTTGTCATTAATGAGCTCGTTAAGCTAATGATGCTTTGAACATCTGGCCCCTGGTCTAAAATGAGTTTAATGTTTAGCACTCTGGGCGAAAATTTCAGCAGATAACATTTTGAAATAAAAATATTTTTCCCAGAAACAGGGTTTGACATTTCGGGGCAGTTTCCATGAAAAGTCAAATCTTGTTTGCAGGGAAAAAATAGGAAATATCATTGATTTGTCGTCTGCTGAATAAGCCCAGAGAGTGGTAAAGGTTAAGTCCGGTTCGGAAGTGGTTGGACAAAAATATGAGCAGAGGCAAAACGCTCTGTTACCTGTCAAAAAAGCATATCAGTTGCACCTTCTTATCATCAGTTTTTGGAGATGAAATTTTCTATATATTTGAATAGGCGTGTTTACGAAATGGTACTTTCGACAAGTATGTAACAAAACATAGTCTGCATATAAAAGTGAATTTGACAAAATTTCAACTCCAAAAACGGAAAATTTTCAGATAAAAAACTCTGATATATTTAATATTTCTGCTCAAAACATAGATTGTTGGTACTCGTTAGAACCGCCTCGGTGAGGCGGTTCTAACGAGTACCCACAATCTATGTTTTTGAGCAGAAATAACAAATATAATGTATACCCCTGTAAACCCCAGTTTTACTATATAAAAGTGGGGTTTAAGGGGGTCAAAATTATATAGGTATGTTTTCGTAATGGAAACATATAATCATTGATATTTCTTAGTCACAGCTCTACGTAAATAAATAAATAATAATGATGAAACATGTAGGTACATGTACCCATTAGTAGCGCCTCTGTGAGTATCATTAACATAGCTTTTTTTTTTTTTTTTTTTTTTTTTTTTTGAAATAAGTAAAATACTGATCTCGACACTCTTTTATGTAGTTTTATAAGCACTGGCGTGAGGACAAGTTTGTTTATTAATCACGTAAAAATGTATGTGAAGATTCCCAGGACATACATACAGGTCACAATTACGAAGCACATCCCTCACCAAAGATAGGAGAGATGAGGAAAAGGAAGTAAAATAAGGACACTACATATTAAATCGGACTCACAAAAGAAAAAAAAAAAAAAAATGCAACAGAGGATCCTCCTTGGAACGGTCAGTAAGTAAATTACCGGGTGCTGGGTGGATGGGTGGGCGGGTCTTTGTGTTTGTATTGTTGTCATTAGGAAAACACGCCTATTCAAATATAGAGAAAATTTTACCTCCAAAAACTGAAAATTTTCAGATTAAAAACCGTCTGATATTTTCATATTTCTGCTCAAACATATATTGTGGGTACTCGTTAGAACCACCTCGACGAGGCGGTTCTAACGAGTATCCACAATCTATGTTTTTGTGCAGAAATGAGAAAAATAATGTATACCCCTGTAAACCCCAGTTTTACTATATAAAAGTGGGGTTTAAGGGGGGTCAAATTATATAGGTATGTTTTCGTGATGACTGTTTGGAGTTGTCTTCTGATACATCTCCAAACAGTACAATAATAATAATAAAAAAAAAAAAAAAAAAAAAAAAAAAAAAGAACAGAAAGCGAAGTGAGCAGCTTTGTAGATGACATATCTATGCAGTACACTGTTGTTAAAAGTAAAAGATACATACTGAAAAGCTCTGTTTTAAGAAGTGAGAAACTTATTGTTTTGCTTTTCTGCACAACAAACCCAAGGGGGGCATTTGTTTTTTTTTTTAAATTTGACCCTTTCGAGTTAGGATGCATGATGATTGTGACAGAGTTGCTTCCTCTGAAAATGTCGAGGCGGTTTTAACGGGTACACGCAATCTATGTTTTATAGCATTAACAAGATAAATAATGTATACCCCTGCAAACCTCATTTTTTCTATACGAAAAAGGGGTTTGAGGGGTCAAAATAACATGTTTTTGTGATAATCAACTTATTGCGGATGCGCAGGCTGATCTGTGTCTTCGCTTGTTGCACAAGACTTGTTGTTGGTTTTGTCGTACGGTAACTCAAATATCTTAAACTATTTTACAAAGCATACACAGAAGTTAAATCCTTTGTTTAAACCCCAGGAAAAAATCCCATAAATCTACAAATCTGGGCCCAGTTGTTCAAAGCTAACGATGTCGTTAGTTAACGATTCGTTAAAATTTACATCGAGTGATACGCAAATATGCTGAAATTTTTTGCTGAAAAATGTGAGTAGCTTTTACAGTGCAAAAGCTACTCACATTTTTTCAGCAAAATATATCAGAATATTGTGTATTAACAGTTAACGAAATGACCCTTAACGAGCTCGTTAAGCTAACGACGCTTTGAACAACCGGGCCCTGATTAACAAATAAATGCATTACCACGGGTTTGTTTATAAGATTTGCAAGACTTGATTAGAATATTTCCTGTACTATAAAACTCAAGGTCTATTAGCTTATACATTATATATCATAAACATGATTTGTTTTCTTCAGATTCTTTTTATACTTTTTCGCGTTTTTATATGACGCCAATAAGTTTTGCCACGATACATCATCTACACTTGTTGCACGGCGGGCTTCAGGAAGAAACATTTCCTCAAAGGAATCTTTCATTATATTTGTGGTAGGCATTACTGAAATAACTTCAGGTAATGTATCACATTAACATCACAAAAACACGCCTATGTAGTTTTGACCCCCCTTTAAACCCCACTTTTAGTAAAACTGGGGTTTACAGGGGTATAGATTACTATTCGTATTTCTGCTCAAAAACATATATTGTGGGTACTCGTTAGAACCGCCTCGTCGAGGCTAACGCGTACCCACAATCTATATTTTGAGCAGAAATATGAAAAATATCAGAATTTTTTTTATCGGAAAGTTTTCAATTTTTTGTGGTAAAATTTTCAGTATATTTGAATAGGCATGTTTTCGTAATGACAAGTCTGTAATCTGTATGCCCGGGATCCCCATACTGTATAGTGAAAGCAGGAGCTGTAGTGGTCTACACTGTTGGTGTGGGGGGAGGGGGGAGGTGGGGGCAGGGTTTGATAACTGTAGAGTTTTTAAATCAATTTTATAATTTATCTTTACTTCTAACTTTTGACAGTCTTTTGTACTACATTACGAAAACACTCCTATTCAAATATGTTAAAAATTTCACTACCAAAAACTGAAAGTTTTCAGATAAAAATTCAGATATTTTTCATATTTTTTATCCTTGCATAGATTGTGGGGACTCATTAGAACCGCCTCACCGAGGCGGTTCTAACGAGTACCCACAATCTATGGTTTTGAGCAGAAATAAGAAAAATAATGTATACCCCTGCAAATCCCAGTTTTACTATATAAAATTATATTGATGATAACTCTGTCTTACTGTGCAAAATAACCAAAATCGTAATTATAGTGAAACACCATGGCTTACATTGCTCCAAATAAGAGGAGGATCAAAAATATTATTCTTATTTCACCACAAAACGTAGACCGTGTACTTATAAGAAGCTGCTTCCATAAATGTTGTGCACTCATTAAAGGGGAACGCAATGTAAGTTATAAGTATATTCAGAGTAAAGTGCTTAACAAGTCATTTATTTTGATGCAAGCGTTTTCAAAATCGGCCTAGATATGAAGAAGTTATGGTGGTTTGAATATGTTTAAAATGGCCGTCATGGATGCCGCCATGTTGTAGGCTCTGTGACGTCACAGAGCCCAAATTAAATATGCAAAACCAAATTATAAAGGGTTTTTAAGAATAATTCTGCTGCAGATTTTTATAATCTTGTTATTCTTATGACAAGCAATCATTTTCCCCCAAAATAAATCAACTTTACGAGAATAACTAGTACCTTTATGCAACGAAATTTAATTTTTATGAAATCTCATTAAATATTCAAAATGGCGGCGCCCATTCCACCAAGGTTAAAATGTTCAATTGTCTATAACTTAATTTTCCACCGATTTTGATCAAATTTGTTCAAAATTCATTGTTTGTAAAGTTATTTACTTTAAAGCACCATAACTTTTAAGGTTGCGTTCTCCTTTAAACTGAACTATGATTTATGGAGAAATAAGAAAAAAATAGAAACACTTTTTATTGCTTTTGAAAATGGCTTATTTAGAGCCATGGCTAACGCGATACATTATAGACCAATACAAACACTATGTTACGCAATAAAATCATTCGGAACCTCTCGGTCATTAACGGAGAGTAGATACTAGCCTTGTTCTGGTACGTTTTTGGTTGGCAGAATGTTATTTTTTGCATTTATCGGAAGGTGAAGTTTTTTTTTTTTTTTTTTTTTTTTTTTTTTTCTTCAGAAAAAAATAAAGCAGCTCTTTTGTCAAAAACTAATTTTAGAAGAGATTCTTCTCGGCCGATCATTTAAATGTCAAAACCACAAATATTAAAATATATTTTATCTCTCAACTAGCGAAAACTAGGTTTTAAAATGGTCACCATAAAGCCAATATTACGGTTTCGCACGTGCCTTGTGATAACAGCAGTCAAATTGTTTTTTTTTAAGATCTATTTTTAAACACACGAAGACATTTAAGAGTGAATATTATCCAGAAGGAATTATTTGTCCTGGTAAAATTTGGCTTGAATAAATTGTTATCAATGGAACCGGAAATGCTTTTGCCAACCAAAACTATTGGTCACGTGGCATAACATTGTAGCCATGATGAAAACAAAAAAGCATTGTATTGGTCTATACATATTACATAGATGTAGTAACATAATAATGTGTGTGTGTGTGTGTGTGTGTGTGTGTGTGTGTGTGTGTGTGAGAGAGAGAGAGAGAGAGAGAGAGAGAGAGAGAGAGAGAGAGAGAGAGAGAGAGAGAGAGAGAGAGAGAGAGAGAGTACAATACCTTTATACAATGTAACATGTGTATTTCACAAATGACAACCATTGTCCACCGCATGTGTCCTAAGTTCTGTGACAGACAGGGCTGGAGAAAGAATGTAGACAAACACTACATATCGAAGAACGCAGCGTCTGAGCAAGGGGAACTCTGTTTATTCAGCAGTTTTTAGACATATCTACGTGGAATGAAACGAACTTATATAAATATTAAGAAAAGTATGGTAAGATGTTCCCTGGAAATATATCAACATCTTACAGTCGAACCTCGATAGCTCGAACGCCGATGGCTTGTTTACCATGGCTAATTCGAACTCATTTTTGAGTTTCTACGAAGTTCTTTCGATAGATCAAGAAAACAAATATTTAGGGAAATGTTCTTATTTTATCGTAAAATTGTATGTTGTGTGTACTCATTAGAATCGCCTAATCGAGGCGATTCTATTGAGTACACTCAACATACAATTATTGTGTAGACAATCGAAAAAAAAATCCCTAAACTATCGCCAATTGCTTCCTGACTTGGTACCATAATTAACCCCCAATGGCTCGAACCACCCATGTCTCGAACAATTTTCTATGGTCCCAAAGATGTTCGAGCCATCGACGTTCGTATGTATATTGTTTTGCATACTGAAGGTTTGCGGATAAATTATTACGCATTGCCTGGTCTGTTGAAATTCCGTATTTCGGGGAAACGTTCCGATGCAATCAATAAAGGTTTAATGTAAGAGAATGTACCTGCTACGTAGTGGCATTTGTTTGGAATGGCTTGATCCCCTATCTATGTTAAATTTACGCGAAACAGAGACATTTTGCAAAGGATCGTCTGTGATTATTATAACCGTAATGGGAAATGCTGGTTTTTTCTTCGTCGAGACTTTTGTTTTGGGTGAATGTCATTCCTTGCCAGAAGCCGTATACATCATGAAAACATGCCTATATAATTGTGACCCCCTTAAACCCCACTTTCATATAGGAAAACTGAGGTTTACAGGGGTATATATTATTTTTCTTATTTCTTCTCAAAAACATAGATTGTGGGTACTCGTTAGAACTGCGGTTCTAACTAGTACCCACAATCTATGTTTTGAGCTGAAATATGAAAAATATCAGAGAGTTTTTTTATCTGAAAATTTTCAGTTTTTGGAGGAGAAATTTTCTATATATTTGTTTCCGTAATGCGGTGAATGTCATTCCTTGCCAGAAGCCGTATAAAGGTAAATAAAGTCATGTGAAGATGTAATGCATCATCTTTTTTATGCAAAAAGATCTCAACCTTTGTCATTCTCTGGGCAAATTAAGCAGACTACAATTTGGTGATATTTTTATATAGTTCCCAGCAAAGGGATTTGACAGTTCATGCAAATTGTCTCCAATGTAGACAATTTGCATGAAATGTCAAATCCTGTTTCCTGGAAACAAAATAAGAAAATGTTTCAAAATGTCGTCTGCTAAAAGTTTTTACCAGGATGCCAAGAATTAAAAGACCTTCTGGGCTTATATAGGGTTATGTAGTAGCTAATAATAGTATCTTTTTTATACTTAATTTAAAGTTTTTTTGCAATAGCTCAAAAATAATTTTAAAGTGTTCTCCAAAACATATCTAAACTCAGACATAAATGTTTTGTCTTTGATCATTATTTTAAGTGATTGATGCTTAAGGCTATGTTTCTCATTACGAAAACTTTTCAAATATACTGAAAATTTTACCACCAAAAAGAAGAAAAAAAAAAAAATCAGAAAATCATTATGATATTTTTCATATTTCTGCTCAAAACATAGATTGTGGGTACTCGTTAGAATCGTCTTGGCGATGAGGTTCTAACGAGTACCCACAATCTATATTTTTGAGCAGTAATAAGAAAAAATAATGTATACCCCTATAAACCCCAGTTTTACTATATAAAAGTGAGGTTGAAGGGGTCAACATTATATAGGCATGTTTTCATGGTAGCAGGCCCATAAAAAACCGTATTGACATTGCGCAAAATGTTCACGGTAAATGTTCTAAAATTTTGAACATTTAATTCTATAATTTTTGTCAAAAATTTGCTTTTCATTACAGTTATTCCTTAATATACTACATGAAACGGGTCCTGATCCCACTGCTCCTAATTTGATCTGGGTCTGCACCGTTTACGAACGTCATTTGGTCATAAACTTTGGTGTACGAAATTTTAGAACATTTACCGTAATTGAACACCATGGCCTTGATATGCAGAGCACCTAGTGTTCAAGAACATTGATCAGTGATGGAGTTCATGATGGTTTGCATTTTCTAATTTCGCATTATTCTATTTCGGAGGAAAATTAGAGGAAAATGTGTACCATTTTCTCGACACTTACGGGGTTTGTGAGGCACTAACTGTATCGGAGAAACGCTTCACGAATTACAATGGTCGACACTAAAAACCCTTTCTGTTGTGGTTATCCATAGCCTTCTACCTAAGGTCCTTGGGGTTTGGTGACCATTCGTAAATTTAAACATTTGACTGGAACCTTGGTTGAAACAAACAAGTGATGTCTTGAAATGTTTCTTCCTCATCACGAAAACATGCCTATATAATTTCGACCCCCTTAAACCCCACTTTTGTATAGTAAAATTGGGGTTTAAAGGGGTATACATTACTTTTCTTATTTCTGTTCAAAAACATAGATTGTTGGTACTCGTTAGAACCGCCTCGCCGAGGCGGTTCTAATGAGTACCCACAATCTATGTTTTGAGCAGAAATATGAAAATTATCAGAGATTTTTATCTGAAAGTTTTCAGGTTTTGGAGGTGAAATTTTCTTTATATTTGAATAGGCGTGTTTTCGTAATGTTTTGTCGGACTATTCCTCTGTGGAATAAACTGACTTCTTATGTAGTGTATGGCTATAATTTTAAGGGAGGCAACTTTTGTATTTTCCTCACTTCTGAAAATGGATTTACTGTATAAGGAAATGATTTACTCCCTTTGGGAAAGCAAACAGGGAGTCATTAAACAATTTTTCTCTCTTGCAAAAAAAATAAATAAATCCAAGACTCTACCATGTGTATCCAGGTGTAACCCTTGCCTTGCTGAATAAATTAAGATGCCACGCCCACTTCAAATTTCCAGCCAATCAGATTACAGTTTTTGATAGAAATTCACATATTTAATGACAAACAGTGCAGATCAAGATCAGTTGGCTTCTTCAGAAGTCAACTGATCTGGATCTACACTGTTTGCTAAGACATGGCATGCCATGTTCAGCAAGAGACGGGTTAACGTCTTACTCAGAAGTTTGCATAAACATATCTCTTATGAATTGATTGTAATTGTACCTTAAAGTACCATTCATTTTTGTTTGTTTTGTTTTGTATTTATTTAATCTAACCAGTCACACATCTGGGACAATACTTAGGTCGCCGAGAGATGGCTCGATAGGTAAGTACATACGTACTTCGGTATAGGTAGGTATGTTGTAATATTGTATTCGTATGCTCTTTTGTATGTAAGTCGCAGTTTACCTAATGGAAACATACACTTTGATTATCGTTCGTTTGATAATACTATTTTGCTTCTAGCACTGGCTTTAAAATCTATATTTACTAACCAAAGTACGCAAATAAATAGAAATAAACTGAAACATGTACTCTGTCTTCTTTAGCTTGTACTTCAGAAAAATATAATATTTTATATATGCGCTACATATTCATTTAGAGTAACCAAATAAAGGTTAATGTGCTTCGCTCAATTGCAGCTTTTCTTCGTTTGTTTATTCTTTTGTCTATTATCTGCTTTCTTTGTGATGCTGTTTTATGCCATTCCCCCTTGTATATTGGGAGGCTCAAAAACACGCCTGTATAATTTTGACCCCCTTAAACCCCACCTTTATATAGTAAACCTGGGATTTATAGGTATACATTATTTTTCTTATTTCTGCTCAAAAACACAGATTGTTGGTACTCGTTAGAACCGCCCTGGCAAGGCGGTTCTACTGAGTACCCGCAATCTATGTTTTTTGCAGAAATATGAAAAAAATATTAGACTTTATATCTGAAAACTTTCAGTTTTTGTTGGTGAATTTTTCAATATATTTGAATAGGCGTGTTTTCGAAATGTACATTATGTGTTTTCTTTGTGATGCTGTTTTATGACATTCGCCCTTGTACATTGGGAGGTTTTTGATCCGTGATACTGGCCTGTCCAGATTATATTAATTTGTACAGAGTAATACGTCTTTTACTAGCATTACTGATACAGGACAGGTACTATAAAACAAGGGACTGAACTGAGCCTTAAAATTCACTATGCCTCCGTTAGAGTTAAATATTCTGTTATAATGATTATACATTACCGCGACAAACAAAATAGTGGATCCAAGGCATATGCGGACAGTGGAATTCCAGCTCAGGCAGACCCTGGTTATCGGTGTCACTCAGGAGAGTTGCCGGTAAGCATGTCTACTCCTTTCAACCATTCAAAATTATTTTTTCATTAACGATTAAAAAGAATTATGATATACTGGATGCTGAAAAGGTTGAAAGCATAATCAAGGTTGAAAATTTTGCCGCCCTGCATGATACTAAACCTTTACTAAATGGATTTTCCCAGACCTAGAATACTCAACTGCTGTCGATATCACCGTGGGTTTACTAACGGCTCTTTTCGCTCTGTCTTCCACGTTGTTATCTAGGTAGCATCTTTGTATTATCATAAATTTGGTTAGTTACTTTAAGTGTATTTCTGTTTTGATCAACTGGTACGTTAGGCATTCCTAAATTCGTGCAGTTTGCATATGATTGAAAACATATTTTCACTTAACGCTGCCTACTGACTACTGAAAACATAAAAAAAAAAAAAAAAAAAAAAAAAAAAAAAAAAAAAAAAAATCTTTTTTTTTTTTTTTTTTTTTCTGGTGTAAATATTTTTTTTACACTGAAGCGAATAATACCGGAATCGCTCAAAACGTCATTATAATATTACATTGCTTCATCACCATTACGAAAACACGCCTATCTCAAGTATATAGAAAATTTCACGTCCAAAAACTGAAAATTTTCAGATAAAAAACTCTGATATTTTTCTTATTTCAGCACAAAACATAGATTGTGGGTACTCGTTAGAACCGCCTCGGCGAGGCGGTTCTAACGAGTATCCACAATCTATGTTTTTGAGCAGAAATAACAAAAATAATGTAAACCCCTGTAAACCCCAGTTTTACTATATAAAAGTGGGGTTTAAGGGGGTCAATATTATATAGGCATGTTTTCGTGATGCGATGGCAAACGCACTTGAAATTCTAACTTCTTGATCATTAATATCGATAGGCATTTGTTTTCATCACTTTAAAACCCAACACTATTTTATGAGAACTTGTGTGACACTTTAGAAGCGCCTTCAAAAGCGCGTCTAACCACCCAACATACGTTTGCTTTGCAGAGACTAAAGACATAACATTTATGTGGCTATATTTCTTATCAAAAGGTACCATAACGTAAGCTAGGACATTCTCGCCTATAATGCGACATGGTTCGGGGGAGAGTTCTGCGGGGAGTGACTATAAATGAGAAGATTTGGCTTTTAAGTATATCGAGATACATGTATATACTCTGTAGAAGAAGCTAAGGTTATTTCGATGTTTCAAGTAAAAATGTTTACAAAATGTATTATCTGGTTTCTATTTTTTCAAGTAGCTATTTTCCACTGTTCCTCTGCCATAAATAAAGTTTGTGTTTTTCCAAATTTCTAGAACCCCTCAAAAAATGAATGTGATAAATACTTTTATCCTTTTTAGTTTGAAATGGTAGAAGTATCAGCGTTAAAACTGCAATGGCAGTACTGAGTACAAGCCAACAATACAGCAATATACTGCCCTTACTGCCAGCAGTTCGAGCAGTATACTGACCGTACAGCTGGCAGTACGGTTAATATACTGCTGTTCTGCTGCTTCTTCTAACTTCACATACATAGATCGTTTGCATTATATTTGATCACATCAGCAGGAAATGCATTAAAATGCAATGACAATTGTAGTTATTTAGATGTTAATTCTAACTACATTAGAGTCGACGTTCAAAAGCTGCTCAAGCAAACACAACACGGCAGAAAGTTAAGACAAAACAACCTATTCAATGAATATTTCTAAGTAGAACGCAGGAAACAAGTCAGACATGAAACGTTTAACACATTTAAATAACTGTTTGCAAAAACCGGTCCTAGATATTTCTATGTCAAAAGTCACGTAAACCAGGCATTTAATAAATGTCTAATTCAGCTGTAGAACTGCGAAACGGTCCGATGTTTAGCCAGTCAAATTAACGTCTTTGAAACCGAAAATGGTTTGCAAATTTGTTAAAAGGTTTAAAGAGGCTCTGAAACTGATCATACACCTACTTTCTGAACTTATTCAAAATAAGCTAAATTGTTACAGATTTAGGGTATGAAGCTCTGACAAACTGACTTTTGCCCTAACACCTTCTGAAAAGCAATCTATTCTAAAAGGAGAGAATTTGCTCGAATCGGGAATTTCAGAAGGGGCTTAATATGCAGGAAAACAAACAATAAGTCTCAGCATTTATCTACCTTGTGTAAATTGGGGAAACAAAAAACACTACCAAGTGTATTCAGTCTCTTAAGGTTTTAGCTACATATACATGTAACTGTTTAAGGTCTTCAGCACCGATTTACCATTCTAAGTTGGTCCAGCTGTAGCACTCGATTAAATTTGTTTTGTCGGCAACTTTGCGCACGAAAACAAAATTGTAGTTTACCAGGAAAGGCAACAATCGCAAAGCGCAGTCTTCCCGAGGCACTGAATAAGGAAGAGACGATGGACAATAACAGAGAGGCCATAGTTGCAAAGTTGCGAAAATCGAAAACAAACAACTGCAATATAGGAACAGCCTTGGAATGACCTGCGGAAAAAATACTGAAGATTAGGTTTTATGGTTTTCTGTCGCGCATTCCATTTTTTTACTACGTTTGTTGCCCTATGAAGACTGTGCTTTTGATTGCAGCTTCCATCGGATAACTTTATTGCAATGTTATGCGACAAGCTAGGGATTAGTTTAGCAATAATCAAAATGACGTTTCCCAAACTGATAACACATGAAAATATGATCGGATGCGCCGAAGCTTAATCTGGTTTAAAACACGTTTTGGTCCGTCAAAGAATAGAAATATTGCACGGACGAGCGAGAATAGAGAAGCGAATCTCGCTTGATCAGAGCTGATTCTTTGTTGATTTTTTTGGTTTGAAAACACTTAGCATTTTAATGTTCCTAAAGATTTCACAAATGCACATGTACCTTAAACTTGTGTACGTTCCGCTGACGGAAACAGTTAAATGGGATACTAATTTTGGCATTCTGACGACTCCACAATTTTATTCAACCGCCTCTAGTATCTGCCTTGCTATTTCTGTAAAAATGTATCTTTACAGCGGGAATCCGAAATAGCCACATATCAAAATATCGACAGACGCAATCATGTATGAAAAAAAAAAAAACACAAAAAAAACAGGTAAGAGAAAAGTCCAGGGAGTGCCACAATCACAAACCGCAGCCCTTCCCAGACACCAAGAGGAACAGGAAACAGACAAAACCAAACAACGTACGAACATTACTAAAATTAGCTCTCTCTTTCCCAAGCGAGGTAATCGCAATGCTAAAAGGGCTGAAAACATAAGAACAAAATAACACAAGGCAAGGCATAAAACAAATCGCCCCGCAGAACAAAAGCCACTAAATTTGTGATACCAGTTGGTTTGTCGGTCATATCATGTGCATCACAATCTCATGTGGTTTTTAGAGTTGTTTGTTCTTTGTATGGCCTTGTAGCTACTATCTGTGGGGCATTTTTATGGGATGTTCGTCCTTCTGTTGTTTAACTGTTGTTTTGTGGATACTGTCTGACATTGTAATCAGCTCGTTGAGGACGTGATTAGCTAGTTACTTTGCATAGGCATGACAGCTGGAACTAGGTACGATGCAGTTGATTACAATGACATCGTTTGTGTGTCGTAATGCTCTTCGAAGCGGACAATTATGGGATAGTCAAATTTGAAACTCGACTAAATGACGGCTGCTTTCTTAATCTGTTTCAGAAGACTGACGCCTGAGTATTTTTCTGGTGACTGCCCCAAAGCGGTTCTACTGTTTTATTTTTTTTGTTTTGTTTGAATTTCTGTCATTGTAGCTGTGCCGCCGTTTCTTCATTCGGTGCGTCGGGAATGCTGTTCTTCGGCAATGCGATCTTTCTTATTTAGACTGGCCAGTTCCTTTGTATCTGACGGCCAAGGTTTCAGCTTTAGGCACCAACAGTGCAAGATGTGTTAGTCGAGAGTGTTAGAGGTGCCACTTTTTCGGAGAAAATAGTGTTTTATGCTACTAATAGTGAGCTTTCAAGAAAGATGAAACACTGTGTTCTCCGAAAGTATCCTCTACCTGGCAGGGAAACCTATGGCAACTTAGTATAGACTATGTTCAGAGAGAGCCCCACACGTTATACTCCAACGTTAAAGCAAAGTAATCACCCCGTAGTCCCCGACTAGGTGATCACAATGCCAGACAGGAACCCCCATACACAACAATATAATAATAAACAGGACAAAAAGGCCCCTCTGCCAGTAACCACGAGGTCTGACAAATAAACAATTGCTCAGCTCCCACAAAGTCCACGTAACTGAATCAATAAGATAGTTCCGAATAATAAGTTAATTAAACATAATCACTGCAACGTAACAAGAATCAATGCCAATCTGGCATTGCAAAGTATGCATAAACATAAGTAAAAATACAAGGACATGCCACAATCACAAAGCACAACCCTCCCGTGGCACAAAATGAGAAATGAGGAACAGATAAGGACAAAATAAACGCTAAATATGAAAGCACAAGCGCAATTCACAAGTCCATTTTGTTACGTTTCTAATTGAACATTCTTTACTGATAATCGAAACAGCCTAAGGATGCTGAAAGCTAAAGCAGCCTCTGATTGCTGGATCCAGACGAAACAAACTCGTTCCCTACATTGCTTTGATCTAATACAGCCACACTGATTACTTAGTTCATTGCTATGGAACTAATGCAGCCATACTAATGTAACACAGAAGGTGTTCCAAACACATTACTTCATAGGTACATTTGTAGCTTTGAAACTACTACAGCCACACGCATTGCTGGGGGCATTGCCATGTTCCTTGATTCCAAAGGCAATCCTTTTTTACTTATATCTTACTCTACTGTAGCCGGTATTGTGCCGTGTGGCGGCTGTAAAATGTCTCCCCGTACATCATCAAAGTGCAGGTTATATTTTATTTTCTTTTGGGATCATTGAGCCCATCCTGGTTATGTTGAAAATCAAATACTACTTAAGCCGGGCTAGGGGGCGTATGCAGCCTCGCAAACTACAGAGTTCCATATGAAGAGACTCAATCAAACCGAGTCTCCGATTTTAGTGATTTTGTGTGTTCTTTGTTTCCAAAGGCTATCATTTTTGACTTTTATGAAACTATTGTAGCTATAAATATACATGGGCAATAACTTACGACATCACAATGGTTATTTTCACAACGCTGCGACTATATCATTTGTTCAGATTTATGCTAAGGTGTACTCAGAACGTGTCCAGTTTTGTATACTGCCCATCAAAAATACAATATTCATACACATCTTAAATTTTGTAAATAAATACTTCGACCAGCTATCCTCAAACAAAGTGTTACCAAATATAAGCATAAACTGTCGAAGAGTCTTAAAATCCAGTGCGGTTTAGAAGCCCAATGTTCGGTTGACTAACAGACAATGAAGCAAAGATGAAGACTCAACAGAAATAACGTGTTGAGACAATACTAAATTTGGTGCTTGAAGCAAATATTCGGAATTTCATAAAATCATAATTCATTTAACAAAATTCTGAAAGAACTAGTTCCTAAATAAGTATCCTTATCATAGTTATGACGTAGACTGTAAAAAGTGTAAAATTAATTAAAACGTTTGGTTTCCACTTAATTTTAAGTAGAAACCACCTATACTTACCTATTGAAATCAAATTCCTTGCTCATTTTGTGATGATACAGTTGATTAGAACAGTTTGGTTTAGGCAGGCTCTCCGAGTGTCTCAACACGTTACTTCTGTTGAGTCCTCATCTTTGCTTCATTATATGCTTTATCTGTGATTTATTTGTTGCCCGTAAAGATTCATGGATGAGAGAAGATATCCAAACGGACCAAACAAATAAATGCTTTTACCATTATGGAAACTGAGGGTAAGGGCTGGGATTCCGTAAAGACAGCTTATCTCCCCTCTCCCAAGTGATTCATTACTGGCCGTTCCAAGGGGTTACTTTTATTGTATAACTGTTTCATCATGTAGTGTTTCAGTTTCTAATATTTTCTTTTAACAATTATGTGAGATTAAGATATATTCAGTTAAGTTTGGACAACAGAGTTGCCACCTGTTTGGGAAAGAGTTGCCAACTCTGTTTGCCATCTGCTCAATTTGTGACTGCTATTATGTGTATGTCTGTCTTTCTCTTTGGTACTGGGGGCTTGATGTGGATCTGATTGTATCATTTCCTGAGCACTTATTCACTTAAGGTGGATAGACACAACTGAAGGTTTGACAGTCCTTTTTTTCACAAGGGAGACATTTTGCTTGACATTTTGTTGTTTGACTTCTTGTTTGCTTCACTGCACGCCAATCCCCAATCCCCTTCCGATCAGGGGTCAATTCGATAAGGACATCATTTGCTCCGTTGTATGGTCAAATATATATGACCTTTCTTCAGAAGGGGACAAAACATTTTGACAGTTGCCTTTCCTATAATGTAAAATGCAATCTAGTACTGGCTTCATGGTACTTGGTACTTTGTAGCAGTATAATATAATGAGTACTAGGTGTTGTCGTCTATCGTACGTCTTCGAAAACACTTTAACAATGATTTTCTGGTGCTATTATAAAGTTTATAATAGGTAAATATGGTCTTCACTTTCTTGTTAAACATATATAAGTAGATATGACCAAGTTAGTAATTATCTTCTATTCTTGTTTTATATGGTTGCTTTATGCTTTGTGTTCGTCGGTCGCTTTCTGTCGTTCGCGCGTTCTGTTTGTTCGATTATCGTTGTTGACTCGCCTCTGTGTGTTTGTCCTATATGTTAATGTCATACTTCCGTCTCGTTTATTTTGTCTGTTATCGATAAAGAACCATGCTTGTGATGTTGTTCAATCATTATAAGGACCTTTTCCATGGGTGTGCTGTATTCCGTGTGTAAGACCTTTCCTTAGTTTATCCTTATTTATTTTGCACTTGTTCTTGCGTGTCTACTTTCGGTGTCTTGGATACCTAGTGCTTCATCATTGTAGTTTGTTCATTATAAACTCGCTTCTAGTCCCCTGAGTTTATGAAATGGACTCTTACATTTCCGAAATTTGTCACATCTATTATTGCAATTAGGGGTTAAGATGATAAAAAAAATAACAGAATGGCAAATAGTGTAGATCCTGATGAGATGGATCGTTACGAGCCGTCTCATCTAGATCTGCACTGTTTGCAAAGGTATATGCAGTGGTCAGTATAGCTAAAAGAGTTGATATATTTCTGTTTTTATTTTACTTCGTCATGTAAGAAGTCTACGGGCTCTAATTTGGTACAGAGTAAAGCAAATATGCGCGTCAGTAAAGTACATGTACGGCCTGCTTTCCATCAAGATTTTGCTTAGAGAAACGAAAGCAGCTAACGCCGGAGTTCGGAGTCAACCTGCGGGTCCATTTAAGAGGAATGAATACACTTTCTAGATGTTCCTCCATTTTATACAAGACAGCTAATAGAGACGTCATATTTGCTCCTCAGTACAACTTACACCACTCTGAAAAGAGATCTACTAAAAAAATAAAGAATTGCTATCCTTGAAAACTCTTTTCCTGAAAAAAAAGAAAAGACAAGATAGATTTGACAGAGCTCTTCCCTTGAAATTGTATCTATTTTCCCTAATCTAACCCGGACCAGGATAACCGCTTCTCCTCTCTATTTTCCCCGTATATGTTGTACATATGTACCGCATACCGTAAAAAAAACTTGGACACCATAACTCTGTACCATTCTTATCCTAAAGTTTGAACGTCAATTTTACTACCTTTGGATGCGTCTAAAACTACTGGATAGTTAGCAATATAGGGATCAAACATGGTTTTTCATGCATTAACATTCGCCAGGTCCCGAGGGAGGTGTTGAAAACCGAGGCCGAAGCCTCGGTTTTCAACACCTCCCAAGGGACCTTATGAATGTTAATGCATTTAAAAATCATGTTTGATCGCTATTATTGCATAAAAACTGAAAACATTTGCTACATTTCGCGTTATTTCTTGCACTATATTGTTACGCCTTTACATCGATGTCTCGCGAACACAATCTCCACAGACTGCTCGTTCTAGGGCCGGGCAGTACACATCACGTAACGGCAGCAAATCTGTGGCCCCGGTAGATCATATTTAAAGTTGCGTAGCCGTGCATTAACAGCGCGTGAATTGTCTTGTTAATACAGGGCTTTTCGCCGGTTAATGCACGGCTATTAATAACGTGCGACACTGCTTTTTATGCAATAATAGTGCATAAACTGATCATGTATCGTATTCTGTGGTGTCTGATCTGGATTTACACTGTTTTCTCAGGCCTGTTTGGCCGAGTACTAAGGGTTTATACGGTACATCCTGGTATTTTAGGAGATCAATTTATCTTAGTTATTAGCCCAAGGCTTCAAATACAAAATTAAATGCCACCTTTATAAGAGCTCCACAGTTCGTTGCTTTACTTTGAATATTGAATTTAACTAATTAGTCTAGACTGACGTAGTTTGATTTAATGTATTTCTTAACTGTCGCATTATCTCTGCGAATATTGCTGAGGTCCACATAACCCTTTCATCCCTGCAGAATAAGGCAAACGTGTAAAGCTTAATCCTTTCACCCATAAATTTTTGAAGTGGCCTCTTCCAGCTTTGAATTTGGACATGCCCACTGTTGGAAAAAAAACAACAACAACATATTGGCAAACATTGTAGATCCTAATGAGACGGTCTCATCTGGATCTACGTTTTTTGCAAAGGTATCTGTTTTGGTCTACAGGGCTGAAAGGGCTAAGGCAAAACCAAGCAATAGCGAACTATATCAATATATATATATATATATATTATATATATATATATATATATATATATATATATATATATATATATATATATATATATATATATAACGCGGCTACGATGGCCCAAATACTCGGAAATCCCAAAACTGAGCCTTGTCATTTGAAAATACTCTGAGAAACATGCTATTAGTAACGATTTAATTCAGGCCTAGGCTGCGAAGCAACACAACCTCGTAAGCGCCTTGGCTTTACATCTCGAAAGCACGCCTATCAAATATATTGAAAATTTCACCACCAAAAACTGAAAGTTTTCAGATAAAAATATAATATATTTTTTTTTATATATTTCTGCTCAAAACATAGATCACACTTTAGTAGCAATGTATAAACATTTCGAAAACACGCCTATTCAAATATACTGAAAAATTCGCCACCAAAAAAACTGAGTTTTTAGATAAAATTCTGATAATTTCCATATTTCTGCTCAAAACATAGATTTGGCTTACTCGTTAGAATCGCCTTGCCGATGCGGTTCTACATGTAACGAGTACCCACAATATATGTTTTGAGCAGAAATAAGAAAAACAATGTATACCCATGTAATCCCCAATTTTACTATGTAAAAGTGGTGTTTAAGGGGTTCAAAATTATATAGATATGTTTTCATGATGCACTGATATTTTCAACTGATTCTGTATGTAGGCAGCAAAGGCCGTTGTCGAATTGGGCGGATGTGCTGACTGGCCTTGATCTTTGCTGCCCTAGCATTGCCCTAAATTTGTATCATTACGAAAACATGCCTATTCACATATACTGAAAATTTTAGCACCCAAAAATGAAAATTGTCAGATACAAAAATTCTGATATTTTTCTTATTTCTGCTCAAAACATTGATTGTGGGTACTTGTTAAAACCGCCTCGACGAGGCGGTTCTAACGCGTACCCACAATCTATGTTTTCGAGCAGAAATAAGAAAAATAATGTATACCCCTGTAAACCCCAGTTTTACTATATAAAAGTGGGGTTTGAGGGGGTCAAAATTATATAGGTATGTTTTCGTGATGATAGCGTGTTGTAATAAGAGTTTTTGGCAATGTGTTAAATTGTTCGAAAATATTCGGACAAATATGGTACGTAGTGCTAGCTATTCAGCAAACACTACATATTATTTTAGTTTGAATATTTGGGTAAATGAGGCAAGCCAGGGCACCCCTATTAGAAGTGCCTGTCCAACGCGTAGGCAAGCAGAACTTATTATGGTCTATTGTATTGACAGGGGCTGCGTAATGAGGGTGGGTCAGTCCTCAGACTAAATGTCGGCTCCCTTCTCCATATGATTTAGATGATCTGCGTCTGACAATTAATGACTGTGGTCCTGTTTATGGGCTTCAGATCGCCTTGAGCCATTTGCTTTGTTTCATCACAGCTTGTTTTATTATATGAATTTCACTTTGATGTTTCACAGATGAGGTAGACGGGCCCTATGAAACCGGGCATATGTTTGTAGCTTGGAGCTGCATCAGAATTAAGAGTGAGGTTTCGAGTTTAAGAACCCTCCCCTGACACATACAGTAGTTCTCCTGCTGATAATTCGAAGGCGGTTCCTCTGTGTATTTCGTCTTTGCTTGTTCGTCTATGGTTTAACATGTGGTGTTTGCTCTGTCTTTACTTGTTCCTCATCTCTCCCTTTTTTTTTTTTTTTTTTTTTTGGTGCCTCGGAAAGATCATCACGAAAACATGCCTATATAATATTGATCCCCTTAAACCCCACTTTTATATAGTAAAACTGGGGTTTACAGGGGTTTACATTATTTTTCTTATTTCTGCTAAAAACATATATTGTGGTACTCGTTAGAGCCGCCTCGCCGAGGCGGTTCTAAAGAGTACCCACAATCTATGTTTTGAGCAGAAATATGAAAAAAATATCAGAGTTTTTTAATCAGAAAATTTTCAGTTTTTAGAGGTGAAATTTTCTATATATTTGAATAGGCGTGTTTACGTAATGTTGTGTTTCGTGGTTGTGTTATTTCTTGTGTCTCTTTACTTATAATAATGCAAATATGCTACGTATATTGTATACAATAAAAGCCAAATTCAGCGTGCGCGTCAATCAAGAGCGTCTTTGTTCACTGCTAAGATTAAACAAAGCGTTCACAAAGCGCACATGCAGGGCCTAGGTGTGCATATACGCCACAGACCTGACCAGCGCTGCTGTTATGGAACTGCTTCTAACTTAGACACACACACACACACACACACACACACACACACACACACACACACACACACACACACACACACACACACAAATACATACATAATATATATTATGGGAACGTATAAATATATAGACATATAGTTTTGATTCCGTATGCACCTGGTTTGTGGGAATATTATGTACAGGGATATTGGAATCTTAATGGTCTAGTGATCAAATAAAACAAATATTCCCCGACACCTGGTCATCTGGGCTTATACACCTTGATACAGAAATCACTTACGACGCACATGTTGTTATGGAAACCATACTTTTTATATTTGTCTTCAAATATTATACCTTGTCATTATTATTGTTATAGATTGTGATATAAAATATGAAATACTACTTCTGTAAGATTTATATCGCAGTTCAAGTATTTCTGCTCTTATAGCGACTGGCGTCTGAAATATTTCAAATCAAAGCATTATAGATTAATAAATAATGGACTAATCGTGTGTCGTCCAGGAGCCATTATCACTGCTTCATCATATAATCGAGAAGTTAATTATTATGTTATTCTGAGTTAATTTCCTGATAAATTAAGGAACCCTACTCGGACCGAACGCATATACTCATACATGTATGTAGCTAGAACTGTATGAGGATTAACCCGTTTATGCTTAGCGTCCCATAAAGGGGACTTTGGCAAACAATGCAGACCCAGATCAGACGCCGCAGAAAGCGGTCAGATCAGGGTTCACATTATTTGCATTAAATACAGAGATTTCTACAAAACATGGTATTAATAAAAACTTACCAGATGGCTATTCTACTTGAAAAGCACGAGTCCAAAGACTTAAGGTAGAAGAGTTCTTTCGTCATTAATTGGTTAAGGCGGTTACTGAGCGCTCCTGAAACATCATTTAAACCCCTCCCCTGTAGTCTAACCAGATGTTCCTTTAAAGACTTGGATGTTGATGCAAGTACATTTGCTTGACAAGGTACCCTCTATAAGGCTTAATCTTTGATAACTGTTGTGTCTTAATTTGACATTTGTTGCTCAAAATGGCCCAACCATCGTAGCTCAAAAACTGAGTAAACTTTAACTCAGCCATATAAAAAAAACCTTTTTTACACCTTGAATAACTTAGCAAACTGCTTGTTATGTGTTTACAACAGGTTAAATTGCATAGAGAATACACGTGCTCCTTACTTTAAAATAACTATATATAAGCAAGGAACAGAACACATGAGCAGCAAAACTACTTAAAACTTTATTGCTATACGGATATTTTGATATTATACTTAAATAAGGGATGTTATATGGGCTTTCGCTGCCATCAGTCCTTATTGAATCACTGTATAAGAGCGTGTTGCAGTACGGCTAAGATACTTTCATTGTAACAAAACTATATCACATTGAGTCATATGTAACATGATCAAGTCAATTAATTCCCAAGGTTTAATACCAAAGCTATAGAATATCTCATGCAATCTCATAGATGCAGAACAATCGTTAAAACTAAACAATGTCTAACTAGAATATCTCATGCAATCTCATAGATGCAGAACAATCGTTAAAACTAAACAATGTCTAACTTGATCGGGTAATCGGAACAGTTCTTTAATCAACAAAAAAAAAAAAAAAAAAAAAAAATAAGCAGGAAAGACAAATGCACCGGAAGGGGTTTAATTTCATGAAATTACAACACAAAACAGCATTTTGTTTATGCAGACCGAACTAAAGACGAGGAACAATAGTACATCTGTTCGAACAGGTCTATTTTAGATATCTTTAGTTATCCATGCTTGTTTTCTTTGCACAAAAATATGTAGTATCATCTTTCATTGCTGAACATAAGAGGGGATGCAATGTGGAGGCTACACTCATATATTGTCAGTCCATGTCATTCAGCCATTGTCCGGGGGTGAACCGATTGAATGACATGGAAGGACAATACAGAAAAATTCTAACTCATGAGCGGCACATCTAAGAGACACAATTAAAACAAGATGGCAAAATAATCTTCAGACTTATGCTATCTGAACGTACAATATAGAGATCAAACATGGTTTTTCATGCATTAACATTCGCCAGGTTTCGCGGGAGGTGTTGAAAACCGAGGCCGAAGGCCGCAGTTTTCAACACCTCCCAAAAGACCTGGCGAATGTTAATGCATTGAAAAACCATGTTCGATCGCTATTATTGCATAGTCACTGAAAACATTTGTTATATTTCGCGTTATTTCTTGCACTTTTTTGTTTCGTCTTTTCGCCGATGTCTCGCGAACATAATTTCAACGGACTATGCTCCTTCTAGGGCCGGGCCGTATACACATCTCGTAACGGCAGTAAATCTGTGGCCCCGGTACGAGCATATTTAAAAATTGCATAGCCGTGCATTAACAGCGCGTGAATTGCCTTGTTAATACACGGCTTTTCGCCGGTTAATGCACGGCTGTTAATAATGTGCGACACTGCTTTTTATGCAATAATAACCATTAGAATTATATTTGCTGGTGAATTAGGACATAATACCTTCATAAATATCCTGTTTGTGTTTTCGTTACTCTGTCTTCAGATGGCCTTTGCGTCGTCTTCTTAGTTTTGTCATAAAGCTTGTGATTATATGTGTTTATATGTGATGTTTAATTGATGACGTAAGGGAGGAAATAATGAAGACTCCTACAGGATAGAACACATTTAATAACTTGGAGCTGCATCAGAATTAAGGGTTAATTAAAGCACCCACAGAAGATTCTGCTGTCCTTTCCGTGGAGCTTTCTCTATTCCAATTCTTCGTACCGGTACTTAGTTAGTATATCGGTTATTACAATTTTGATGTTTTGTTTTAACATTGCTTGTTCCACATTTCTTCTTCTTCGTGTGTCTTCCTGGTTAAATTCAATAGTATTTGTTTCATTTCATTTTCAAGTTGTTATTCTACAGATAATCTTTATCTTTACCAGTATTATTTTAGCCCGGAGAGTAACACATTGCCACTGGGTTGACTGGGCCGTAAAACCTCAACACAAACAAACAAACACATTGCCAAGTTAAAGCAGCTATTGTAGAATTGATGATTTAGTATAAATAGCCACACTACAAACTGTACATATCACCATAGTGTAATTCTAAACCCAAACTCTAGATTTTAACCCTAGTCCTGCTGAACCGGGATATAACCTGCCTTTGCAAACAGTGTAGATCCAGATCTGAAGCCAACTGATCCGGGTCTGCACTATTTGCCATGAAGTATGTTAATTTATATCAACATTCATGATCAAATAATCTAAATGGCTGACTCAGCCTGCGCATAGATGCAATCTGATAAACAGTCTTCGTTGTCCGCATGGAGAAACTATCGAAAATCTGTCCAGTGAAGAATCTGATGAGACTGTGCAAGGCGCATGTTCCTCTAAATCTTCGCTGGGCCGACATGTCCGTAGGTTCGTTTTCTGACGATTCGGCTCATCTTCTGTTTCCTACAACTACCGGGGCCAACAAGCCAGTGCGTTAATCTCGAGACTTATGGACATTAGGACAATTCGTGAAATATAATTAACACCAGAATAACATGCCTATATAACATTGACCCCTTTAAACCCCACTTTTATATAGTAAAACTGGGGTTTACAGGGGTATATATTATTTTCTTATTTCTGTTCAAAAACATAGATTGTGGGTACTTGTTAGAACCGCCTCGCCAAGGCGGTTCTAACGGGTACCCACAATCTATGTTTTAAGCAGAAATATGAAAAATATCAGAGTTTGTTATCTGAAATTTTCAGTTTTTGGAGGTGAAATTTTTTATATATTTGAAAAGGCGTGTTTTCGTAATGACAGACATACGGGAAGTCTGTTTGAAGGGGAATGGCAACAGAAGCACCGGTTTGGAACGAAGTAAAAACTATTGAGCAGAGGAGAGGGAATAAACCAGTTTTAACAGTTCTGATGCAAGACCATCCTATTTATCCAACTAGGGCGAACCTTTCGGGGATATGCTATGTCCTTTGGTTGAAACCTTGCCTAGATTTAGCGGCAAATACGTAACAACTGAATCTGGAAATAGCCACAATACAGAAACAGGCAAGATCATTATGTCGGTTATAGATTTTTGTACTTTGTAGACAAGTTATCATTTTGTATAAGTCTGTGATAGCAGTCTAGGGTGTCAACATCAGTCTCCCTCCGTCAATGTAATCTTGATAGTCGGAGCAAGCACTTAATTAACTGTGATACATAAACCCCTGCAGGTGCAGAGGGGATATAGTTACTGAGATATGAAACGTTTATTATGAGGATTTAATCGTCCTGTCTCTCATTTAACTCCATAGCAAGTATAGAGATCACAGTCAAAATATGAGACAGAAGTGTACGGCGCTGCAGCTTCTTCAGTTTCAAGCTTACGTGGACATACAGTTTCTAAATGTGTTGACAACTTCCTACAAGATTGTATAAGCGCCCAGCGAAGACTCAGATCAGCATGCGTATCCCCGCGGTCTATCAGCGTCTTCCATTACGAAAACACGCCTATTCAAATATATAGAAAATTTGACATCCAAGAACTGAAAATTTTCAGATAAAAGACTGATATTTTTTTTCATATTTCTGCTCAAAACATAGATTGTTGGTACTCGTTAGAACCGCCTCGCGAGGCGGTTCTTAGGAGTACCCACAATCTATGTTTTTGAGCACAAATAAAAAATATAATGTATACCCCTTTAAACACCAGTTTTACTACATAAAAGTGGGGTTTAAAGGGGTCTAAATTATTGTTTTCGTGATGTTCTGGGTAGACAAAAACCCAAAGTATTTTAGGCGGACAGCGAAGACTGTGGTCAGATTTGAAAGAAATGCTTTGTTCCGGCTCAATATTGAATTATTAAGAGGCAGAAAAATCATTACTGTATGTAAAACTGAATTCTTTTACAAGCAGGCGATGTTTGTCTTTTTTAAGACCCCTACACTGTCTGTAATGGAACGCAGTTGGTTCCCATAGTGATACGAACTCGGAACTCCACAAATATGCTGTCGATCTGTTTGAGCATGTCGTATACAAATGTACGCCAGATTCAGAATGTTTCTTTTTTCTATTTTTTCATTGCATCAATTTCGTTCTTCACGATATACATTTTAAACGGCGAATACCGTTTCCATGGAAGAAGCATTGGGAAATGAGGTCGTAGTTTGGGTCCCATTTTATCAGCCGAAATATAGTGCAAAGAGTGATACTGTAAAACTGGGGTTTACAGGGGTATACATTATTTTTCTTATTTCTGCTCTAAAACATAGATTGTGTGTACTCGTTAGAACCGCCTCGCCGAGGCGGTTCTATCAAGTACCCTCGATCTATGTTTTGATCAGAAATATGAAAACTACCAGAAATTTTCATCTGAAAGTTTTCATTTTGGGTCGTAAAATTCTCAATATATTTGAATAGGCGTATTTTCGTAATGATTTCTTGAGTATTATTTCAACTCAACAGACGCAGTTTGAATAACTGAGAGCAGCAAATTGAAAACGAATTTTATACTTTGATTAATCCAATGAGTAGGAATCCAGGAACTTTTTGTTTTCGCAAATTTCTAAAATGAGCTATTTTACCCATATTTTCGACATAAATACGAGTATGACCTAGTTGGAATTATAAGATTTTTCATGGATTTCATCGACGTGTAAACGCCAGCGACACACTCAAAAAGTTAAAATAGAGCCCCATAACGAAAACACTCCTATATGATTTTGACCCCCTTAAACCCCTTTTTATAGTAAAACTGGGTTTATAGGGGGTATACATTATTTTCTTATTTTGCTAAAAACAAAGGCTGTGGGTACTCGTTAGACCCGCCTAGCCGGGATGGTTCTAAAGAGTACCCACAATCTATACTTTGAGCAGAATTTTATAAAAAATAACAGATTGTTTTTATTTTTGTCCTTTTATGGTTGTAAAATTTTCAATATATTTGAATAGACGTATTTTTTGTAGTGCTTCGGACTTTATTCAGTTTGAGAGATTCGTCGGCATTTACACGACGATAAAATCCACAATATTGAAAGTCTTTTGTAATAAATATTCGTTTTTGCCCTGTCTTGACGTATGTCCTGGTATCTATCGAACGACAGCTATTTATTTTATATGCATAATACTATCTTATCATTTGAACGAGCCCTGATTAAATTTCTCTGCAACCATTTTTTTTTCAATACACATAAAGTAGTTTTGTTCACTAAATCTGCAAAATTTCCTTTGGTCTCCGAATAAATTTGATTCCATTTTCTGATTAGCGTATGTATCTTTAGAGCCAGATTTAATTATCGGTTCGAGTACAGTTTCGATTTTTGTGAGTGGTTTCAAGGCGGCCGTATGAAAAAAGAGCGAGGTTCAGATTATGCTTAGTCGATCTGTTCCCATAGCGTGGCTAACATACGAGTATCTCTGGCTGTCTTTTTGTATGTTATGAAAATGATGCATTACATTGTAAATGACATTCATGTGTTTGATGTGCAAAAAATATATAACTGAGGTAGATCGATCTTTAATATATGGGACATAAATTTTGTTTGTAACTGGAAGCTGCTTCAGTATGAGGCTTCGCGCCAGTAAAACTGGTTTAAGCCTACTCACCCCCACCCCCTAGTATTTTATCTAATGACCCTTCTGAGAGGGTTCTACTCGCAGCTCTTCCTTATTCATGCGTCAGTAGTTTCATAATTGATGTTTACCCAGTAAGCATTCTTTATAAATCTATAGCGGGCCGTTATCGGCCTGTCAGGGTAGCTGACGGGCCGATAACGGCCCGCTATAGATTTATAAAGAATGCTAGTTGGGTAGTTTGTGATTGTTTCCCTCTGTTTCATTTGGAGCCTCGGGAGGGCTGTACTTCGTGACTGTACCATTTTTTTGGCTATCATCACATTTATTTAGCACAGATCTGGAGTACGCCTGTTCAGCCGTTTAATCGGAACATAGTCTACGTTGTCCAGTCATATACTCCAATGGGCCGTTCTTGACTGGTCGCATAAGGGGAATTGATACATTTTCAAGGGAGGCAATTATGTTTAAATTGTTTTGCCTACCTCCTGAAAAGGCGTCAACTTCGAAAAGGAAAACCTTTGCTCTCAGGGTGAGATAGCTCTTTTCTTTTTGAATAGACCCCTTTTCAGAATGGGCTTGATGTGCATAAAGGCAAACAAGCAGTTAAGAAAGCTGAGTAAGAAGTTTGTCTTCCTTATAATGAATAGCGGAAAATCTACCAAGTTATATGCATCAAGTCCCCTTACGATCGGGTTTTATTTTAAAAGCATCACTTATCAGGAAAATAAGATTTATAGAATAGAATGTAGAGCGAAAATGTGCCTTACCTTTTTCATCCCTGAAGACAAAAACAGATACCTGTGCAAACAGTATAGATCCAGATGAGACGGCTCGTAATGAGCCGTCTCATCAGGATCTATACTGTTTGCGTTTGCCATTCTGCTTTTGTATTTGCATCAGTTGATAGTTCCAAATTCAAGGATGGAATAGTTCACGTCATAAACTTCGAGATAAAAGGGTTTAGGCTATACTTAAAATTTAGCCGTTTATACATTCTGCAGTACACAGTGATTTGGTAAGCGCGGAATGAAGGCTATGATCAGACGGAGCTGTCCGCATAATGCTCAGTTGTACTTTTTTTTGCATGACACGGCCTTGACAACATTTTGTTTTTATTTTTGATCATGCAACAGGAATTGTTAAAAGCCTGCGATGCAAGTGCTTAACGATTATTCATTTCTTTGAAAAAAATATAAAGTCTGGTTTTTTGGCTGTTTACCCAGCTAGCATTCTGCATAAATCTGCAGCAGGCCGTTATCGGCCAGTCAGTTACCCTGACGGCCCGATAACGGCCCGCTGTAGATTTATGCAGAATGCTTACTGGGTACACACAAGGAAAAAAAATAACTAAAACATGAGCCGTGCCATATAAAATACGTGTCATTGGTGCTATACGAACAGCGAATGCCGTGTTAAACTGGTGCGGATGCACAGGTTGAGCAGAGTCTTTGTTGTTTGCAATAAAATCATAGGGTACTGTAGATACCGAATTCTATAGATTACATTGATAAGCACCAAAGAAACTTGACAGGATGGGTGCGCAGACTGATCGTATTTAACCCCTAAAGGTCCGTTTTGTCATGGCGAGGATGAAACTTTTAGTTACAAGACTAGGTCATATCAATCCAATTTGCTTGTTCAGATTCTTACGAGTTTATCTTCACTCATGTCACTCAGTCTGCGTTGTAGTCATCTTATAGCATTTTTTTTATAAACAAGTTAACTACCATAATAACCCTAAGTATTAAGTTCTTTGATGCTCTCAAGACAGTATATGGTCCCCAGAGCTCAGGAACCACCCCACTCCTTAGTGCAGATGGAACTAGTCTTCTGACTGATAAAGAAGCTATCTTGAAAAGATGGGCTGAACACTTTGATGGTGTCCTTAATCGGCCATCATCTATCAATGATGAAGCTATCAACAGACTACCACAGGTGGAATGTAATCCCCTGCTTGATGAGCTCCCAACCGTCTCTGAAACAGTGAAAGCAATAAAAAATCCTGTCATCTGGCAAGGCTCCAGGATCTGCTGCAATACCTGCAGAGATCTACAAAGCAGGCGGTCCTCCAGTTGCAGAGAAACTGACAGAGTTATTTCACATTATGTGGAGAAAAGAAGCCATCCCTCAAGAATTCAAGGATGCAACAATTATCCACCTATTCAAAAGGAAAGGGAATCCTCAAGTCTGTGACAATCATCGAGGCATCTCTTTATTGTCAATTGCTGGGAAGATTCTTGTTAGGGTCCTACTGAACCGATTGAATGAACACCTGGAACGGTCAGGGCTTCTACCAGAAAGCCAGTGTGGATTCAGGAAAAACAGAGGAAAAATAGACATGATCTTCACAGCACGACAGCTTCAAGAAAAATGCCAGGAACAGAATGTGGACCTCTACATGACCTTTGTCGATCTTACCAAAGTATTTGACACAGTCAGTCGTGAGGGACTTTGGAAAATTATGGCAAAGTTTGGTTGTCCTGCCAAATTAATAGCAATGGTGCGGCAGTTCCATGATAGTATGCTTGCAATGGTCCAAAATCATGGCGAGTTTTCTGATCCATTTCCTGTGACAAATGGAGTTAAGCAAGGCTGTATACTAGCTTCAACACTGTTTAGCATGATGTTTTCTGCCATGCTTACAGATGCTTTCTAGGATGGTGACAATGGTATACCTATTAGGTATCGCTTTGATGGGAAACTTTTCAACCTAAGAAGGTTGCAAGCTAAATCCAAGGTGCAGACAGAGGTGTTAGACGAGTTCCTCTTTGCTGATGACATGGCAAAGGGTGCTCCAACAGCAGCGAAAATGAAAAAAAGGTGTGGATCAAGTATCTGATTCATGTGACAGTTATGATCTCACAATCAGCATAAAAAAGACTGAGGTAGTATATCAGCCAGCACCTGGAAAGCCTTACAAGGAGCCTACCATCACAGTGAAGAATCAACGACTGCAAGTGGTAGACAAGTTCACCTACCTTGAAAGCACATTGTCTAGAGTTGTGCACATTGATGATGAAGTCAGTGCTAGAATTGCCAAAGCTAGTGCAGCATTTGGCCGGCTACGTGGAAGTATTTGGGACCGAAGTGGAATCAGATTTGACACAAAACTAAAAGTATATAGATCGGTAGTGCTGCCAACACTTTTATACGCACGCGAAATTCGGACAGTTTACCAACGGCATGCCAAAAGACTGAACCACTTCCATACAAGCTGTCTTAGAAAACTTCTAAAGATCAAGTGGCAAGACAGGATTCCAGACACAGAAGTCCTGAAAAGGGCAGGGATGCAGAGTATACATACTCTTCTGAAATTGGCACAGTTAAGATGGACAGGCCATGTTACCAGAATGCCTGATGAACGTTTGCCAAAGAAAATCCTCTATGGAGAACTTCAAGTAGGAAAACGCTCCAGTGGTGGTCAGAAGAAGCGATACAAGGACACCCTCAAAGCCTCCCTTAAAGACTTCAACATACCAACAGAGTCATGGGAACAGATTGCACAAGATCGTACAAAGTGGCGAGGCCTCATAAAAAGGGGAGCTGGTGAATACGTAGCAAAAAGAATCAGCGAAGCCGAGCAGAAACGTGCACAGCGGAAAGCCAGAGCTAAGGCATCACCAACAGAGCTTTCTTCCTCAGACCTCTCTTGTTCTATCTGCAACAGGTAGTTTAGAGCTAAGATTGGTCTCATCAGCCATTTTAGAACATACAAATAAGAACACATCACACAGTTGATTAGGATTGGTCATTGTCAGTAATGACAGACGAACAAAGTGAAAAAAGTATTAAGACAGAACAACCGGAACTTACTGTGTAGATGGCGATGCCTGATTTGGATCTATATGTATCTTGTTCTGTTCTCACTCAGCAGCTGTTTGAATACATCTACATGTAGTAAAATTTACCATTATGAAAACATGCCTATTCAAATATACTGAAAATTTTACCACCAAAAAATGAAAATTTTCGGATAAAAAATTCTTATACTTTTCATATTTTTGCTCAAAACATAGATTGAGGGTACTCGTTAGAACCGCCTAAACAAGGCTGTTCTAACGAGTACCCACAACGTATGTTTTGAGCAGAAATAAGAAAAATAATTTATACCCCTGTAAACCCTAGTTTTACTAAGTTTTACCTAGTTTTACTAAGTGGGTTTAAGGGGGTAAAAATGATAAAACGAAAAGGCATGTTTTCGTGATGCAAAAACATAAATCAGACTTCGTGCAAAGTGACCGATTCATTCTTGTATACACTATGCAACCAGTAACCTTAACAATTATATTGCGCTCACACTATATGAAATATCAAGAGAAACTTTGTCATTATTAATATTAAATGAAGATATTCTTTTAGGAGAAAACTTTGTCAATATGGTATTGATTCCCTCCTGAAAAAGCGTCCACTCAGCGGAGAACAGGAAATCGGGAAGAGGTTGTCTCCCTAATAAAAATACTGACGACTCGTTATCTCGAAGTCCAAGGGACTTAAAAATACTGTGAGATATCCGTACCTCGACATATCAGATTTGCAGAATTGAGGGAAAAATAAGTCCAACAATCACATTTCACAAATGAATAGATTATTTGACTTTGCAGTTAGAGGTATATATAAAATACGTATTGTGGAAAAGAGGAGAAATTGCTTCTTAGGGGCAATTTCTACTCTTTTCCGCAGTATTTTGTTACCTATTGTCAGATTTCCTTGTTAAACAGGAACCAGATTTTCACTTCGAAATAAGTGGTTATTCGAGATAAGTGAAGTCGAGATAACGAGAGTCGACTGTACAGTGGAAACTCTACCAGGTGTATAAAGTACGCTTAAGCTTCTTTTGAACAAATAAATACTCATGCTTGTACACAAAATGAAACATAACTTTAACAAATATGTTGCATTCATACGGTATGGAATACCAACCCATTTATGCGTGTGGGCTCTCCTGCCGCAGCTCTTTGGACAGGTCCACTTCAAATAGAAGCTGTGTTTGTTATTTTTTTTTTAATTTTATTACCATGTTTTATAGAAATTCATGCATGTAGTGCAAACAGTGTAAATCCTGCTCAGACGCCATGTACTGCGGCATCTGATCTGGGTCTACACTGTTTGCCAATGTCCCTTTCATGAGACGCTTGGCATAAACGGGTTAAAATTTTTTGGCATTTATAACCCTTAAAGCGCTGGCCAACTTTGTAGCAGACGATATTCTTAATTGATTTTCTATTTTTATTTTTTTTTTCAGAGCAAATAAAACGACATTTCATATGCATCCTCTGCTAGGCAGACGATTTGCATGAAATGTCAAGCCTTTTTTTCATTGAAAAAAAAAAAAAAAAAAAGAGTCGTCTGCTGTAGCTGTAATTTGTGCTTTAATGGTTAAAATCTGTTGACCACGCTCACTGATACATAGTATCAATGCGTGTTCTAGTTTATTGAACATATATGATTTTCACGTTCACATCTGCAAATGTTTTTAATCCAGTTGTGGCTAAATATGACACAGACGATATTGTATATTGTCAGTCACAAGCTGATAGGTTCTTCAAGCTTTAAGCGCTAATTGCAACTGCAGCAGTCGACATTTTGATGATTTGTTTGTAGTTTCCAGAGAAAATGAGGCTTGATATTTCATGAATGTCAAACCTTACTTTCTTTGAAAAAAAACAAACAAAAAAAAACAAAAAACAAACAAACAAAAAAAAAAAAAAAAAAAAAAAAAAACAAAAACAAAAAAAAAAAAAAAAAAAAAAACAAGAATGTCGTCAAGCTACAATGTCGTCTGCTACAATGTTGGTTAGGGCTGAAAGGATTAGTAAAGAAAATAGGTTCTTGGAGAATAAGGCAATCGGCCTGCTGTGGACACTTTGAGTCGTAAATATTACATTACCAGTGGATAAACAAACATTGAATGCATGAAGCAATGGCTGCTTCAGACAAAATATGGGACGGCATCATTAAAGTGCACTTTCGTGCATCAATATTTTCATGCCAGGCCAAGTTTCGCCGACTGCTTGTGGCCTGCGCTGTTCACATATCACAAAACAGCTTTTCAAATTGCACTATTAGGAACAAAACAGAAACATCTCAGATAAAAGTGAGTCATAGCTAAAATTATCTTCTAGTATTTTCTGTTTAATATACAAATGAACCTTTGGTGGCATTATAGCTATCTTTTCAGAAACTCACTATAACCATTACTTTACTTAATATGAATTGAAGAAGAGTAGTCAATCTTGCGTAAAAGTAATGTAACTATATCTCTTTGTAATGCCTATAACCTTAACCCTCTAGTGCCCAACCATAGAAAGCATTGTCCAAAAACTTTCATATTACACACAGTGACCTATTTTGGGAAGTATATTACAAAACTACTCTTGAAATGTTTGGGAGGTCAAAGGTAACGGAGATACATATGTATCATATATGATACATTGGGCATTAAGTGTTCCCAAGCAAAGGTGAATAACTCCAGAATAAAAACTCTTTTTAGGATTTATTTGTGCCTTCAATATTTGCATTTATTAAAAAGATTCTTTTGGAAAATATATATCAAGTTTTTCTCTAAAAAGGTGGCTGGCAGGGGAATTTTTCATTTTGAGCAAAACTTTTGCCCAGCGTTTCATATATGATACATCCAACTTTTTACACTTTGATGGCTGAAAAAAACATATTTTATGTTGAACCATAGAATAATCGACTGTATTTTCTTATGACCTTACATCTTGACATACTTTATAGCATTAAACATCAACCATATATTGAAATATCATGGTCGCGGTACCAAATATATGTCATATATGATGCGCGGGGCACTAGAGGGTTAAATATACTCCACAAAACAATTAAGGGCCACCAGTTTTATTTTCCCTTTGATTATCACTAAAATGCGACCTTAAGTTTTAAAATTATTTCATGGGCTAAACTGGAAGGCTCAGCCCTATTTCAATCAGCTCTACATATTCGCAACATATTCAGCTACAAAAGTGTCAATGACACCAACAACGCCAGATCAAATGATTCTAAGAAAAACGGAAGTTTCAAAAAAACATTTTTTTACCCCAAAATGAAGTTTTTTCATAATACTTTGTTTAATGAAAACAATACTCTGTCACACACAAAATCATGCAAACGCAACCTTTCTTCGGGTAAAAGGCACACTGATAAGGTCGAAAAAAGAGACCAACCCTTTAAGAGGCTAAAATGCCTCGGAAGTTCCCTATAGACAACGAATAATCGGTAGAGGGTACGTCCAGCAAAATGTGCGTTTCTTGATTACAAATAAGGCTTTCTCTATGATTTTTTCAGTTGAGAGCCCAGACATCATTTTTGACGTGAAAATGTCAATTTTTTTAATTTTTGGATAAAAAAGAGTATTTTTGGGGGAATTTTAAAAAGAAAATTTTGATTTCACAATTTTGGGTTGGAACCACTCCTTTAGGGCTTCCTGTTAAAGAAACATCCAACGATATTTTGATATCTTCTGTGGTTTTGCCCACACACCCGGTCATAATTTGTATATATGGAAATTTGCACTATGTGGCCCTTAAATTATTTTGTTGAGTATATTAGCTATCAATTCTTCGTGTCTGACGGTTGGTTATTTACAAGTTAGTCATTCCCTGATACATTGATACATGATTCTCAGTGTAAGAAGAAAGACCTGAACATCAAATAAGAACTGAGAGGTTCCAGATAGAGGCTGCACAGCCACACAAAGTGAATAGGGTCTTTTTTGTATTCGTCAGTACTATTACGAAAACACGCCTATTCAAATTTATTGAAAATTTTACAACCAAAAACGGATTTTTTTCAGATAAAAATACCTGATATTTTTCATATTTCTGCTCAAAAAAATAATTGTGGGTACTCGTGGTTCTAACGTGTACCCACAATTTATGCTTTTTAGCACAATAAGAAAAATAATGTATACCAGTGTAAACCCCTATTTCACTATATAAGAGTGGAGTTAAAGGGGTTCAAAATTATATAGGCGTTCTAGCGTTCGCTATTTTTAACCAGCTGATGAAGCCTCTGCACTGGTGGACCATGTTTGCCTGGGTTTTCGCTGTTCATGTATAACATCACGGGCTCTTTCTCTAAAGCTGTGCATCGAATAATAATTAACGTACATGTAAGATATATGTGAATTCTGTTTATATTCCTAATGTTCTATAATATATATGCTGCAAGGATTGTGGAATTATCTTTTTTTTTTTTACTTGTCCACAGACAAGTAAATGGTCAAAGTCCACTTGTCCAACCGAGATTTACTTGCCCAAATATATATATTTCTTAATATGGATACTCTTCGTAGCTAGAGCTACATGTATGAAGTCCTGGTCCAAGGACAAGTAAACTGAAATTTCTTACCATTTCGAAAACACGCCTATTCAAATATATTAAAAATTTCACCACAAACAACTGAAAGTTTTCAGATAAAAATTCTGATATTTTTCACATTTCTGCCAAAATCATAGAGTGTGGGTATTCTTTAGAACCGCCTCGCCGAGGAGGTTCTAACGAGTACCCACAATCTATGTTTTTAAGCAGAAATAAGAAAAAAATGTATATCCTCTTAACCCCATTTTTACTAGATAAAAGTGGGGTTTAAGTAGGTCAAAATTATATAGGCATGTTTTCGTGATGTTTGTCCTGAGGAGAATGGGACACGTTGGACAGTCGGTCATGGTATTTCCACAGCCCTGCCTGAACAAATAATGCTTAGGTAGCAGTTTCAGCATACTTGTTATGTAAATGTGTTGTTTCAAGTAATCCTTCCTCAGGCACTGTTGTTATACTTGCTAAAATCTTTTTCTTTTTCTTCATCCTGTCATTTCGTTCTAGATACTCATCGTAATAATCTATTTCCTGGTTATGACGTTGCTTCCGGATCTGTGTCGCAATTAAAATCATCAACGCCATTGCGTAGAACATTATCACTATGACAACATATAACAACTCGTTCAACTGACTATCACGGTAATGGTGTGTTCGTGCTACTCCGATCATGGTCCCATTGAGAGCTTTTATGGCATCTATATCTGTTTTTGAAACATCACTCGCGTTTATTAAGAAATGTAACATTGACATTGTGAAACTCAAGGATGTTTATATTTTTACACTATTGCATGTTAAAATACTTAGTCAAAACTGGAAGATTTAAATACGCTTCAGTCTGCATAGCTCCTTATATCTGAGGGTGGTGATCGCTCAATCTAGTGCTTCGCAGTGGCATCTGTCAACATCTGGAATCATCTCCTGAAATGTAATTAAAATGCATTTTAGTTTATTCCTGGCTGTACTGTACCACGTTCTTGGCTTATTTAAGTTTCTGAAGTTTTCTAAACCTTTAAGGGGATACACACGCGCGTGCAACGATACTAACACTGTTATCATGTATCGCCAAAAACGTCTTTATTTGAAATGAGAAGTTGCCACACGGATATAAGAGCACATGCACTATGTAAAGTCATCACGAAAACATACCTAAATAATTTTTACCCTATTAAACCCCCACTTTTATAAAGTAAAACTGGGGTTTACAGGGGTATACATTATTTTGTTTTATTTTTCCTCGAAAAAAAAAGAATGTCGTACTCCTTAAAACCGCTTCGTCGAGGCGGTTCAAACGTGTCCCCAAAATCTATGTTTTGACAGAAATATGAAAAAATATCAGAGTTTTTGTCTGAAAATTTTCAGACTTTGAAGGTAAAACTTTCTATATATTTGAATAGGCGTGTTTTCGTAATGAATGTCATTTTAATGAAAAACAAAAATACATAAACCTTTTTTATCCACATATCACAACTTTTTGTCAGAGAAGCAATCAATAAGACTGTTGTTGATACAACATGGCCAAATTTCTGTGTGACAAATAACTTATTTTCGTTACAGAACAAGTCTTCAGAGACATTAGAAGCATTCTGTGAAATGTAATTAATTTCCGTTGCACAAGACGTCGTCGGAGGCATTCATGAAGAAAGCATTCTAGAATTATTGATGTTCAAGTGAGTTGTTATGAAGGCTGTATAAAGATAAGATTCGTATCTTTCTTAAGATCGATACTGTCTTCCGTTAACAGAAGTGACAAGTAACGCATCAAGCAAAATCTTCGCAGACCATTTTGCGTACAGGCAGACTGAGCAGAAGCCGCAACATAAGAAACCATACCTTCTTACATGTGCGCCCAACGAAAATTCAAGTCAACCTGCGCATCCGCGTAGTCTGATCAGAGTGTAAGTTGTCCGCATGAGGACACTTTCAATCCTTGGCTATCCAAAATGCGCCCAGGGAGGATTCAGATCAGACTACGCGAATGCGCAGGCTGATCTGAATCTTCTCTGGGCGCACATGACCGAAGGTACGTTTTCTGGACTAGCGTCTCATATATATCTGCACAGCCTGGCAAGCAGCACACGGGTCTTGAAGAATTTTTGTGCGACAACGTGAAACATTCTAATTAATTTGCACCCAGAGAAAAGACAGATCAGCCTACGCATCGTGCAATCTGAAAAGTCGCCCCATGACACCCAAGATTTCCTCACACAGATGGTAAAAATTGATCAGATGAGGCTTATTTCTCTCTTTGCTAGTCGTATAAACCGTAAGGAACAATATTGCACGTTCTGGTCATGATAATAATGTTGATTTAGTGATTAACAGTTTTTCAACCTTATTGAAAACATTTCGAGACGAAGAAAGGCTGATATTGAAAGGTTTAAATTTTGACAACATATGCAATGCCTAAGTCTTGAGATTCGAACCCGGGGCCTCGTGATACCGCTCGGCGGCCTGGGCCCAGTTGTTCAAAACTAAAGATGCCGTTAGTTACCGTGTCTTTAAAACTTCGATAATTAAATATGGCATATATGCAAATATTTTTAATGAAAAAATATGAGTAGCTTTTGCATTTGCAAAAGCTACCCACATTTGTTTTCAGCAAAAATACCTGTGAAATTGATATTGTACTTACTAGAACAGTTAACATTTTGACCACTAATGAGCTCGTTAAGCTAACGATGAATTGAACAACGGGGGCCTGGACGCTTCTTTGTTATGGGTCGTATATGATTTCATATTGACCGTGGCTGTATAGGCCGCCCTGGATCGTTGCATTTTGGACTTACGGTACATTACACTTTCTTCTTGGTTCAAAGCTCGTATCATTTAAAGGGACTGGGTAAACTTAGAAGATTTCCCGCCATTTTAACATGGGGGACGACTTTTATGACCTTTTGTTTGCCTTCTTGCATACCGAACGCCATCTGAAAAGAAGGTGTCAACTTTAAAAAGAAAGAGTTTGCTCCCAAAGGGTGCTAATTCTTTCATTTTAGAGTAGATCCCTTTTCAGAAGGGACGCAATCGATTATGACAGAGTTGCCTCCACGGAAATTGTATATACGCCCATTAACACATTGCTAAACAAGACGATATCTCTGGACTGAACGTTTCAGTTAATGTGCAAACCAATTTGCACCCAGAAAGTAATAAGTTTGAAAGCCCTGGCTATAAGAGCAGTTGCGTGCAATATAATATGTTGTCTATAGAACAAGTATCCGCTGTATATCTATGCAAGCACATGATAGTAAATTGAACGCAGATGGGTAGCGTTATTTTTCTGTGGAAACTTTATTAGACAAAGACCGAAGGTGGTGAGTCTTGCAATTTCACCGGAAAGATATGCAATTGAATATTTGTATAAAGAATGACTGGACATTCATTGCTTTTTGCAAAACACTGAATAGGTTATGGTAATCAAAATCAACAGCATTTCAGCAAAATTATATATATATAATTTATTCTAATATATATATGCGAAAAAAGGGGAAAAGTCCACGGCACAAGATGTGCAAAATATCAACGAAAAACTAGAATGACTTACATGCCGTTGATAACTTTAATTTCATATATTAATTAACAAAGCACTTTTGCCTGTGCGGCTTTTCAATGAGTAACACACTGAAAAGCCACACAGGCGAAAGTACTTTGTTAATTTATGTAATTAAAGTTATCAACGGCATGTAAGTCATTCTAGTTTTTCGTTGATATATATATAATCATAAACAGTGCAAATGGTTTGTTTACCAGATAACTATATCTAAACACGATCAGTTATCAAGTCGCAGCGGGCCAGATAACACGGGCCCGTAAAGGGCATAATCTTTTATTCGTAAATTTTACATTTTTATGTCATTTTTTAAAATAGAAAACCTCTGAAGAAGGCGAAAGCCGAAAGGCCTGAGGTAAACAAACGATTTGCACTGTTAATGATTAACTCTCAACATATAGTTTAACGCCTATCATTTCAGCATCCTTTCTGGATCCAGTGCTACCAAAAAGATTTTTTGTTAGATATTATGCTCCTTTGATATATATATTTCCAACTAGCAACTGTACCCAGCGTAAGTCTGTACAGTAATAAGAGATATAGACAGACCAAATTGACCCATCCTCATTTCACCACAGTGATTTAATTTTACTGACACTATTTTTTCTTAGAGGTTTCACTGATGGAGTAAGGGGCCTGTATGCGAGCTGAACAATCATTTTGTATTTTGTACAATATTTGAACCTAGGGTGAATAGTTAGTACCAGTACAATCTATTTAAGCTCTGTTAGTTTTTACTATTGACTGTTCTAAAGTGGTTCTGGTCATTACGAAAACATGCCTATATAGGTTTGACCCCCTTTAACCCCACTTTTATATAGTAAAACTGGGGTTTACAGCGGTATACATTATTATTTTTTATTTATACTCAAAAACACATATTGTGGGTACTCGTTAGAACCGCCTTGCTGCTCAGAAACAGAAAAGTTACGACGGGAAAGTTGAAGTCAACCCGTTTGTCGTAAAGCCTAGTAGTGAGCTTTCTATTGTCAATATAGAGGTATAAATCCAAAAAAGGAAAGAGAAGTCCAGGGAGTGCCACAATCACAAGCCGCAACCCTTCCCAGACACCAAGAGGTAGATGAATCAGACAAAACCAAACAAGCGCAAATCGAACAAACGTACGAAAAGCACTAAAATTAACTCTCTCTTCCCCAAGCGAGGTAATCGCAATGCTAAAAGGACTGAAAAAACACAAGGACAAAATAACACAAGGTAAGACTTTTAACAAAACGCCTCGTAGAATGAACCACAAAGCAACAAAGAGTAAGACTAACACTAGGACCACCGCCTTACAACGGCAGTAGAATAAACCACCGGGATTAGGTTTGGGTTAAAGACTTTTACAGCCAGCCAACCTCACCCGTGGTCCCGATGCTACTCTTAATACAGAAATACATAAAAATTTGGTTCGCATAAAAGCTCCAAAGACAGTCAATGCATTAAAGCGAAAACATAAAAATCAAATTAATCACTATGATAAACAAAGACGAGTACTCATGGTTAATTCTACTGTGTGCCAGAGTAAATGAAACCCAGTAGTTGAACCACGGCGGGCCAAGCCAAGTATGAGGAAGTGGTTATCGTCTGAGATGTTTCTTTAATTTCAAACTCACATGGATAGTTGAATTTGAGGAACTCTGAAAACTTTGAATTATTCAGAGATAATATATCATCTTTGTATCTGTAGGAGAAATTGAATTGTTGGGCAATGCATTTTCTTTGCCTGCTTTCATTAAACCTTGTATACACTCTGCCTCATACGTGTATAAAACAAGTCTGCAAGCAACGGAACATAATTAGTTTCCATAGGAATTCCGATTGTTTGTTGAAATACCCGTCCAACAAAACTCTACAAAGATGTTGTCGATTAAATATTCCAACATCTTTACAACATAATATCTTAGTAGATTTAGTAATAAACACATGCATACTTAAATACAAGACAGGCACCCACAGTTTGGTATTAGTCTAATAGGTTTCCTTTATTGTATTCATTAGGTATGAAAGATTCTGTAAATGGCCAGCGAAGACCTGATATGACTAATCAGCTTTGATCCTGATAGAAATGCTAAGTTATGCAGTCTTGACAGCCAGTTATCACACTGCATTGCTTAAACGTGTGACATTTGAATAGATTGTGTCCCTCAAAAAAGAAATTAACCTTGTAACATTTCATTACAAAAACACGCCTATATAATATTGGCTCCCTTAGACCCACTTTTATATAGTAAAACTGGGGTTTACAGGGGTACACATTATTTTTTCTTATCTCTCCTCAGAAACATATATTGTGGGTACTCGTTAGAACCGACCCGCCGAGGCGGTTCAAACGAGTACCCGCAATCTATGTTTTGAGCAGAAATATGAAAAAATATCCGAGTTTTTTTTTTATCTGAAAATTTTCAGTTTTTGGAGATGAAATTTTCTATGCATTCGATCAGTTGAGACCTAGACCAGTTTGATCTTAGTCTATGCTTTTAGCTAATAGATTTGTTAAAATTAATACATTGTGTTACCATCCATTACATACTGTATTAAACCAATGTACAGGCTGTTCTTAAAGTACACTATTCGCATATTTATTTGAGACATTCCCAATTGTGTGATATTTAAGAAACTCATAAATACATTGCACTTCTGTTTTACTATCAAGAGATAATTGGCATGAGATGACATACACTATTTCGCTTGATCAATAAGAAAATATCATCAATCTGTCGCCTACTGATTTTGTCCTAAAGATACAAATTCTTAAGCCTAAAAAAACATCAAAACAAGTTTACTGACCTTCATTGTCTATTATACATCCTCTAAACTATAAACACAACACCAATACACCAAGCAAGTGCGCCTGTACAACGCGGCAGATTTCCTTTAATGACCTTGTTTAAGAAAAAACATTATATCGATCAGCGAAAATTAATAGTCTCGCATAAAACAAAACAGAAACTTTCGCTCGCAGGAGAATGTCTCTATATTAAAGAAATTCTCTCTTCTAGAAGAAACGAATCATACTGATTAAGAGGAACTGATACACTTGGTGGATGTTCCGTTTACACAAGGAAGACCATTTTCGTGACTTCACGTTTGCTTGCCTGCATGAAAAAAGGGTCTACTTTAAAAGGAAAGCATTTGCGTCATCTGAAAAAAGGCGTCTTCTTTAACAGGAAATACAGTCGAACCTCGTTATCTCGAACTCGTTTATTCAAATTACCGCTTATCTCGAAGTGAAAATCTGGTCCCTGTTTTAACATGAAACTATGACAACAGATAACAAAATAATGTGGAAAAGAGGAGAAATTCCTCTTTTCCACATTATTTTATATATATTTCTAACTTCAGGAGTCAAATTACATATTCATTTGTTAAATGTGGTTATTCTATTTATTCTTTTCCTCACTCTCTCAACTCTGATATGTCGAGGTACGGATATCTCGAAGTATTTCAATGAGTCCCTTGGAATTTGAGATAACGAGAGTGGACTGTATTTTGCTTCCGAAGGGTACTAATTCTTTTATTTTAGAGTATACCCGTTTTCAGAAGGGAGGCAAACAATATGGAAAGTTGCCTTCGCTGAAATCGTATTTAAGCCCATTAACACGTTGTTCTACAAAGCAGCATTCCTGGTGTCTCTTTAATGTGTCAAGTAGATACCTTTTAGAAAGGACAAAAAAACATTTGGCAGTCACTTTCCCTGACAGTCTATCACTTCCTCTTAAAGCAATACATACGTGTGTCTGCACACCATTGGGACGGACCATCCTGTACAACCACGATTTTGGTCGATTTCCAGGCAGATTTGCCAAACAAAATAAGTCTTTCCTAATAGGCAATTTGGGAATAGCGAAGGTCCTGATCAGATTCTTATTCCATAAAATCCAGCCTTTTATTGCACTTTTGTCGAACATCGATATAATTATGGTTTTAGAAAAGGCTATTTCATTTCCCATCGAATTCCAATCAGACAAAAAGCTTTTACTTAGTTGTAAAATAATCAATCATGCTGAGGCACTTGTGTTACGTATATTTCGCCTACAGTTTATTTACTAAGCTAGAGAAGAGTATTAGCTACAAGACTGCATGTAGCACAGAGATGGCTCTGATCAGACTGAGCTTCCGCGCAGTCTGATCAGAGTCATCGCTGTCCGTCGGGCTACCCACAGTTTTGAAATGATACTGGACAAACTGCGCAGATGCTGAGCACACATGCATTATTTTTGGAAATATTGTGGCTCATTTGTAATATCCTGCACGACTAACCGGACATTTAAATCACAACTCCATTACAACCTATGTAACAATGGCTGTCTGGCAGCCCTCTGTCTTCCACAGCGGAATTGAACAGTTATCGTAAGTGTCATTAAGGCTTCACCGTCCGCATATTTATTTAGATTTTCGAATCAATGATTTCTACAAGTGGTCGTTTCAATTTTTACGACAGCCAATTGTATTCATTGCATCTGGGCACTCAACTATGTAAACACTGTCTCCGCTGCTTGTGATATAATTAATTTCAGCGTCAATGATGTCATGTTTGTGTACTTGATCGCAGCAACTATCATTTAAAGCTAATGTTTAGGTCGTAAACTGTCGCCCCTTACTGGACAGACTACTGATATTATTCAGTTTTCTGATACGTTGGGAATACTGAGTTTCATGCATTAAAAGTGCAAATAGAATTCCTATTAATGTAAACCCAGTTCTCTTAAAATAGACTTATATGCAAAAGCTATAGAACTGTAGGGTGAGAAAACAAATCTACTTTTCATGCTGCTGAGGGTTGATGGAAGGGACGAGTGTAAGAGGTTGTTACATTTTGTTTTCATTATACCCCATTTAAAGACATTGGAATATTTTGTGATCGAGGCAGCTGTAGTAGTATACATGGTTAAGTGTCCAAATACCGTCGCCCTGCACTTCGATATAGTACTGATATTGCTACATACGCTTGTCCTATAGGACTATTAGGTTCATATATTATATGTACCCATTCTGCATATCTGCACAGCTGGGCTAATGTTTTGAAGTGCGCAAGAATTTGGCTTAGATTTTATTCAGGGGAGATAACTAGAAAAAGGAGAGAGCAAGAGTTGTCCTTCCTGCATGCAACACTCCAACTTGACCTGATATAGACCCCTGCCAAATATTATCAAATTATCTCAAGCAGTTTGGGAGTTATGGCCTGCACAAGATTTCGGCTTCTGGGGAGATAAGTACATAAAAAGAAAGTGAGAGTTGTCTTTCTTGCACTCGAAACATCTGCTGGTCCTTCTCTTCATTCCTACCAAATATGAAAGCAATCCAATGAAGAAAAAAGGGAACATATCACATTGAAAAAAAAGGTTAACCAAAAGGTAAATCTGGGACAGAGTCCGCACTCCCGCCCGCTCGGACATCGCTATATTAAAAGAAGAATGTTTTGAAAACCCCGTCCAACAAGTGTCCAATACACGATATAAAAATAAATATGGAGGTACTCAGAAAAGGCAGCAATCACAAAACACAGTAACCCCACCCGTATCCTCAGTGCACCAGACGAGGATTGAATGGCATGCGACAACGTTACCAAAAAATTAATTCATCGAAAACAGAACAAACACACGTGAAGAAAATACTACAGGAATACCGCTTTCGAACGGGCAACAGACAAGAGCACAGATGTTGCGAGTTTAATCCTGGTTTTACTGGCGCCAATACTCGTCCTTAAAAAAAGTATAGAAGCTGTCTGGGAATCGTCACAGTCACAGAACATAGCCCACCAATGACAGTAAGTGGGAGGACGAATAAACTACGACAAATAGTGCAAAGGCCACAACCCAAAGCAAAGCACAGCAACCAGCTCCCTCTTCGCCAACAAGGCGGCTGTCCAGCAGGCACACAACGTTAAAATGACGTCGTATCAACGTTGTGTGCCTGCTGGATGCAATGCTAATCAGACCCATTTAACACAACAATAACACAGCGAACAGGGCAATACATGAATGACTATTTAACAACAATTTTGCTTTCAAATCCGAAATTTGAGTAAAATGATAACTGATTTTCTGGAAATATATGTCCCGCAGAATATTTCTAAAATGCTGATTTTCTTTGCTGATTTGAATTTGGGTCAAATCCGCTTTAAGGACCCATAGCTTAATATGACCTACTTTTGCGGGTGAATTTGACTTATTGACCAAAATGTCTCTCTTGAGATGTATAAAAATGAATGGGAATTTCACTTCATTATTGACAGCAAGCAAACTGTCTATAGCATTATTACGTAGAATCTCATATTAATTCAGCGGAAACAACTGATTTATGAATTTGCATAAAGTAATAATGGGAATATGATAAGTATTCACATGCAACTGCCATCTGCCACAGGCCTATAATAGCTTTTTTTTATTTCGCGTGGTTTGGAATGTACAGTTACACTATTTTTTTTCCCAGCCACATACGTGTAAAATACAGGGCCCAGTTGTTCAAAACATAACAAAGTGTTTAGCTAACGTGACGTTAAAAACTTCTATCTTGTAATACGCAAATATATTGCAAATAAAAGTTCGATACATTTTGCTGAAAAATGTTAGCAGCTTTCGCATTGGAAAATGAGTTTGTCTTTAACGAGCTTGTTAAGCTAACGATGCTTTGTACAACTGGGCCCAGGTTGTTCAGACATTGGTTCAGGTACTCGTAAATGGAGGGGGTAGGTTTTGTAACTTCCCGTTTGCTTTCATGTACACCAATCCTCTTCTACAATGGGGTCTACGCTATTAGGGGAGCCCGTTCTTTCCTTAAAAGGTGGACACTTTTCAGATGGGAATAAACAATTTTGGCAAAGCTGCTTCCTCTGAAAGTATTTCCATTCATTCCCCTCAAAATAAAATAGCTCGCAAAAATACAAGCAAAGATACCCAGGAAAGCATGAGTATATATAACATATTCAGTGGTACCAAATAACTTAGCTAACTTTAACCTTTGTCCTGCTGAATAAATTAAGATGCCACTCCCATTTCTAGTTTTTAGCCAATCAGATTACTTGATCCAGATTGTTGATATAAATTCACATACTTAATGGCAAACAGTGCAGATCCAGATCAGTTGGCTTCTAAAGAAGCCAACTGATCTGGATCTACTCTGTTAGCAAAAGTAGGACATATCTGGGTTCAGCAGGACTAGGGTTAAGATATACGTGTACGTGTGAACGTATAAAAATGTACCATATGTCAGGTGCACCCAGCGATGATAGATATCAAAGATGTACCCTGAGTATTGGCTTGAAGAAACCTTGGCTGTTTTAAGAAATCTACAGAGTGCCCAGGCAAGGTTTTAATAATAATAGGCGGATGCGCAGGCTCATCTGAGTCCTCGCTGAGCGTACTTGTCATAAGATTAAATGTTCTTATATTTCTGCGCACGTTTCAATTTAACAAAATTCTGTTTGTTACGGAGTTACAACACGAATGTTTGAAATAGCGGACCTATAGCAATCTTTGAGTACATTCAGCAAAGGACAAGTTGATGACAGTTTCCCCGAAAATAGAATGTGACATATAAATTACAATTTGCATTTGCATGAATTGTTTGCATTTTACATGAAATGTCAAGCAATATATTTGGGAAAGATATGAGAAAATATATATCCGACTTGTCCTTTTGTGGAAATGTTTAGCCAGCCTTGCAACCGTAGAGGCGGTGGTAGTGCCCACCATGTCTTGGGTACAATATGCAAAGCGTTTTGAGGTCAATTTGCTAACTGACAAGTTTCTATTAGATGTAAGTACGCTTAAGACATATAAAATCTGACGACGATACAACTGTTGACGCTGTCATCATATTGCCTTACTACATCAGTTTTAGTGGGTATATGCTACTATCAGTCGGACAACATCTCTTAATTTTCATTATGGCATATATAGTATTCGAAAGGGGTCTTAGAATAGCTACAACAATGCAAAAACACTTTACTCTCCAACATATATGGATGAGATTATCAGTTATAGTACTTGTTCGCCGGTACCATGATCGAATGTGTGATTTTTTAAACATCGTGTATTCTTGCACGCATTAACAATCACTTAAAATAGGATAGAGACTATTATTGCTTTTCTTACGTATATGGTACATATAATTCTACAAAACTTCTAAAACCAATAGATGTTTTGTTTTAAGTTCAACAGATAAACCGTAAGTACGTGCCTGGCAACATCCCCGTACCCCCCACTCCCCCACCACGTCCTGAAAAAAAAATCATAGAAAGCGTTTAGTAGATGTTTTGACGTGTAAGATTTCTCGTGTCTTTGAAATAGATGACCCCGTATCGCTTACCAGATCCCGACCTTTGTAAAGACAATAAGTTCTTTATATGTTTTCTAGGCCCCACTCCAGAACAAATTATTGAAGGCCTGCAGTTTTGCTTGTATCAACTGCAGAACTATCTCAATTATAAGTTTGGGCCAAGTCTTGCATCAGAACATGTGAAAAAGGTCACAGAGCATCGCGAAAATACGCCTATATAGTTTTGACCCCATTAAACCCAGCTTGTATACAGTAAAACTGGGGATTACAGAGGTATATATTAATTTTCTTATTTCTGCTGAAAACATAGATTGTGGGTACTCATTAGAACCGCCTCAGCGACGAGACGGTTCTAATGAGTACCCACAATCTATGTGTTGAGCAGAAATATGAAAACTACCAGAATTTTTCATCAAAAAGGTTTCATTTTTTTGGTGGTAAAATTTTCAATATATTTGAATAGGCGTACTTTCGTAAATCATTCTAAAACGCTGAGTCAGTTGGATGTGGCCAGAAAAGTGCACTCCATGTAATAATCTATTGAGGTGTATGAAGTTCCTGGCAGATTCAGAAGTGTTTGTTTAGGTTTTAATTTATTTTTTAAACACATTTTAAGCGATTAGTTTATTTAATTTCACTTCATGTTTTTGCACTCTGACTTCGCAATTTACTTTTCGTTTAGACAAATCATTGTGGCGTGGTATTGCAGTGCACAAACCATAGACTGACAACCCAGAAAGCATTCTTTATAAATCTATAGCGGGCCGTTATCGGCCCGTCAGCTACCCTGACGGGCCGATAACGGCCCGCTAAAGATTTATAAAGAATGCTAGTTGGGGTATCTAGATCGAAAGATTCAACTGATAGGTGCAGTAAAACGTAAATGACTCGAGCACCGATGACTCGTTTACCGTACCTGATTCGAGATAAAAGGGTAAGAGAAAAGTCCAGGGAGTGCCACAATCACAAACCGCAGCCCTTCCAAGACACCAAAAGGAAGAGGAAACAGACAAAAGTAAACAAGCGCAAATCAAACAATGGTACGAAAAGTACCAACACTAGCTCTCTCTTCTCCAAGCGAGGTAATCGCAATGCTACAGGGACTGAAAAACACAAGAAATAACACAAGGCAAGACATAAAACAAATCCCCTCGTAGAATAAACCACAAAGCAACAAAGAGTAAGACTAACACCGGGACCACCGCCTGAGAACGGTCAGTAGAATAAACCACCGGGGATGGGGGTGGGGTTAAAGCACTTTTACGGCCAGCCAACTTCACCCTGGGTCCCGATGTAATTCTTAATACAGAAAAAACATAAAAATTCGGTTCGCATAAAGGCTTCCAATTCAGTCAATGCATCAAAGCGAAAACATTAAAATCAACTCGTTTTTGGATCCGTAGGAAAGTTTTCCGATAGCTCAAGAAACAAATATTTAGGAATATATTAGGGAACGGCTCATATTTTTTTCGTAAAAATGCATCGTACTTGTACTCCTTTGTTTGTGTTGAGGCTTTACGGCCCAGTCAACCCAAGGGGGTCATGTCGAGCGTGGTCAGTTTGACCTAACCATACTGTTACTGGGCAGACTTAATCCTCTAAGCGGTTAAGCAGTATTGTGCACATTCTTTCGCCAGAAACTGACAACTGCGATACCCTTCTTGAATTAGCGGAAGGGAGAGAGTGACCTTTGAATACATTTCATGATCAAATCTTCACGAAGGAATGTTGCCCGAACCCGCAACCTCCTAATCACGGGACGGACGCGCATCCAGCTAAGCCACCGAGGCCGGAATGTGTACTCGTCAAGGCGATTCTAAAGAGTACACTCAACATACCAATATTTTATAGAAAATCGAAAAGATATCCCTTAATTATCCTCATTTACCTCCTGATCTCGCACTATGATTAACCCTCAGTGACTCGACCTACCCATGTCTAGAACAAATTTCCATGGCCCAAATGATTTTCAAGCCATTGAAGTTCCACTGTCGACAAAAGCCAAATGGACTGACAGATAGCTAGATCGACAGCTCCAACTGATATTGACAAAAGAAATTTTAATTTTGATAATTATGCAACACAGATACAATATGTTTTCACATTATCACAATAATTCAAATCTAGTATATTTTTGTTCTGTAGAACATAACAAGGGCCCAGTTGTTCAAAACTAACGATTTCGTTAGTTAACGTATCGGCAAAACTTTGATCATTAAATATGGCATATACGCTAATATTTTTGCTTAGAAAAAACGTGAATATCTTTTGCATTTTGCATTAGGTATGGTACTTACTAGAACAGTTAACGTTTTGACCACTTACGAGGTCGTTAAGCTAGCGATGAATAGAACAACCCAGTCAGCATTCTACGTAAATCTATATCGGGCCGTCATCGGCCCGTCAGGGTAGCTGACGGGCCGATGACGGCCCGATGTAGATTTACGTAGAATGCTAGCTGGGAACTGGGCCCTGTTGTTTGACTACTTAATAATGGAATTTCATTCTTTAGCCTCTTGCATTACTTTGCTCTGTGGTTTGAAATTCAATATCTTGAACAGCAATATTTTGTTGTGCAATACTATGTTTCAAACCGAGGCATGACCTATTGATGTGTGATAGTTTGAGCTAACCAGTAAAGCGCCAAGCAAATTTGCATTAGACGACATTCTTTGAATCGATTGTTTTTTTTTTTTTCAGATAAAATAAGGCTTGGCATTTCATTTGATTGGTCCACTATGTAGATGATCCACATGAAATGTCAAGCCTTAATTTCTCGAAATGTCAAGCGTTATTTTCTCTGAAAATAAAAATTGAAGTGTCATCTGCCGTAGTTGTGATAAGCACTTAAATGGTTAATAAAAAGCAACATGTTGGTTTTATTATCAGTTGAATCTAATATAACGAGCTTCGCAGGCATTTCAATTTGTGTCACGTCATGAGAAAACATGCCTATTCAAATATACTGAAAATTTTACCACCAAAAAAAATGAAAATTTTCAGATAAAAAATTCCTATATTTTACATATTTCTGATAAAAACATAGATTGTGGGTACTCGTTAGAACCGCCTTGACGAGGCGGTTCTAACGAATATCCACAATCTATGTTTTTGAGCAGAAATAAGAAAAATAATGTATACCCCTGTAAACCCGAGTTTTACTATATAAAAGTGGGGTTGAAGGGGGTCAAAATTATAAAGGCATGTTTTCGTGATGGTCATGAGAAAATGCATCTTCAGGACATTTGCAAATAGTAAAAATCCAGTTTTAATCAGCGAATCCATATAGCCTTGTTATTGACTTTCTTTATTATACAGCAATAAATCTTTCTGTAGGCGGATACAGATGCTTAGGGCCAGTAGAGCACAAATGGTCCATATCTGATCTCTTACATTTGTTCTTCTCATTTCTGCATTGGTATACTTTTGAACAACAGTAGAAGACATTCTGCGTTTTCTCCTTCTAAAACCTCGTTCGGAAAAAAAAAGAAATGTATTTGCTCGAAAAGTATCTATACACATAGCTACGTACCTTACCAGCAAGCATTAGTTTTGGTTTCAAACGTGATTTAGACGGGAAAAACATAGTCTGACTTCAAATACTGTGCAAAAGTATAAAGAATACAAAAAACTAGAGGAAAAAAAAACAAACAAAACAACAAACAAAAAAAAATCATAAGAGATCAGGTGTGGACAATATAGGTTTTGTTGACCCCTATCTATGTAGCCGGACTCCAAATGCCCTTATTGACAAGATGGTATAGAAGCACAGGCTGACCTGAACCTTTTCTATTTGCGTATGTCCCGAAGGCACATTTTCACCTGACGCTGCCGATTTAAATTTCTCTCTCAGTCGAAGTATTGTTCAGACAATCCTTAATTTCGTGCAGCAAAATTGCCATAACAGAAAAACATTCTGCTTGGAATGCGTCTTTTAGAAAGCTGAAATTCAATTACATTATACCGTACTTACTCTAAGTATTCGGACAAACAGGTCCGAGAAAACAGTGTAGACACATATCAGACACCTACTGCTTGCGTTCGCCAGACATCGTGGCTAATTTATTCTATTATTATTATTATTATTATTAATATTATTATTATAGCCTGACCCAGAAAACTTGATGCTTCAGCTGTTTTCCGTTTGTACATTGCTCCAGCGATTCCGTTGTAGAATTTATTATCTTCACTACAACTGGTGTTAGTGCCGTCTCCCCGTACTTCCGTATGGTAAAACTTAAAGTTTCTGGTCCATTATGATCATTGAACCTATTCCGGGACTTTTGACAATTGGTATGTGAGTCACTGATGAGGCCTAACTGGTCGAAACTAGCTATTCTGGACCAGAAAACTTAATGCTTTAGTTTTTATCATTTTGTGAGTGTATTCATTGTTCTCAAGGTCACCACTTTCAGAATCTATTTATTTTTGTTTAATAATTTACCCTAAGTACTTGGACAGACAGGCATAAGCAAACAATGTATACTCAGATCAGACGCCGTTTAATGCACATCAACATGTAATTATGTGAACTTGTTCAAAGTTTAGCGGAAGTATGGTATGAATTACGGGGGCAGATCGTTTTGGGTAAATACTGTAACCAGACAGGCATTTCCGAAAATGTTGATTGCTAGCTGCATTCACTATATATTCAAATAATTCATCGGAGAAGAACTGAATGCTGGACTATGATTCAAAGTACAGATGATTTCCTAACTGAGTTAAGCTACTCCACGCAAAAACGTTGAAAACATTTGTTCAGCGAAAGCTCATATCAGATTGTCCATCCATGCCTTCTGATCAGTCTTCGTTGATCACCTTCTGAAACACGCTGTAGGGTTTACTGGGAAAATCCGCTTAGACCCATCAAGCTAGGTGGATTCTCGGGATGAGCGGGCTTCGCTGTTCGCGTCTGCTTTCAGCATCCTTTTTATGTACTTGGCCCATATTTGTTCCGATGGAATGGGCGTAAAGCAAATAAATCCTGTTATGTCTGAAATGTCGCAATTATTTGAGGCGCAACGTAAGGAAAAGAAAATGTACCTTCTGACGTTGGCGCCAAACGAAGACTCAAATCAGCCTGCGCTTTCGCGCATTCTGATTAGAGTCTCCGTTGTCTGAATCAAGAAACTTTGCATTTTTCATCACGAAAACACGCCTGTTTTCAGAAAATCCGAATGCGCGCAATGATCCAAAAGGGCTAGAAAATATAACTTGTGCTAAAATGAAATACACGGACACGTTTTGCTGGGTAGTATAGGATACTATACCTGTACCAGAGTGGAAGTGGGCGGAGCTTAGCCTCTATGGAGATCAAATTACTGTCTAACTGATAAGAATAAATCCCTAGGCAATTTTAATTCCTTGTAATAAAACCTATGCCAAAAGACAGAAAAGTGACTGGACTGATAAGCGCTGTCAGTCATTCCCCAAGTGAATCTCACACCAAAGCAGTAACAAATCAGATTAGTTATTAAAAGTTGGAGATGTTGACACTTTGGTGTCTAAAGGAATACTGAGATTAGGGGACTAATACTACCTTGTATAGTCCACCTCGGCCTTAACACATGTCATCAGAAATGTCATTTGTGCCACCCGACTAACAGGACTTTGCAAAACAAAATTGCCTCTTCCAGTTTATGACAATAGCGTAGACTCCGACAACCCTGCGCACTTACGTAGTTTGAAACAAAAATGCGGCGAGACAGTTTAAGGCTATGCAAAAGTGATTATTGTTAGCAAAGTGCAAATGACACGTTGATATATATTAGTGCTGTGTGTGAAACATCGTCATGAACTTTACAATGGCATAGTTTATATTTCTTGACCTTTGTGATCAAGCCCATAGCGGGATTTATGAAAATTTATATGAGGGTCACTGAATACCATCGCCTGATTAACAGAAACTAGTTTACTCTTTAGCGGGCTTCATTTGTGCGAGTGTGTTCGTTGTTCTCAAAGGTCTTCACTTTAAGAATCTATTTCAGAAAACATTATTCGAGTTGTTACTGATAGAGGTGGCTTAGTTTTACATGCTTTCCATGTTTTAGTCACCCCATAATCTCTCTTCTTGTATAGAATTTCAGTGCAAATACAAGGTGTAATACTACTCCATCAATACTATGAATTTCAGCATTCTGTTTAGTTAGGCAAGTTAACAAAAAATAAAGCATTTACTGCTGTTACTGAACAAAGATATGTTTAACTAAATTTACAACAGCAATAAAAAAAAATTAACTACGAAAACAAACAAACAAAAAAAATCAAAATGTAACCATTTGTAACAAAACCGATAATGCAGGATAAATGCATGGTCGTTCCTTCTCAGTTTAATTCTCGAGAGATACAGTCTGCCGAAGGGAAGACAAATGATTGATTAAAAAAAAAGAGTCACAGTTTTACAGAACAATGAACTGAAATTGAGAGAGTTTGTCCCATCATAAGGCTAAATCGATCGGTAAAACAAATCTGGAACACAAACATGCAGTATACAAAGGTGACACTATGTGTTCACGAAATAGATATTCTTTTTAGCTTTTAAAATTAGACTCATTCTGAAATACACTAAAATTGACCCCCAAATTGTCATATATTTGGCAGGATAATTGACTATGTGACTTTCGATGTGTTGTTAGGCAGATAGTTCTCGTTCACATCATAAGCATTTAATCATTTAATTTATCATTCTTGAGCCATTTTCACTCTGCTTCCCTAAGTATGGCATATTTTCAGAACAGTATTGTGGATATAAAACAGGGCCAGTGGTGCCTCATTGATTTCTGTTCGATTTGACGTATTAAGATGCATACATGTCGACAACTGTGCAGCTATCACAAACAAAATACGGAGTAATTTACTGCATGTTCTAAAAATTGACTAAAAAGGAAACGTAATGTAAAATTCACCTCTTGGTTTAAACGTATTATCCAAGTGTGGCAAGAAATAATGGTTAAAAGGTGTAACTGTATTATTGGAAAAAGTTGCATCTCTAAACCATTATTTCTTGCAACACTTGGATTAATGTCTTAACCATTATTTCTTGCCACACTTAGATTATTCCCTTAACCATTATTTCTTTGCACACTTATATTATAATCCAAGTTTGGCAAGAAATAATGGTTAAGAGGTGCACCTTTATTTTGTATCTCTTAACCATTATTTCTTCCCACACTTGGACTATTCTCTTTACCATTTTTCTTGCCGCACTTGGATAAGCAGACAAATGAAACGCCTGTCCATTTATGATGAAAGCATATAATTTGTAATCTATAACTTTTCGGAGCAATTCAGAAAACTTATTAACCGTTATAAAAGAATTGGCTATAGCCTGGATATTATGCGGCAGACTGCATGCCTAGTTGTCAACCCAATCATTGTTGATGGCTATGCTTCACTCTTTAATTGCACGACGGCGGTTCGGGCCTCAGACTCAATGACGGCCTCTTCGTAAAACTCTAACCAGTGTATTGGGCTTGACGATATGTCTTTGGCTTGGCCCGCCGTGGTTCAACTATTAGTTTTCATTTACTCTGGCATACAGGAGAATTAGCCATTAGTACTGTCTTTGTTTATTATAGTGATTAATTTGATTTTTATGTTTTCGCTTTGATGCATTGACTAAGTTGGGAGGCTTTATGCGAACCGATTTTTTATGTATTTCTGTATTAAGAGTAGCATCGGGAACCAGTGTGAAGTTGGCTGGCTGTAAAAGTGCTTTAAACCACTCCCCCCACCCCCACCCCCCGCCCCCCCCCCCTACCCCGGTGGTTTAGTCTACTGACCGTTCTAAGGCGGTGGTCCCGGTGTTAGTCTTACTCTTTCTTGCTTTGTGGTTTATCCTACGAGGCGATTTGTTTTATGTCTTACCTTGTATTATTTTGTTCTTGTGTTTTTCAGTCCTTTTAGCACTGCGATTACCTCGCTTTGGGAAGAGAGAGCTAATCTTAGTGCTTTTCGTACGTTTGTTCGATTTGTGCTTGTTTTGATTTGTTGGTTTTCTCTTCCTCTTGGTGTCTGGAAAGGGCTGCGGTTTGTGATTGTGGCACTTCCTTGACTTTTCTTTTACCTTTTTGTGATATTCGATTAGACAGATACATTCTAAGGAGTTTGTTTTACAGGGTGAGAAGTAAGGTGAAGTCTTCCTGTTATGGTAATCATATTGAAGTTTTATATCACTGCCGTTTCTGTATGATATATACATATGACAGGCTAATGAGTAAGGTTTTATAAAGGGTGTCAGTGATTTGGCTTACCTCTTTCAGGTCATTGAACTTCGTTTGGATCCATGATATATAAAAAAAACATATAAGAGAAGATACAAAGAAAATGCAAAAATCACGAAACACAGCCTCCTAAGGCACCCATTACGAAAATACGCCTATTCAAATATACTGATTTTGTTTTATCACAAAAAAAAAAAAAAAAAAAAAAAAAAAAAAAAAAATGAAAATTTTCAGATAAAATACAAATCTGATATTTATTTCTGCTCAAAACATAGCTTGTGGGTACCCGTTAGAACCACCTCGATGTGGCAGTTCTAACGAGTATCCACAGTTTATGTTTTTTGAGCAGAAAAAAAGAAAAAAACTAATGTATACCCCTGTAAACCGCATTTTTACTTTATAAAAGTGGGGTTTAAGGGGGTCAATATTATATTTGCATGTTTTCGTGATGAAACACAAAAGAACTTCATCGGAGTTTGTAGTTACATATAGACCTTTTGAATTTAAAGTATATCACACATAGAACACAACGATTCCTTTCTCAAGTGAAAATATAGTAAAATGCTTATTTGTTTGAACCAGCACAAAAATAGAAATTTTATACATTTTCGGCAGTGATTTACTGAGATTTGTTAGTGAATTATAATCTAGAATTCACCGAGTGAATTATTTCATTTCGACTGTTTTGACATCATAATTGCAAGGCGACGTGGCTGGCGTTGTTGGTAACAACAATAACAATAGTTGACGTTTTCCGGAATATTTGATAAAATCATGGACATCAGACTGCAATATTTACGTCCAACTGGCGTTTTTTAGGAAAGACCTGCAACACAAATATAAGATATGATTTTCTTGATAATCCAGCTCTACGAGTACTTCCGTGACATTGTTGTGTCTGTATTTCATGCACAGGATGCTTTTCGCATTAAGGTTTCAAATTATTTGTTTTACAAGAATGGCGGTTTATTTTCAAACTAAACCACGCCTCCTGACATTTATGCACTGACTGGAACTATTTCAAGCCTTAGAACACTAGTGAATTATTTCTCCGTAATCGAAAACAACCAAATAAATTCAATATAAACTAAGAATCTAATCTTTTTGTGCAAAACGTATGTCAGCTCAAACACATAACCATTATTCAGAATGATGTTTTGTTATGTGTGTTGTGCAGCAGCTCCAAACTGCATTGCACGTAATGTCCGATACCACATATAATGTTTGACATTCTTTATAACATCTTTTAAGAATAAAAGATTTTATTTACTAATACCACCATTAACTTTGATATTGTGTATAATTAATCCTATGTGAGGACTCCTTTCGGAGTGTCTATTGCTGTTTCATGAACGGCGAAGACCTTTAAATTTATCCCGAACAGCTCTTTATTACCTCATTCCGGTACTAAGCCAACTGTCATTTATCAGGATAACAAACAGCTCATGGTGCTAATAAAAATCTAAAAGGTTGCCTTTGGAAACAAACATCATATTACAGATAGAAAATAGGAGTCTCAGTTAAATTGACACTCTTCATAAGCAGTGATGAAGTTTGCAACACTGCTTACGCCCTCTAGCACATATATGAGCAGAACTCCATTACTGTACCGTCAGTATTTGGTATATGACAATGGTGATGATATAGACCAGACTGCGCACCAAAGCAATCTAGTAAGGGTCTTTCCCGCAGATACTGCAATGGGCCCAATGATCCCAAAGAAAATGAAAATATAATCTGCACTAAGTACGGGGAGACTTTCTACGGTCGCCACACGGCACTAACACCAGCCGCAATAAGGTAAAAGAAAACCTAAAGAGTTGCCTTTGGTAAAAACGAACTAAGAACATGATGCTGTTTTGGTCTTATCGTATACGTGTGCTTGTATTTTCTGTCTGATGTTTGATTTGTTATGTATATAATCATATTGTCACAAAACTGATATTGATGCATTTGTGACTAAATGATACAGACCTTACATGATGTATTTATAAAAATAGTCTCGGTGTTCAGGAGTAACAGGTGATACAGAATATTGTGATTCACTACTAAAACATGCCTATTCAAATGTACTGAAAATTATACAATCAAAAAAGGAAAATGTTCAGATAAAAATTTCTGATATTTTTCATATTTCTGCTCAAAACATAGATTGTGAGTACTCGTTAGAACCGCCTCGCCGAGGCGGTCTAACGAGTACCCACAATCTATGTTTTAAGCAGAAATACGAAAAATAATGTATAGCCCTGTAAACCCCACTTTTACTATATAAAAGTGGGGTTTAAGAGGGTCAAAATTGTATAGGCATGGTTTCGTGATGTATTCTGTATTCTTGTCAGATACTTCCCACAGTATTCATAGTACATGACTTAAATCGTTGCAGTTTTTGTCTAGACGGTTATCTCAAGATTAGCTAAGTGTAATAGTTGTATATAACCCTGAGTTTCAATTCACTAAATACGCATGCAGAGTCCCGATTCTTGTATGAGGTGTTTTCAGTTCTTCTTCATCGAACATTACTAAATCTGATTTTATGCCATCCTTAAGTAGAAACAATGCATAATTGCACATTTGGTAATACACGCCCAATTGAATGTTATGTGTCTGTTGAGTCCAGCTGTGAAAACACAATAGGTTACAAAAATAGATAAGTGAAGATACCCACAATCACGAAGCACAGCCCTCCCGAGGCACCAAAGAAGGAGAGGTGAGGAACAACTAATAACAAAACAAACACCCTACGTTAAACCACAGACGCACAAAAAGAGAAAAAAACTACAACAGAGAACATTACAATACAATTTAAAACCTAATTGAAACCGCTAACATCACAGAGCAGTGCACTATAGAATAACATTTTTACTAATCTATAGATAGTAACACAAATTACTATAACTTTTATGCAATACAATTTTAAACCAATAGTACTTTACATGAGATTCCAATATTTTTTGTCTTTACAACATAGTCTTTTATTTGAAATATTCTAAAATAAGGATATGCGTCATCTTAAAACAATACGTAACTATGTACCATGTGTTAATTGTATAAAAAATAATGTACTGATAAACAAACGCTATTCGTGATGCATTAAGTTCTCGACTAGAACCCTTAAGTACAAAATGTATTTTGTCTACATTACATATAAAAACGTATTTTCTCACATTTACAGCCGTGCGTATTCATAATACATTATAATGAAGCCAATCTGGAATCGAATGGTCGTGATTGTTTATTGTTAATTTTTAGCAGGTAAACACCAGAGCCCAGTTGTTCAAAGCGTCGTCAGCTTAACGAGCTCGTTAAGGGTCATTTCGTTAACTGTTTTAGCGGATTCAATATACAATATTCTGATATTTTTGCTGAAAAAATGTGAGTAGCTTTAGCACTGCAAAAGCTACTCACATTTTTTCAGCAAAAAATTTCAGCATATTTGCGTATCACTCATTGTAAATTTTAACGAATCATTAACTAACGACGTCGTTAGCTTTGATCAACTGGGCCCAGGTCCGAGAAGCATATGCGTCATCCAATTAGCCGCAACTTTCGAAAAGGTGCCTTCAGACATTTGCGCCCAGCGAAGAATCGGATCAGCCAGCACATTTACGCAATTTGATGAAAATCTTCACTTGACAATTTTGAACAAAGTTTCTTCTTACTGACAGCGAAGACTGATCCGAATACGCGGATGTCAGAAAGTACGTTTTCCTACGTTTGGCAGTACATTTAGTTCATGACCGACGAATCATTCTTCCATTTTATACATTTTGTAACTAATAGAAGTGGTTTCTGATATAAGTTTTGTTCAGTTTAGATTACATTTTGATCTATTACAAAGGGATGGCAGAGACACCTTATTCATACTTGTAGATTAATAGATTGCTTTTTGATATAAAACTGATATTTGTAAAAGTTTGATATACATATTATATGGGCCTTGCCATGCAAAAAAAGCGTATCTTCGGGCAAATGAGGATAGCAAAGGCCAAAATCAGCCTGCGCATCCGCGCATTCTGATCAGGGCCTTCGCTGTCCATTAACAGAATCAATGGATATGCAGAATGTAGGAATGAAGAGGAAAGGCCCAGCTGAAACTTTGCGCATGCGCACAATGATTACAATCCGCACATTTACGCAAGTTCGAAGGCACTTTTCACTTGGCGCGGCCCGTATGCAATGCACTATCTAATCTGCAAAATGATGCGAGAGTGAAATATGTTTTCTATTTCTTATTTGACTGTACGCAATATATACTTCAAGTGAATCGTGCGTATCTGAAGCAACATTTTCGACTTCTAGTAGGGACTGTAGTACTCAATTTTTGCTAATCCTAGCATCGGAAAGACATACGAGTTATTTAGATATAGTATGGAAACCTAGACATGTATGTATATAAAACAACTGTAAAGCAGGGCCCAGTTGTTCAAAGCTAACGACGTCGTTAGTTAACGATTCGTTAAAATTTACATTGAGTGATACGCAAATATGTTGAAATTTTTTGCTGAAAAAATGTGAGTAGCTTTTGCAGTGCAAAAGCTACTCACATTTTTTCAGCAAAAAATATCAGAATATTGTACATTGAATCCGCTAAAATAGTTAACGAAATGACCCTTAACGAGCCCGTTAAGCTAACGACGCTTTGAACAACTGGGCCCTGTAAAGCAGATATACGTACACTATATTTCTGGAAAACTTGTACGTTTCTATGGAAACCCAGTTGATACTTAACAAATTCTAAGTACACAAAGCCTTGTGTGCAGGTTAAAATCATATAAAAAGGTAGAAAACATGCTCAAAACAGAAAGCAGAATGTTTATTTTCTCTTATGCGCATATGCATATATGACGTCATTAGTGAAATTCCGGTTGTTTACCGCATTTAAGGGAGAGTGCCCTGTTTTCCAGTCTAACATTATGTTTTAAATATCGCATGCAAACTGCGTTTCAAATAAATCTTCCATTATTTCTATAGCCATTCTTACAAGTACACAGAAATGTACATGTAATTAACATCGAAACATGTTTGATTTTTCGTCCAATATGGCCGCTACATGTACGATAAACCTGTAACAAAACGTTTGATTGCAAACTTTATGACACCAGAATGACACATTTTAAATTTTACCAGACATCTTTTGGGCGTTCGTGCTTATGATTTTCCAATAAAAAATATTTGTATAGAACAATTTATTGTACTTAAGTTAGTCTTAAACAGCCATGTAGAGGGGAATCTCCGCGCATTTCTTCCAGTCCATAATTTCAAAACATGTGTTAACGAACTATACTGAGTTAGAATGTGTCAAGACCAAACATAATAATTGACGTAATGTCCGCAAATTAAAATGTGCATCAAAATTCCATAAAACATATGCCGTTTTAAAAAACGCAACAAGAATTTAAAACAATCAGTGCTAATTTATATTCAGACATCAACTGTACAGATTAATTTATCGCGAGTTGGGTGTACATTGGGTTCTTTTGCCTGTTAGTATAGTATATACGCTTACTATACGCTTAATACAACTTACAGTTGCTTGGCAAAACTTTAAACCAGTAGCATGCAAAATGCTTGTGTTTCTCCAAAATGCAATTAGTTTCGCATTGCTATACAGCGATTTTGTATGAACAAATATCCAAGCCTTATATATACAAAAATCAGCCATATATCTTTCCAATGCTAGGATTACGTTTTTTGTATTTTTTTTTTTTTTTTTTTTTTTTGCAAAATACAGGAATTGAGAAACCCGACTATTCGTTTTTGTTCGACGAGTGCTGCTTAGTGTAATCATTTCATGTAATAAAGCCCTTGTCATTACGAAAACTCGCCTATTCATACATATTGAAAATTTCACCACCAAAAACTTAAAGTTTTGAGGTAAAAATTCTGATATTTTTTTCATATTTCTGCTCAAACCGCCGAGGCGGTTCTAACGAGTACCCACAATCTATGGTTTTGAGCAATAATAATAAAAATAATGTATACCTCTGGAAATCCCAGTTTTACAATATAAAAGTGGGGTTTAAGGGGGTCAAAACTAGATAGGCATGTTTTCGTGATGGTTTAGTTGTTTTAATTTTGTGGAGAAATAAGAAAACTGATGATACATTATGGTTGAAAAAAGTATCATATCTAAATTGATGGCTAACAAAGTAAGTAAGTGAAGCCAAGTATACATTTTACATAGGAGCATTAACATAATAATATAGAAATGTGCACAAAGTATTCAGGTAGGAATTAGTTACTAATAATACGGCTAATTTCTCATGATTTTTGAATTCTACGTACACTGGCGGACAGGCTGATCTATCTAAATAAGGAATTAATATATCAGAGTAAGTAATTCAAACACATATCATTAGGACACACATTTTAATTTCAGCATTTAATTTTAATGCATCGTCCTATGTGTTACATTTGTTACATCGTCGTCTGTCTTGAAGCGAGCTTTTCATTTCTATTATTTGCTTTTCAGAATCAGAGCGACAGATTTTATAGATCCGTTGTCTATTCTTATTTGTGTCATTTTACATTCACATGCTTAATTTTATCGGTAAACGGCAAACAGTGAGAATGAAATCTTTATATTCCAGTTTGTGATAATAAGATATCGATTCATTCCTACTTGTCTGCTGTATGTCTGGAAATAAGGATAAGTAATGGGCTGAGTCAAGCAAAAAAGCGGGATTCGATCATGCGCAAAATGTGTAGATTCAACTCATCCTGAGCATGCGCAAAGTACCATCCGGGCCTTTGCTCTCCATTGATACATTCCTTAGTATGCAATGGTTCTGTAAGCGGACAGCGAAGGCTCTTATCAGACTGCGCATCCCAGTCTGATCTGGTTCTTCTCTGTCCGCATATGGCCCGAAGGCACATTTTCGTATGGTGATGCTCCATTGTAAGACGTATGAGGTAATTTCGAGAAATCGTAACTTAATTGCTTACCAAGATGCTTGTAATTGTTTTGCGTGCCACACAAATCTCACTCGAAGATTACTCTTATCTTAAACGGAAAGTGTCTTCAACTATCTACAGACAAAGTATCTACATGTATTTTACATGAAAATATATCATCAAGGCATAGTCTGATCACAGTTTGCGATGTTCGTCATTTTGAAATTACATTTTAGAGAGTCTAAAGTGCATCACTAGCTAGAACATATCAGACCGGAGTGTCATGTGTTCCACTGTACAATGAAGCAATCGTGTAAAATAGAGAAAAGCTCTCCTGATTAGAATTATATACGCCAAAACTATTTGTATATTCAACAGTCTGGGAACATTGTATCAAAGTTTTGGTATTGCCAAAGTCTCAATTCTTTACACTAAAGTAGCAAACATCTTTATCTTCACTGCAACTCATCAGAAAAACATACCTATATAATTTTTACCCCCTTAAACCCAACTTTTATATAGAAAACTGGGGTTTACAGGGGTATACATTATTTTTCTTATTTCTGCTCAAAAACATAGATTGTGGGTACTCGTTAGAACCGCCTCGGCGAGGCGGTTCTAACGAATGCCTACAATCTATGTTTTGAGCAGAAATATGAAAAAATATCAGAAGATTTATTTGAAAACTTTCAGTTTTTAGTGGTAATTTTTTCAATATATTTGAATAGGCGTGTTTTCGTAATGTAGTGTTTTGTATTGTGTGGCGGTCAGAAAAGTCTCCCCATACTTCACTGTAGTGTAGTGCATATACTTAATCATTTAGGATCACTGCACTTACTTCGAGTAATTCTGAAACTATAGTACTGTTTAAGCTTGCGTTAAAGGGCGTGTGAAGCGTTGCATACTACATATTTAACGCACTGCTACATTTGAGAGAGTCTGCTACATTTGTATTTTCATTTTGTTTGGGTGTTATTTGCTCCAGGGGGATCCATTCTCTCCCGAGCAGGCACATGATATTTACACAAAATCGCATTAACGTCAATGCAACGTCATGGCGTTGCATTGACTATATGCAACGTTGCATAAGCATCATGTGCACAAAGTCTGTGTCTGTTTCATCACCGAATGTATACAGTACATGACAGTTAAAGCAATGCTATGTCTGTAAATTTGAAATTGAAAAGTGTAGTCACGTCGCTTTCAAGTAAACAAAAAACTGCTCACAAATTCATCACGAAAACATGCCTATATAATTTTGACCCCCTTAACCCCACTTTTATATAGTGAAACTTGGGTTTACAGGGGTATACATTATTTTTTTTTTATTTCTGCTCAAAAACATAGATTGTGGGTACTCGTTAGAACCGCCTCGGCGAGGCGGTTCTAACGAGTATCCACAATCTATCTTTTGAGCAGAAATATGAAAAATATCAGATATTTTTATGAAAATTTTCAGTTGTTGGAAGTTAAATTTTCTATATATTTGAATAGGCGCGTTTTCGTAATGGAAAGCTCGTGGCAGGTGAAAAAGAGCTCATCTTCTGGCTGTTTTAAAACTGTGACTTTGTCAGTAGCAATCGAGTGAATAGTATTACTTCATCCAAGTGTCCAAACACCGGAAATAAGCTTTAGACGATGAACACTTCAACACACAGAAGATATACGCCAAAGCATAGCATCGAAGGGCCGGTTGAGCATGAGATTATAGAAACTGTGAAGAATTTTCATGAAACCCAAATCCATCCCCTGAAGAAAAGGGTGCTGAAGAATTTGGTGAATATTGTGAAAGTTCACACTTCTATACGTTGTTGATGGTTTTCTGTCTGTTTCAATTCCATGTGCTTATCTACATAGGGTATAATGGAAACATTCTTGTTGCTGTGTTATTTGAAGCTTGAAATTTTATTCATTATTTTATTTATATAAAAAAACATAACCGCATCGTTTTAAGCCTTTCGTACCCATTTTTGCCAAAAGTTTACCAAGTTACCAAATTTCGTCAAGGGCTCGATTTTCATTTTATGAAAATTCTTCACATTTTCTATAATCTCATGCTCAACCGGCCCATCGATGCTATGTTTTTGCGTATATCTTCTGTGTATTTAAGTGTTCTTCGTCTAAAGCTTACTTCTGATGTTGGACACTTGGATGAAGTAATTCTGTTCACTCGATCGCTACTGATTAAGTCACAGTTTCAAAACAGCCGGAAAACGAGCTCTTAAGGTCACCTGTCGAATTAGACCGTTGTGTAGCTGTTTCACCATACTTATCAAATATCTCGAAAAATGCTTGATCACATGCCTTATCCTTTGTTGTGCGGAATAAGCAGGCTATATGTGACAAAATAGCATTCTAATATTTTATATAAATGTTTTCAAGAGAAAATAAATAAGACAAATCTTCACAGCTCACAGCGTGCAGCATTTGTTTACAATTCGAGCTCCACTTCTGCAAAACCGGAAGCTCCTCTCATGGATTCCTTTTCTTGACCGCGGTTTGGCATGAGAGTGATTGGTAGGCGTGCGGATGAATCATATTTACATAGATATGGTTACATAATGTACAAATGAGAAAGAAACAGAACTCACAGAGAAGCGACACGGTTAATCCAAGGGTTAGGCGAAATGGTTAGGAATCGTCTATTGAGATGAAACACAGCGAAATATTTAATGATCGCTCAACAGTGTCTCGGCGATGGGTCTTAACTAAGGCTGGCTAATCAGGGCTCAAGAGATAATCGATTATCGGTCCTGTCATTGCGATCGATAATCGATTAGTAGTCACTGAAAATTTGGTCGTAATTTTACCTGTCTGTCTGAGCATGACTCTTACCATACATGTTGTACTTTACTGTATATATTTGATCCGACAGGCCTGAGCAAACAATGTAGACCAAGATGAGACGCCGCAAACGCGGTGTCTCATCAGGGTCTACACTGTTTGCCACTCATCCAGCTATATAAGACACAACATTGAGCAGTAAGCTGTACTTGTTCAAATTTTAGATTAAGTATGGTTAGGAGTTGAGGTGTCTAAATACTAAGGGTTAATACGGTAAAGTGAGAGACACAGAAATTAAATGATCGATTAGTAGCAAATCTGTAACGATTATCATTTTTGTGAAATTTATCGATCAATTAATTGATCATCCGATCAATTTCGCCAGGATGGTTCTTAACTCCCAATAAGACATTTTGACAACGAGATGGACCGCAAAAAGGTTCAAGGCGTAACCCAGAGGCCTTTTTACAGGAGAAATGTAGCAAATAAAATGAAATGTCATTTATCAAAAGACTATTTGAGACGCAACGTGACATCTGCGCCCAACAGACAAAAATCAGCCTGCGCAATCGAAGTTTGATCAGATTTTTCATTGTCGTTGAAGAAACCTTGCATCCTTGGCTATCCAAAAACGTGCCCTGTGAAGATTTTGATCTTATGTGCAAATGATGTATGTTTTCTGACGTTGCGTTTCATTTCATTTCATTTCATTGATTTTGTGCCTTTGCGGTTCAAATATTTATAAAACAGCTTGTGTGTCTCACTGAGAAATTCCAAAATTACCCCTTAAAAGACTGATGAAACTCTCCCACACTATAAATTTGAAGAGTCCATTTACGATTTTAGGTATGTCAGGTTATGTTAGGCATGTAGATATTCCTAAAGAAAAGTATCTGAACTATATGCAAACAGTGGAGACCCTGATCAGACGCCGCGTTCTGTGGCGTCTGATCTGGGTCTGCACTGTTTGCCAGTTACCCGTTTAGGGGTCTCCAGTCTTCAATGGGTTAAAGAAAGAAGACTGAGGAATTGCGATAAGGTTTGGCTTCTGAATTGATTACGTCTTATTTTTCTAACTTAATCTCCTCATTTCGAAAATTAAATATTGAGATATCCAGGAAAGGCCATGATCAAGGCAAACAATATTCCCAAGGCGCCAGACAAGTAGTAAATTACATGAAATGATTAAACTAAACAGAGTTTCGTCGGAAACGGAACAAACAGAGGAATACAGAACAAGAACAAAGGAACTGCGGGAGAAGTACAGCTTGGAGGACTTACACCTGGTTTTACGGACATCCAACCTCTTCTTTAATCCAAATACAGTTTCATCTATATGTTGTGTTACGTCCGCCTAAAGTGGTGAGCCCAACCACAGACATTTAGGATCAGGCACAATGCGTCTAGAAGAATTGAAGAGTTGGACCGTCATTAACTTTTCGGCATGACCTACGTGAATGTCATGTGTTGTATTCGAGCAAAACATCTGCGTCACGCCTCAAACGATAAGCCGTTAACTATGAATTATTAAAGATGCGAAATGCATTTTTCTGTACCCTCGTTACACCGACAGGATTTGTTCCCAAAGATGTTGCCTTTAAAATGAAATTGATGTTGAACAGGATTCTTAATGAACAGATTGATATACAAGAAAAGTCTTGTTTTGTTCTTACTTCCTCATAGAACATACGTATGTTTTGGATATTTGTTAGAATCGCCTCATTGAGGCGATTCTAACAAATATCCAAAACATATGTTTCTTTAAAGTATTAAATGCAATATACTTGCATAATTTGTGACTAACTGTTACCTCCTAAGCGAAGGTTTCGTGAGAGAAAAATTGCCGTTATATTGAATTTTGTCGATTTATCGAGTGTCGGTATAAAAAGGGTTGTCTGTATATAAATTTATTCATTATTATTAGTAGTAGTAGTATTAGTATTATTATAATAAGTATTATTTTTATTTTTTATTTTATTTATTTTTTTTTTTTTTTTTGTAGCAACCGCAACAATTGAAAACCAAGAGACGCATTATTTTATTTGAAAACAATTAAATAAGGTTGAAGTTATGAAATATGAAATGTGAAATGACGCGTGAAATATAAAATTTGAAATCTTTGATATGAAGTCCCCGAGGTATTTCTTATATCTACACCAATTCTGGCCCCGAGGTTATAAAATCTTTTTCAAGCTTAACTGAGCTGAGCATGAAATTTGTCCTGCAAATAAATCTCAAATTTCTAACAATTGCAAATTCTTTCTTGCTAAACATAGCTGAGCATGAAAATTTCTCTGCTAATAAATATGAAAATGCCAACTATTATTGGCATTTTCATATTTATTAGCAGAGAAAATTTCATGCTCAGCTGAGCTGAGTATGAAAGAAGTTTGTTAACCTCGAGGCCCGAATTGATATATCTGATAGATTTTAACCTTTAAAATGAAGATAACTTCTTTTTACCTCGTCTTAGCTGTACTGCGCTTTAACCCCATTCTAAAAAGGGTTCAAATTATTTCCTTTTATAGTTGATTCTTTTCAGAAGGGAGTAAGACAGGTTTGACAGATTTGTCTCCCTTGAAAGTGTATTAATAACCCTTAAGCTAAAGTAGCTTCCAGGGCCCAGTTGTTCTAAGCTTCAAAGCATCGTTAGCTTAACAGGCTCGTTAATGACAAACTTGTTAACTGCTGTAGCTAAGGTATTTTCAAATACATTGATATGTTCGCTGCAACAATGTGAGTAGCTTTTGCAATGCAAAGCTACTCACATTTTTCCAGCAAAAATATCATTGTATTTGCCATATTTGATGATAGAAATTTTAACGTCACGCTATATAGCTAACAACCTCGTTGAGGTTTGAACAACTGGGTCTAGTATTACGGAATGCAAGTGGTGCTACAAACGAGACGAAAAGAGTTATTTAGCCGTATGCGAACAGCTAACCTCTATATCAGCATATTTAGCCTTGCAGTCTGATTATATCTTTCTGTATACATCAAAATATGAGCAGTGCCGTGTGAGAACGTGTCTTAGGGTTTGATGCGGGCAGTGAATGACCAGGTCTTGAGGTTATAAAACTGTTTTCATGTTCAATTCAGCTGAGCATGAAATTTGTCCTGTTAATAAATCCCAAATCACTTACAATTGCAAATTCTTTCTTGCTAAACATAACTGAGCATGAAAGTTTCTCTGCTAATGAATATGAAAATGCAACTGTAGTTGACATTTTCATATTTATTAGCAGAGAAAATTTCACTTTTAGCTGAGTTGAGCATGAAAAAGAGTTTTATAACTTGGGACCAGATCTGCCTTCGCATCCGCACAGGTTGATCAGGCCCCGAGGTTATAAAACCTTTCTCATGCTCACCTCAGCTGAGAATGAAATTTTCTCTGCTAATAAATATGAAAATGCCAACAATAGTTGGCATTTTCATATTTATTAGCCGAAAATTTTTCATGCTCAGCTATGTTTAGCAAGAAAGAATTTGCAATTGTTAGTAATTCTAGATTTATTAGCAGGACAAATTTCATGCTCAGCAGAGTTGAGTACTAAAAGAATTTTATAACCTCGGGGCCAGGCCCTTCTTTGTCCCACAACTGAATTATCGAAAACTGTAGAATGTTGTGTCTTTATTAGATTCAAATTGTGCGGCTTCCCATTATGCATTATGTTTTCTCCATGTTTGTACTTGCAGTTCTTCTGCATTACTGTGTTCATGTCTGGAGCTACTTCAAAACATAAGGGCAAGGTTGTTAGTGCAGAAAACTGGTTTAAACCCACGAATACCGGTATCGTTTTTCTGTTTACCGTTTCAAGAGAACAAAATGACAGCTCAGTGCAAACAGGCTGACTACAAAATGTCAGAAGGTCATAAATTACATTGGCACACCTAGGTGTAATGAATTCTATTTAACTAGATATAATGGATAAACATTTTCACCTAAATATTTCGCTTGACGAATAATGTCTGTTGTCGGGGTCATCGTGGTCCTGTTTGTGGTGTTCAAGTGTTTTAGCTTTAGATCGCAATCGAGCCCTATGTTTTGTTTCATTGCGGTGCCTGTGACCATATTTGTTTCACTATGATGTTTCATAAATTACATGTAGGTAGAGGAACCATAGAATATATTTTTGTAATTTTGAGCTGCATCAAAATCAAAGATAAGGTTTCGCTCGAGTGAAACTGGTTTCAGCTCCCCACCCCCCACCCACCCCCAACAATGTCCTCCGCCCAGTATTATTTACTGACCATTCAGAGGGGTTCTGTCGGTGGTTTGTTTCCCCATTATTTGTTTCTCATCTCCACTTCTTTTGGTGCCACGGAAAGCTGTGCTTCGTGTCTGTGACATTCTTTTGGTATCTTCACTTACATTTTTTAGCTTTATGCTCGCTAGAATGTGTGAAATCCGTTGAAAAGAGTCTACATTCTCTGGGTCTCTGTAGTTTCCATAACAACTAACGTTCCTTGTCACATAGAAACGTAGTTTAATTTCAGCCGCCTTTACAAAACAACGTTCCTGGTTTTATTTTTAGTTAAAATTAGACTTGCTAATAATACAAAATGGATGATATCTGCTTCTGAAATCAGCATTAAAATTTCCATTATTCCCATCTCCCACTCCCAATCAATATTTGCTTAACTTGAGAAAATGGCTCTTGTTACAACTATGGGCAAATGGCTGAGCGGATACGCTACGACATTACGAGAACAAGCCTATTCAAAATATACAGAAAATTTTACCACCAAAAAATGAAAGTTTTCAGATAGAAAAAAATCATTTTTTTTTTTCATATTTCTGCTCAAAACATAGATTGTGGATACTCGTAGAACCGCCTCGACGAGGCGGTTCTAACGAGTACCCACAATCTATGTTTTGAGCAGAAATAAGAAAACTAATGTATACCCCTGTAAACCCCAGTTTTACTGTATAAAAGTGGGGTTTAAGGGGTTCAAAATTATATAGGCATGTTTTCGTGATGGAGATCCCGATATAGCATTTAACTATATTCTTACTTTGCATATTATATTAAAGCGGCATCAAGCAGTACCTAATTGCTCCTGCAAACAGTGTAAACCCATACGAGGATATTCATTGAGCTGTTTTATGATGGCTGCTCAATGGCCATGCTGTTTGTTAAAATCGGTTCTGTCAGACACGTGTAACATCACGAAAACATACCTATATAATTTTGACCCCCTAAAACCCCACTTTTGTATAGTAAAACTGGGGTTTACAGGGTATACATTATTTTGCTTATTTCTGTTCTAAAACATAGATTGTGGGTACTCGTTAGAACCGCCTCGGCAAGGCGGTTCTAACGAGTACACACAATCTATGTTTTGAGCAGAAATGTGAAAAATATCAGAATATTTTATCTGAAAATTTTCCTTTTTCAGTTATAAAATTTTCAATATATTTGAATAGGCGTGTTTTCGTAATGTATATTGCTTTGTTGCGATGAATGATTTTATCAAAGTGCATTTTCCTAAGTAACGCTGAGCAACTTACGATGCATGTAATGGCAAGAACACCATATTTGCCCCAAGTATCTGTCTCTGAGGTTATAAAACTTTTTTTTTAAATCTCAGCTGAGCATGAAATTTTGTCCTGCTAATAAATCTCAAATTGCTAACAACTGTAAATTCTTTCTTGCAAAACATAGCTGAGCATGAAAATTTCTCTGCTAATAAATATGAAAATGCCAACTATTGTTGGCATTTTCATATTTATTAGCAGAGAAATTTTCATGCTCAGCTGAATTGAGCATGAAAAAAAAGTTTTATAACTCGGGACCTGGACAGTGAATCATAAACAAATAGGGTAAACCCTGATCAGATGTCGTTCATTCAGCCATTTTGATCATACTATAGGTAGTTGAAATGAACTCATTTAAGTTCAAGGACAAGTATAGTTAAAATGTAAGGTGTTCGAATATTTAGGGAAATACGGAGGTTTATATTGACCCTTATTCAAACACAAAAACCTAAAAATTATGCAGGGCTCTCTCTCTCTCATCAGCGAATCAACACAGAAACACACAACATTTAAATTAACTTCTCAGCATTTCGAATGAACAAAGATGAGGGGATACAGATTAAAAAGTGTATACACTTCCTTCTGAATGGCATTTGTATAATTGTGCATACATTTCTGTATATTTGTTATTGTTGTAAACTATGTATTATACAATAAAATTCAGTGAACCCTCATTACAACGACAACATTCGTTCCCAAAGATGTTGCCGTTAGAACGACTTTGCTGCAGTAAAGAATCCTTTATGGGCAGAATGATATGTAAGAAATGTCTTGAGCGAAGGTTTTGTGCCAGTCAAATTATCATTATAAAGAAATTGGTCGTTGTATCGAGTGTCGGTATAAAAAATGTTGACTGTATTGTTTAAACCACGACGAGGGCTCAGCAACAATGCATGTCAGAGAACAGAAAAAAAAAAAAAACATAAGTAAACTATTTTGAGCTCAACCATGAGTTAGGCAAGCGCAATCCTTGTTGAAAATGTTAAGACTTTAGCCGTCATAGATTTTGCGGCCTGGCCCACCGTCGTGAAACTAAAGAGGCCAGCTAAATGTAGGTTGCTAACTATGACTCGTTTGATCTCTGAGCATGCAGTCTGTCGTATAACGTCTGTAGTATACCTTGTCCTTCAATACTGAGTAATACTATTCTGATTTGTAGAACATGATTTTTATCAACATCAGTCCTAGGTTTTATTTTAAAGAAATATACCTTTACCGTAGTAAGAAATTAGCTAGAACACATAATCGGATTGTAGTCCCTACTGTAACACTTATTAAAATCCATCATACAATGATATTGCACAATAATTATTATATAGCTATAATAGTGAATGATTTATAATGTGCGATAAAATCCGAGGAGCAAGCGTGCAGATATCACTCGATATCGACACGCTCACTTGATAATTTCACGCCTACTCGGGTGCCTTCCAGTATTACCGTTAAATGACTTTGGTTTTGTTGACGTCTCAGGGCAATGACATAACGTTAAATGTGTCTTTCATTCGTACAGGCTCTGATTTTAAGATAATAAAAATGCCTATTTTTACACACAATTGACGCAAAACATTTATAGCAATATGATAAAAGGATTATAGCAAATGATATTTGTGAATATTGCTACTCACTGGGATATCAAAGGCAGCTCGCGAGCTCGCCTCCTTCAGAGCAATAACCCTATCTTATCTCATAATGACGCAACAGCATGCTTACAGCACAAGCTAAATCAGTAGATGTAAGTGTCTACTGTATAGTTTAATCCTAGAAGGCTCGCACTTGTCCCTCCTCGTGTTAGGTCGGGATCATCGTGATTCTACTTGTGTCATTTATTATCCCCACGCTTTTGATAAAAAAGCGATGGGGATATTGTGAACTCCTCCATCCGTCCCTCCGTTTGTCCGTCACGCTATCTCCTCCTAAACCACTGGGCTGAATTCTACCAAACTAGCTTCTTCACTTCCTTTTATGGTAAGGGTGTGAAAGAGCAACATTATTTTTTCGTGCGTCCATCCGTCTGTGCGTCCGTCGTCCGTCCATGTGTCATTAACGCTATCTCCTCCTAAACCACTGGGCGGAATTCAACCAAACTTGCTACATTACTTTGTTTAAGGTAAGGGTATGAGCAACATTATTTTTCTGTGCATCTGTCTATCCGTGCCTCCGTCATCCGTCCATCTGTCCGCCACGCTATCTTCTCCTAAACGACTGGGCGGAATTCAACCAAACTTGCTTCATCACTTCCCGTTAGGGTAAGGGTGTGCGAGAGCAACATTAATTTTCCGTGCATCCGTCATCCGTCCATTTGTCCGTCAAGCAATCTCCTCCTAAACCACTAGGCGTAATTCAACCAAACTTGCTACATCACTTCCCCTTAGGGCAAGGGTGTGCGAAAGCAACATTATTATTTTTCCGTGTTCCGTCGTCCGTCCATCTGTCCGTCACGCTATCTCCTCCTAAACCACTGGGTGGAATTCAACCAAACTTGCTCCTTATGGTAAGGGTTTACCAACCACTTCTCCTTATGGTAAGGGTTTGCGAGAGCAACATTATTTTTCTATGTTTCTGTCCGTCCATGCGTCCGTCGTCCGTCCACTTGTCTATCATGCTATCTCCTCTTAAACCACTGGGCGGAATTCGACCAAACTTGCTACATCACTTCCCCTCATGGTAGGGGTGTGTGAGAGCAACATTTTTTTTTTTCGTGCGTCAGTCGTCCGTCCATCTATTCGTCACGCTATCTCCTCCAAAACCAATTGGGCAGAATTTAACCAAACTTGCTACATCAATTTCCCCTCATGGTAAGGGTGTGTGAGAGTAACATTATTTTTCCTTGCGCCCGTCATCCATCAACCAGTCCGTCACGCTATCTCCTCATAAACCACTAGGCGGAATTTAACCAAACTTGGTTTAAACAATATTTTTTATTTTCAAGCAACTCACATAACATTCATCCAATGGAAATGGTGAAAAGGATCTGACGGTAAGCGGCAAGGCTTATGAAAGTCATCTCCTTGAAACAAATTCATGTACATTGTAGTTGAACGGTATAGCAATATTACTAAATATTGAGAATACTGATAGCCATTTTGTGAGAGAGAGAGAGAGAGAGAGAGAGAGAGAGAGAGAGAGAGAGAGAGAGAGAGAGAGAGAGAGACCAACTTTCCCTGCTATAAGTGTTGAAGTTGAACTATTCGCATTGTAGAATGTCATTTGTATAGACTTCATTTGTACATGTTGGCTGGCACTAGAGATACTAGTTGGATTAGATGCTACACGAATCGCCCAGATTTAACAATGAAGTCCTGCACCTGTGAGAAAAGGGTTACATTTTCTTGTAATGAGTAGCTTGTTTTACCATACATTAGGTCTTTGAGCGAATGACTGTCGAGATCTTGAGGCAAATATCTGTGCCTTACAATAGAGTAATTAGGACAATGGAAAAGAAAATGCTTTGCACTTTCAAACGCTCCGCAGTGACAAGAGGGGCTGGCAACGATATGCTTGCAGTAAGGGTCATAGTTCAGTGAACTACATCCCATACGTAGTCTCGCGTGGAGGATTTGGCCTATGCGATGGCCAGCATTGAAGTATTTTGGTGGTCTTTGCATGTTTCTGTTGAGTAAGGATTTGAAAATTGATAAGGATGTTGCATTTTTTATTTCCGTCGGCAGGTTGTTCCAAGCTCGAATAGTGGACGGGAAGTATGAATCCAGAAAAAGATTTGTATTTGTCCTGTAATTCTGTATATGATCTGAGTTGCGGAGACTGTACCTTGTTGTTTCCTGTGCAGTCGGGGGTATGAGATCAGCAAGGTAATTTGGGACCGATCCATGCAAGATCTTGTAAAGAACTACGAGTTTGTGCTTATTTCGTCTGCTTTGCAGGGACTCCCGGCCAAATTCGCTGTACAAATTGTCGATGCTGCATAGTTTTGTTGCCCCTGTTATTATTCTTGCTGCTTCTACGTGGATTGCATCTAGCTGCTTTTTGGTTTCCATGGAGCAGTTATCCCATACAATATCGCTATATTCAATAAGGGGACGAACAAATGCGATATACATTTTCTCGAGAGATTTTCTACTGACCCTAAATTTCAGAGCCCTTAGGAGATTTAAGCATATACAAGCTTTATCGGAGATGTTGCGAACGTGGTCATTCCAGTTGCATGTACTGGAGAAGTTAGACCTAGATGTTTGTGCCTAGCAGTTTCTTTTATTCTTGTATTATTAGGGAACAGAGGTGGATGTAATACAGAGTTAAGTTTTCTAGAGACAGTCATTGCCATGGTTTTCTTCGCGTGAAAGTCAACGAGCCAATCTATGGCCCAATTGGAGATGGTTTGTAGATCTACATTTAGTACGTGTGCAGCCTGATCGGGCGTTTCGACAATGATGTACAAACTTGTATCGTCCGCGAAGAGGCGAATCGAACAACCAATGTTTTTCACTATGTCATTAATGTATAAAAGAAATAATAGTGGGCCCAGAATAGACCCTTGGGGAACTCCAGCTTCGACTTGTGCCCAGTCTGATGACTGACCGTTGAGAACTACCCGTTGCCTTCGCCCGGATAGGTAACTTGTAAACCATTTTAATACATTTTCTGAGCACCCTATTCCTCTAAGTTTAACCAAACTTGCTACATGACCTCCCCTGTAAAAGAAAGTCCATTTATCCGTCCGTCAGTCATGCTTTTAGCATATTAGTAACGCGCATGGGAATTTGCGATGGCGCGCCATCGACTGTGCATTCTAGTTTTGCGTTTATTTTCGGTTTGTAGTCATAGTGCTGATATTTTTTTTTTTTTTTTTTTTTTTTTTTGAGATACGTTTTACTGTGTTTATCCACTGGTAAGTTGGAGATACCCTTTTAAGACTGAACAGGTAGATAGATATAAATGTAAATGTAACAGGACCTTAAGCGAGGATAGTGCGCTCTTTGCTTTGATTTTATGTCATAGCACACCTTTCCGTACAAGCAGTATAGTCATCGCTACATGTTAAATGAAAAACATGGCGTTTTTCTGTCAAACAATGGGGTCGGGTAGCTTCGGATATTTCCTTATTTCGAAGTGCTATACTTTTATATCCGCTGAGATCTGATTAACGAGACACGATAACACAATCATAAGCGGCAGCCCTTTCCAGACTAAGAAGAACAAGAAACAGACAATACCAAACAAACGCAAATCAAACAATAGTACGAAAAGCTCTAAGATTAGCTCTCTCTTCCCCAAGCGAGGTAATTGCAATGCTAAAAGGACTTAAAAACACAAGAACAAAATAACACAAGACTTAAAACAAATTTCCTCGTAGAATAAATCACAAAGCAACAAAGAGTAAGACTAATATCGGGACCTCCGCCCTAGAACGGTCAGTAGAATAAACACCGTGTGTGAGTGTGTGTGGGGGAGGGGGGGGGGGGAGTAAGCACTTTTACAGCTGGCCAACCACTCTAGGCCCCGATGCTACTCTTAATACAGAAATACATAAAATATTCGTTCGCATAAAGGCTCCCAACTCAATCAATGCATCAAAGTGAAAACATAAAAATCATATTAATCACTATGATAAACAAAGACGACTACTCACGGCTAATTCTACTGTGCGCCAGAATAAATGAAAACCAATAGTTGAATCACGGCGAGCCAAGCCAAAGACATATCGTCAAGCCCCAAATTACTGGTTAAATTTTTACGAAGAGGTCCGTCATTGAGTCTGAGGTCCGAACCGCCGTCGGGCAATTAAAGAGCGAAGAATAGCCAGCAAAACAATGATTGGGTTGACGACTAGGCATGCAGTCTGCCGTATACATTAATTAATTCAATAAAATGCGCTGTTGTCAGACTTTATTAACTTGGTTATACATCGCATTTAGAAACTCGCTACACAGGTAATGAGCTAAAGCTCCGATAACGTAGTGGAGACATTGCAATAAGCACAATAAAAATAAGACAAATTAATTACACTTTAGTACAATGTATAAATAAGTTGCAAAACCAAATTTATTTATCAGTTAAAAAAAGGGTAATTAAATAAAGCAGACTTTCAGTCCAAAAAGATATATAGAGTTCAGGTGGATGCCTACTGTCCGTGGCTATAATCGAAATTACCGTTTTTATGGACATACATGTCAAGGGCTTGGACAAAAATGGATGAAATCAACAAAGGTACATTTGAAAAATATTTTGAAAAATATTTTGAATATACTTTCAGTTCTTCATAGTTTCTAGCCAACAGTCACAAATCACCAAATTATTTTCGGTAGCATTGTTGGCCTACTGACGTCATTTTTATTATTTTAGAATAACATCATGATTGTTATCCTAACGCTAATGGCATCATACATGGAAAATGATGCAATCCATTTGCATGGTAATAATTTATTAGTACAACCATACAAACTAATGTAATACTACAAATAATTATTATAAAAAAACAAAACAAAAAAAAAACAACAAACATTTGCTGTTTTATTTTAGACACAACACCTAGATTGTGTAAATTGAATTCTGAATCAGACTATAGTTGATGAATCCTGGGCTATAAATCTTGAATCGCTCCGGAAACCTGTCAGTAGATTTATCTCGACGCATGGACAAACAAGAATACTCGTAAATCTAGAACCATCTGACCGTCAATAGGCCGTGCAATATAATAGAAACTCCAATTATTAACTTTATGAAAATGCCTATGCCTGACCTTACTTGTCTGCGGCCGATGTCATTATTCTATACAAAGCGGACCCGTTTTCAATAAAAAACTGTCTCCCGTTAAAAATACCCCTCGATGATATTTATGACCGGGGGTCATAAAACTATGACCGGAGGTCACTATACTTTAAAGAAGAATGACCGGAGGTCGTTATTCTATAGGGGTCACTTTACTCCATTGGTGTAGTGGAGTAAAGTGACTCCAACAGAATAACAATCCGGTCATTATTCTATAGAAAAAGTTACCCCTTTCTGATTCAACTCATTTATTTGATGATGAGTGTTAAAATAACTTTGCACAAATGTCAAGAGGATGTGTCGCACGCAAGACCTCAGCACCCAACTCAACGGTCAAGATCATAGAGATCATTCAATGATAATGGTGTCATGCTGTATGATTCTGGCAAACAGAAGGACGTGTCTGACTTGTAATTTTGTCATTTGTGGGTAGATTTCAAAATAACTTGAAGCAAATATTAGCCATATCAAGACTGTATCGCGTGCATGATCTAAGTCCCCACCTCTAAAGTCAATCTCACAAATTGACAATATGTTTATTTTGACTGATGGTGTTAATGTAAGGTTTGCTATTTTGCTCCCGCCCCCAGACTTCCCAAAATCACACATATATGATTGATTATACTAACTTTGTTGAACGAGATAGCTAACTTCTGGAACAAGTGAGATATGTCGTGGAAATAAGATACTAAATCGTGGGAACGACATAGCAAACTCGTGTGAATGGCATTGCTAACCCATGGTCAAATAACCCGAGCCACTGCAGGAGGGGTTCATCACTTAACACAATCTATGTCTATATTTTTCTTGTTCGCAAATCGTCATTTAACTTCGCCTACTGTCTTTTCGACATCAAAATGAACGAAGTTTTTTCCTTGGCGTTTTATTTTAAAGGAAAATATTTTGTTCTGATTGACCATATCTTATCAGAAACCCTTTGTCTTTTTCTATTTCTGTGTTTGTTCTCAAATATTTACATTGAAATTAAATTTACGTCCAAAAATTAGTCAACCTACACAATTTTTATAGAAAAAAGTTTTTTTTTGTTTTTTTTTTGTTTTTTTTTATGTTTGTTTGTTTGTTTGTTTTGGAAGTTTTGTCTAAGATTTTTTTTAGTTTTCTTTGCTGAATTTGAATTATTAATATTTAACAACAATAATGTGAAAACAATTGATCAAGCAGAACTTGTTGAAAATCTTCCTCCAAGTAACCTACCCTACAGATTTCTGCAGACTTTGCATCCAATTTTTCTTTTGGAAAACAAAGCGAAAATATTTGATTTAAAAAATGTCTTGAAAGAAACTTCTTGTGCATATAGAGCTACGACAATTGGTTTGCATTAAATCATAACAAAATTTTGCAAATTCTCTTCTCCCGTGTAAAGCGCCAAGCAAAAAGCAACTTTCTGAAAGATATCGAAAGCATAGTAGAGGGGTCATAGTGATAATAATACGACATTGGGCCATTTTGTATTAAAAATAACAATCGGGAATCGTTATTCTATGCGGTCACAATAATTATTTCGTGGGTAATTTTTCTTTACGTGGAGAGTTATAAAATCTTATTAAAAATTTATTCTTTAAAGAATAATGACCGGGGGTTCGTTATTCTATGATGGTCACTTTACTTTGTTACACCGGCCTTCTACTTATGGTTTTATTTTGCTCTGACTTTCGGTTGAAGTAGAATTGTTCGTTTCTTTTTCATCACAGTTTATTTATAGACTTTTGTTTTTGTTTTCCATACTGAGACACTGACAATTTAGGGAGCTCCTCAGCGGATCGCCATAATATGTGAAAAAAAAAAAAACAAACAAAAAAAAAACCAAAATATTACGAAAACATGCCTATTCATTGCAAATATATAGAACATTACACCTCCAAAAACTGAAAATTTTCAGATAAAAACTCTTCATATTTCTGCTCAAAAAAGAGATTGTGGGTACATGTACTCGTTAGACCCGCCACAATTTATATTTTTAAGCGGAAATAAGAAAAAATAATGTATACCCTTGTAAACCCCAGTTTTTTCTAAATAAAAGCAGAGTTTAAGGGGGTCAAAATTATATTGGTATGTTGAATGAGAAACCAATAATGACAAAACAAACGCCACATACTAAACCACCAACGCACAAAGAAAGAAGAACTGTGGTAGTGGAACTACCTTGGTAGGAAAAATACTAGGGGATGTGTTGGATTGGGGTGTGGGGACGGGGTGTGGGGGTTTAAACCAGTTCTACTCACGCTAAACTTCGCTCTTAATTCTGATGCTGCTCCAAATTACAAATATATGTTTTATCCATATAGAGGTCCTCTACATGACCTGTGAAACAGTAAAGTTCAACACATATAATCACAAATATTGTACTGTTATAAGTGTACCTTGAACTATATCAATATTAAGGGCGATGTTTGGATATTCATAACACCAGGTTTAAATCCCAATGGTTTTACTATTTTGTATGCGGTACATCACGAAAACACGCCTATATAGTAAAACTGAGGTTTACAGGGGTATACATTATTTTTCTTATTTATGCTCAAAAACATATATTGCGGGTACTCGTTAGAACTGCCTCGCCGAGGCAGTTCTAACGAGTACCCACAATCTATGTTTTGAGCAGAAATATGAAAAATATCAGAATTTTTATCTGAAAATTTTCATTTTTTTTTTGGGTGGTAAAATTTTCAATATATTTGAATAGGCGTGTTTTCGTAATGTTTCTGTTGCAGCGCCTCTTCTTTTCTCAGTTCTCTTTTCGCTTGTTCTTTTTGTTTTAGATTAAGTTGCGTGTTAACATTAATGAGCCGGAAAAAGACAAAATCTACAATAAGACCAGTATGACCAACAAAGACTCAAATCAGCCTGTGCATCCCTACAGTATGGCAAGGGTTATCGTTTATCCCTATTTGGATAGCCCAGAGGCTGTAGAAGGCGCATGCGATCAGCGAAGACTCAGATCAGACTGCGCGGATGCGCAGTCTGAATTGAGTCCTCGCTGGTCGCATAAGTCTTATTGTAGGTTTTGTCGTGCGCTGGTTCATTTCATGTTATCATATTATTACTCGGTGCCTTGCGAGGACTTTGTTCCATGATTGTGTCATTTCCTGGTCATCTCCTTATTTATTTTTTCAATCTGCATGAATTCCTATGTCTCATAAATACGATATTACCATTATCCGCATAAGGTTATTCAAGTTAAAATGCCGAACTTTTATATTGATTGTTTAAATACGGAGTTATTGACCTGAAAGTTAACAAGTAGCACTAGAATCGATAAGCTTGCTATTGATAATTCAATAGATATGCATGGTACATTAAAGCTGCTGCATCACAGGAAGAAACTTACCCTGTACGCGAACTGTTGTTCACTCTCTTAACAAAACAAAATAGCCTTAAAGAGCATTTTTATCAGGGGAGACAACTTCTGTGACTTCCTATTTGCTTTCCTGCACACCAAAACCTTTCTGAATAGGAATCTACTCTAAAAGGAAAGAATTTGCTCCAAAGGAGAGCAAATTCTTTCCTTTTGGAGTAGACCCCTTTTCAGGAGGGACAACAATACGTAACTGCTTTCCTTGAAACTGTATCCATTCGCCAAACACAAACTTGAACATTTGTGCTACAAGAGAAGACTGTAGATGTACAGCATAAAGAACGTCCCATTAAAATCTAATGAACCCTTATTAAGTTGTACAAATTTTATCTGACCCCTTGTCAGCAGGGACTTAGTGTGTAGGAAAGCAAACACGAAGTCACAAAAGTTGTGTCTCCCTTGTAACCATTACGAAAACACGCCTATTCAAATATATAGAAAATTTCACCTCCAAAAACTGAAAATTTTCAGATAAAAACCTCTGATATTTTTCACATTTCTGGTCAAAACATAGATTGTGGGTACTCATTAGAGCCGCCTCGGCGAGGCGGTTCTAACGAGTACCCACAATGTCTGTTTTTGAGCAGAAATACGAAAAATAATGTATACCCCTGTAAACTCTAGTTTTACTATATAAAAGTGGGGTTTAAGGGGGTCAAAATTATATAGGCGTGTTGTCGTGATGGGAATGAGTAAAAATCTATCATGTACACTCAAACTACGATGGCTCGAACATTTTGGGACCATAGAAATTCGTACTTCGAACAACTGAATGTTAATCATTGTGCCAGGTCAGGAGGCAAATGGGGATATTTAAGTGATGACCTTATGGTAGTCTATGCGATTCTAATGAGTACACAAAACATACACTTTAAAAATAATATAGCAATAAAATGCCCTAAAATACCCTTTAATGTTTGCTTTCTTTAGCTATTGGAAGAACTCATAGAGACTCAAAACCGAGTTCGAATCAGCCACGGTAAATAATCGAGTCGGTGAACATTTACTGTATTTTCATTTCCCTCAAGGTAACTGGATACACCAGGAGTTTTAACCACCATTTTTCTTAAGAAAGACAAATTGTGTGATTTCCTGCATATTCGGAAGGGGGAAAAAATAACACTTTTGATAGTGTTATTTGCACGGAAACTATATCGGGATCTTAAAAAGATGTGCTGCTAATGTGCAATCGAAACAACTTCTTCTTTATTAAAATGGCTGCTAAAATATTCCGTCTCTGGAAAATGAGTCTTGAAGCATATGTCAAAATGCGTAAATTTAGATCATTCTGTGCATCGGTACAGACTCTGCAGGGTCTTTGTTGTTCGTTGATGTACTTGAAAGTATTGAACATATCTCTAATCGGACAATAGATGTCCCAATTATTTGCACAAGTGCATCCCAGTAAGCATTCTACATAAATCTATAGCGGGCCATTATCGGCCCGTCAGCTACCCTGACGGGCCGATAACAGCCCGCTATAGATATATGTAGAATGCTTACTAGGATTTTCGCTTGGTGAGGCCCATTTGTATTAAAAGGCGTATGCATGTCAGTCAAACGGATGTAAGAAAAATGATTTTCTACAGAATGTACTTTTGCTAACACTATAGTATATATTTCGCATGCTTCGGCTATAAGTGTTATTTCTTTTTTAATTGACATTGTATTGGCCTTAAAGCGCCAACTAAAAATTGCAGCAGACGACATTAACTATATGTATATATTCATTAATATTTTAAGAGAAACTAAGTCTTGACGTTTCACGTGAATCGTCTGCCAAGTGGACGAGACAATTCATATGAAATGTCAAGACTCATTTTCTTTGGAAATTGAAAACAAAAATCAAAATATCTTCAGCTGCAGTTGTGATTCATCAATAGCACAATCAGACAGTGTCTTTATGCATTGGGCGCACGTTAGGCAGGCAGAATTTAGTATAAAGGTAAGGACGCATTTTATTTCAACTGCGCATTAATAAAACGCGATTTTAAACATGCGACATAAAAATACAGTCGACTCTCGTTATCTCGAATTCCAAGAGACTCACTGAAACACTTCGAGATATCCGTACCTCGACATATCAGAGTTGAGAGAGTGAGAAAAACAATAAATTGAACAACCACATTTAACAAATGAATATGTAATTTGACCCCTGAAGTTAGAAATATATATATAAAATAACGTTATTTTGTTACCTATTGTCATAGTTTCATGTTATAACAGGGACCATATTTTCACTTCGAGATAAGCGGTAATTCGAAATAAGCGAGTTTGAGATAACGAGGTTCGACTGTACATTAAATTCGTATGGGTTCATGTACTTCCTAACATCGGTCCGCATTTTTTACAAGGAGTGTGAGGACAATCCTTATGAACTTTCACTGGCTTCCCTGAGCACTGCGTCTCATTCCTACTTCAAAAGGAAATGCATGTACATGCATTTAGGATAACGTCACGAAAACATAATTTTGACCACCTTAAACCCTACTTTTATATATAGTAAAACTGTAGTTTACAGGGGTACACATTATTTTTATTATTTCTGCTCAAAAACATAAATTGTGTGTACTCGATAGAATCGCCTCCGCGAGGCGGTTCTTACGAGTACCAACAATCTATGTTTTGAGCAGAAATATGAAAATTATCAGAAGTTTTATCTGAAAGCTTTCAGGTTTTGTTGGTGAAATTTTCAATATATTTGAATAGGAGTGTTTTCGTAATGCTAGGGAATTTTGTTGAATGCTCCAGCTTCCAATAGTACAGAGCCATAATCACAGAAGAAATCTTACCAATGACAACAAAAGGAACAGCAAACAAACAAACTAAGACAGACAGTTCACTAACCACAATCCGAAGAAAAGCAACACAAAAGCCGGCCTATTACGAAAACACGCCTATTCAAATATATAGAAAATTTCACCTCCAAAAACTGAAAATTTTTCATATAAAAACTTTGATATTTATCATATTTCTGCTCAAAACATAGATTGAGGGTACTCGTTAGAACCGCCTCATCGAGGCGGTTCTAACAAGTACCCACAATCTATGTTTTTGAGCAGAAATAAAAAAAAATAATGTATACCCCTGTAAACCCCAGTTTAACTATATAAAAGTGGGGTTTAAGGGGGTCAAAATTATATAGGCGTGTTTTCGGGATGCCTGCTTCCCAAACGAGGTAATCAAAATGTTAGACGGTATCCACTACAACACAGCAATAAGATAACGAACAGGATTACAAATGGAAAAATGGCCAATAAGCAAGTAGCCACAAGATAAAGCCATCTCCCGCAAGAAGAGAATAAGGGAACACAGAACGGATCCTCTCAATCTGATTCAAGTCCAAAAGGTTCGTTCCATAACTTTATCAACTATGATATGTTGCAGCAACAAACTGCTTAACCCCGGTAGCATATGGTCCGACCAAATCGCCCGCCAACACTGTTTGTATGTATAGCCAAATAATTGGGCAATATATCTTACTTCAATCATAATTATAATGTTCCTGTGATTGAAAGAATTTAGCTAAACAGATATGTGGTGATGTAAAAAAAGGTCTGAAGACTGACGCTCTATTAACAACAGCTGCTGCAATCATAAAAAATAATCTCTAAAATGGATCCTTTGACAATACTGAACAAACAAAATAATATAAAACAGCCACTTTGACTGTCTCTGTTCATGACAAATAATTAATAAAAGCACTGACAGCACTGGTGGATCGATTGTTTCTGAGTGTCGACTAGGAAAATGGTCCTGAACGGGACTTAAGACTGTTTCATTCAACCCTCCACTTCCTGTAGTTAACGCAAACAATGCACACTGATCAGTTGCCACGTTATGCGGCGTCTGATCTGGGTCTGGACTGTTTGTCAGTGTCCCAAATGTACCGGTCCAGGTTTTACAGATAACCGTCTATCTATAGTACTTTCACGTCACAAGGACAAGAATAGCGCGGTTATAAATAATTGTTTGATTATATGGGTCAATAATAATCACATGGATATAGACTCTTAAAGGAAGAGCAAAAATAATTTTTCGCGTTTGTATACTGTGGCTGGATTGTAAACAATCGGCCAAAAATAGTATAACAGATGGTTAGGAATAGCCAAAATCACAGACGGAAGTCTACCAATGACACCAAGTGGAAAAGCGACCGGACCATAGCAGACAGTACACAAGCCCAAACCAAGAATCCCTAACAAGATGACCACAGTGCTGGACAGGATCCATTTAATATTAAGACAAAAGGGACAAAAATGAAAACAAGCTCCGCATTGAACAGCTACAAGGCCACATAACTCTTTCACTACCACAGGCGATATTAATAGGCTTTTGCAAACAGCATGGATCAAGATGAGACGGCTCAATGAGCCGTCTCAATTGGATCTACGCTGTTTGACATTCAGTCTTTCAACTTTATTTATAAACGTCTTTCCAAACGATAGTTTGTTAAAATAAAAAAAAAAACAGACGACAAATGTGGTCTGAAATTTGGCGCCCAAAGATTTAAAGATTAAACAACACCAGAACCATCGCCTTAAAACAGTCATTAGTAAACTTGAAAAATCCAACATCCTTTATTACCACTAGCCGCAATTTGCTTTTTTAACAGTCAGTATGACAAGCAATCGATTGCACGAAAAAATCCCTTATGTAATATGCGGGCAACATAGGCCCTGATCAGCCTGCGCGAAACGCGCAGGCTGATCAGGGCCTTCGTTGCCCGCTTACAGAATCAATCGATACTGTAGTATATGTTGAGATGAACAGAGATTGTCCATATAAGATTGCACGGATGCACATACCCATCTGGTCATGCTTATCTGGGCATAAGGGCCCTTTTCGCACATTGCACATCATTTGAAAAATCTCAATTGTTGGTCGTATTCAGATAAGCAGCTGTTACACGTACATCGTCTTCATGCTATTTACAATTTAGCCTATTTTCTCACTCTAAATCATGCTGGAGCCCGGCGTATCTTTTTGGGGTTGTTTTTGTAAAATGTGTATGCATTTGGAGAACATCGGTTTTCTTCCAGTTTTATGGGGTTCTTAGTGGGGTTATATATAACTATTCACCCCCAACTTTTTTTTTTACTATTATTCAAAGTCACACTTTTGCAGCAGAAAACTGTGCTATTGGTAACATAGTGAAATAAAAAATGGGAAGTACTGTGTAGAATAAATGTAGCAATGTGGGTTTTGCTCATTTAAAAGAGAAATGAGCACTTTTCCCGAAGAAGCCCCAATTTGACCATTAGACCTGAAATGAGCTTGTTGCTGTCAATATTCGTACACGTTTGAATTTTTTCGTTTCGTTTTTTTCGTCGTACTACGAAGAAGAAACAAAAGATATTTTTCTTTGTTTACGATTGGAAATATGCATTCACAAATCGGACGGATTACATGATAAGCTGGTTTAATAATACAGTTTAATTTGATATTCAAGCATGGAAAGATTTGGGCCGAAAGAGAACGTAATGAGTGGAGAAAGGAACGAAACACTGCTACATAGATGATTTCGGATATAGTATGTTCGGCCTAGGCTATGGATGGCGACATGTAATTAGATATGCGGGCTAGAAAACAGACGGTCATAGCTGATTTTTTTACATAGCTCTGATAACGTCTATAATGTTTTTATCGTTGAGTAGTGCGATAATTTATATAATTACAACCTTTCATAAATTATAACATTTTTTCACTATAACTCTACATACGATCTATAGGTAGCCAAGTAATGCATGACAGATTAGTTTCCCGGCGTATTGATGCTTTGCATCAATGTTTTCTTGTCTTTTTTGCGCTAGTAGAATTACAAATTGCCTGGTTTAGCTCAAATATCTAAAGGAAGTTTGCACCTTCTTCCGTCAAAGATGCAGTTAAGAGCCCAAATATGGAAGCATGTAGGTCGTTTTAACTTTATAGTACATATGTCTACAAGTCATCGATGCTGTCTTTAAATAACCTCGCATCTATTTAAGAAAATTTAAAACCCTAAAATAATCTTACCATTTTCAAACATCCGAAGTGTGTCGCTTTTTGGATAACCAGAGTGAGCAAAAGGTAATTGAGACTCCAGGAACTTAGCTGTGTTCCGATATTGAAATCGTAAAAAAAAAAAAAAAAAAAAAAAACTAACTTAAAAATAAACAAAAAACTTTTGGTTGTTTAATATGGTTTTGTATCTTCTTATCAAGTAGCCTTTGGCTAATCCATAGGAGACACTGCATGAAATGTCAGATTCTGTTTTCTGGTAAAACCCCGCCCCCCCCCCCCCCCCCCCCCCCAAAAAAAAAAAAACAAAAAAAAAAAACAAAAAAAAAAACAAGAAAAATGTTTCAAAATATCGTCTGCTGAATACTTCACTCAAAGCGCTAAACTTTAAATGTTTGCAGCCATGCACGCACAGCGTATTTTGTTATAAATGTATCCATTATTCTTGACTTCGACACATAGGTAGTTGCATAGGAAAGTTCAATTTGAAAGCCATTTGCCATATTAATTGTACTAGAGAATGTTTCTGAAATTCAGATGAATCAAAGTGCTTAACAAAATACCTTCACATCATGTTAACGAATCTATATAAAATTTCTACTTGTTAGCTATAATTCTAGATAAACCAACTTTTTCTAAAACAAAATTATTGGTTTTACCTCTTTTTTCTTCGTCGCATAAACGTATGTCGTGGGTACTCATTAGAAGCAATGCTCAACATATTTTTGCTTCTAGTGACTTCCTTCTAGGTATTTTTGTGCATAAGTAAGCAAGACACTTATCTTGATACCTCTCCTATCCCGGGTTATGTAAGTCATGACATTTCCGGCATATGATGATGGCAATATGGACGATTTCGGTAAGTAAGCACCTTAAAACTGACTTATGTTGTAAATATGCCTGAAGTATTCGTCTGAAAAATGCAAAGTTACGTAGCCCAGCATGCACACAACGTCAATTCAACGTCGGATTCAATGTCAAGACGTTGAATCAACGTTGAATTGACGTTGTTTCAACGCTGTGTGTCCGCTGTGTGGACCCTTACGTATCCTTACTTGCATTCTATGTTATAGGGGGCATTCGGGTACACATTACAAAAACTTGTTAACGTAATGCAATAAGTACATTTATGCTCCTCCGTTTCTCCCTCATATAAGCAGTGGTGGAACATATCGCCACCCCAGGGCAAAAAGTCAGTAACTCATTTAAAACTATATTAGGAGCCACTGACCCTCCGCGCTAAGGCGACGATGTGTGTCCCCTTGGTGAAATTTGTTTTGCAAACCACAGACAGAAAAGAAAGGCGAATCATACATACTAGTAGTCCTTATTGAACTTTAAATCATCTCTGCATCTTTTTGCTACCGAAACCTTGTATGCACTGTAAGAAAAATATGTAATATATAAGTGTTAGGTTTATGTAGTGTAATAGACACTTATAATGCATAAGTAATATGTTTATGCAGTTTAACAGGTACATATAATGCAAAAGTAATGTGTTTATGTAATGTAAGAGCCACTTATAATGAATACGTAATGTACAGTCGAACCTCAATGGCTCGAACATCTTTGGGGCCATGGAAATTTGTTCGAGACATGGGTAGTTCGAGCCACTGAGGGTTAACCATGGCACCAGTTCAGGAAGCAAATAATGATAATTTAGAGAAATCTTTTCGATTTTCTACACAACAATTGAATGTTGAGTGTACTCATTAGAATCGCCTCGATGAGGCGATTCTGATGAGTACACACAACATACAATGCCATGATAAAATAAGAAAAAATCCCTAAATATTTGTTTTCTTGAGCTATTGGAAGAATTTTGTAGGGACTGAAAAACGAGTTCGAATCATCCACGGTAAACGAGCCATCCGTGTTCGAGCCATTGAGTTTATACTGTATTTACGTAGTGAAAGAGACACATATATTACATAAGTTTTTTACGTAGTATAAGAGCAGCTACAATACAAGCGTTATGTGTTTATGTAGTGTAAGAACCACATATGATACATAAGTAATGTGTCTATGTAGTGTAAGAACCACATATAATACAAAAGTAATGTGTCTATGTGGTGTAAGAACCACATATAATACATAAGTAATGTGTCTATGTAGTGTAAAAACCACATATAATACATAAGTAATGTGTCTATGTAGTGTAAGAGTCGGATATAATGCATTTATGATGTTTTTATGTAGTGAAAGACCCACATATAATACAAAAGTAATGTGTTTATGTATTATACGAACCACATATAATACATACGTTATGTGTTTATGTAGCCTAAAAGCCACATATAATACAAAAATAAAGTGTTTAAGTAGAGTGATACCCACACATAATACAATATAACGTGCTTAATATAGTTTGAGAGTCATATATAATACATAAATAATGTTTTTATGTAGTGTAACAGCCAAATACGTATAATACATAAGTAATGTGTGTTTGTAGTATAGGAACCACATGAAGTACACGAATAATATATTTATATAGTGCAAGAGCCACGTATAAGACATAAGTGATGTGTTTACCCGTTACCCGTTGTGGCTTTAATAGGAATATATACATTTTTAGTGGAGGTTCATTGTAACTGTGTTAAACTTGTTTTGTCTCCTCTAGAAGTAAACAATTCGCTTCTAGTGAGAGCAAATGTATTCCTTTTAGAACAGATCCAATTTAGAAGGGGTTTGGATTACAGCAGAGCAAACTGGCAGTCACAAATATTCCCAGCAAACACGCAACGTGGTTACAACGTGATACAACGTCGCTGCAACGTCACGACGTTGCAGCGACGTTGTAACGACGTTGCTTGTTTGCTGGGATTGTCTTCCTGGCAAGCACACAACGCAGAAACAACGTTGATTCAACGTCAAGACGTTGAATCAACGCTGTTTCAACGTTGTGTGCTTGCTGGGTTCCTTTTATAAACTGGCAGACAATGTACCAAGTGTATTCAGTCCACTCACTCAACACGTTATTTATAGCTCTTAGAACAACATTCAAACCATACAATATAATACGGCTCACAATTTAAACGAAGGACGAAATTATCTGGTTCGCATCATTTTAATGTAGGCACCATCTGCGACTTGGTTTATATCAATCAACGCTTTTCACTGACATTGATTTCCCATTAAGCATGTACTAAGCATTGTTACGAGAGTTTCACAAGCCCATGCTGTCATTGGAAGAGCTTTTTTACACTGAGAAAATTGTCATTGCACTATATTGTTAAAACCTTGCCATTATATTCTATTGCAGAATTCAGTGATACATTTAACACTGCTCAGCGAACACACGTTGAATAGACGTTGTTTCAGCGTTTATTCAACGTCTTGACCTTTAAACAACGTTGCACCGACGTTGTTTCAACGTTATGTGCCTGCTTGGTGGATACACTTCTTAGATGTTTCGCCATATTCATATAGGCGACAACGTTTGTGATTTTGTTTGCTTTATGCGCTACGAATGCCTTCTGAAAAGCGACCTACACTACAAGCAAATATTCTGGGAGCATTTTGTTTCCTTTTAGAGTAGACCCCTTTTTAATTCTGACAGATATGCCTCCCTTAATAAAATATCCATTTCCTTTAATCTTACATTGCTGTACCCGAATAAGAAATATGCCAGTTTAAACACAAAGTGAGCTTCATCAAAAGAACCAGTGTGTTTGAGGCATCTCGTATAGCTGAAAACTCACCAGATGTATCAAATGCTCTTACGACCAAACCCCTATCTAACCGCAATATTCATGTTACAATCTTTTCTTCTCATCACACACATTGTGCTGCAATGCCAGCAAACATACTTTCTGACATGTGCGTCAAACGAAGACTTAAATCAGCCTGTGCATCCACGCAGTCTGATCAGAGCCGTCTTTGTCTGCATAAAGAAACCGTCACGAAAACATGCTTATATAGTTTTGGCCCCCTTAACTCCCGATTTTATATAGTAAAACTGGGGTTTAATTGGGTATACATTATTTATCTTATTTCTGCTCAATCATAGATTGTGTATGCTTGTTAGAACCGCCTCGGCGAGGCGGTTCTAACAAGTACCCATAATCTATGTTTTGAGCAGAAATATGAAAAATATCAGAACTTTTATCTGAAAACTTTCAGTTTTTAATGGTAAAATTTTCAATATATTTGAACAGGCGTGTTTTCGTAATGATCCTTGGTTATCCAAAATACGTCAAGTGAAGCTTCTTATCAGACTGCGCGGTTTTCTGACTTTGCGGCTCCAGCATGCGCATTCCAATTTTATTGGAAAAATATATGACCATGTCAGGAACGAATTATTAGCGCTTTTTGCTCCGTACGCTAAGGGATGTACTCAGTATAAAGCGCAAGGTGCAGAACTATCTCTTATGCCACCTGCGATCTTTGAAGATCTGATATGAATACCGGTATACTGTTTTGACGTGCGAACACGAAGGCCTAATAGGAATACTGGTTCGCGTTGTCTGGACGTGAGATCAGTGGAGGCCTGATAAGACTACATGTACCGGTTTGCGCTGTCTAAACGTGCGCTACTCGTAATACTATCGGTACGCGCTGTCTGGACGTGCGATCATAAGCCTACCGGTTCGCGCTGTCTGTACCTGCGATCATAAGCCTACCAGTCCGTGCAGTCTGGGCGTTCGATCATAAGCCTACCCGTTCGCGCTGTCTGAACGTGCGCTCATAAGACTACCGGTAGTCTTATGAGCGCATGCCCAGACTGCGCGAACCGGTAGTTTTATGAGCGCACGTCCAGAAAGCGAACCAGAAGACTCTGGTTCGCGCTCTCTGGACGTGCGCTCATAAAACTACCGGTTCGCGCAGTCTGGGCACGCGCTCACTCTGGTTCGCGCTCTCTGGACGTGCGCTCATAAAACTACCGGTTCACGCAGTCTGGGCATGCGCTCATAAGACTACCTGTTCGCGCAGTCTGTACGTGCGCTCATAATACTACTGGTTTGCACTGTCTGGACGTGCGTTCATAAGACTACTGGTTCGCGCGCTCTCTGGACGTGCGCTCATAAGACTACTGGTTCGCGCAGTCTGGACGTGCCTCATAAGACTACCGGTTCGCGCAGTCTGGACGTGCGCTCATACGACTACCGGTTCACGCTGTCTGCACGTGCGCTCATAAGGTTACTGGTTCGCGCGCTGTCTAGACGTGTGCTCATAAGACTACCGGTTCGCGCTGTCTGTACGTGCGATCAAAAGCTTACCGGTTCACGCTGTCTGGATGTGCGCTCATAAGACTACTGGTTCGCGCGTTGTCTGGACGTGCGCTCATAAGACTACCGGTTTGCACTGTCTGGACGTGCGATCATAAGGCTACCGGGTTCGCACTGTCTGGACGTGCGATCATAAGGCTACCGGTTCGCGCTGTCTGGACGTGCGATCATAAGACTACCGGTTCGCGCTGTCTGGACGTGCGATCATAAGCCTACCGGTTCGCGCTGTCTGGACGTGCAATAATAAGACGTCAGGTTCGCGCTGTCTGGACGTGCGCTCATAAGACTATCGGTTTGCGCTGCCTGGACGTGCGCTCATAAGCCTACCGGTTCGCGTTGTCTGGACAGGACCTTCTCAGTTCCTTGGTATAGTCTTCAGTATCATTTGTTCGGTAAGTGCGCAATGGAATTCCTAATAAGATTACAGGACCGCGAAGACTGACATCCGCAATGGCCTTAGGACTTTTTTTGCATGTTGACTTTCAGTCGCACATTTCAAGATCAAGAGTTGCTAATATGACAATTGAAATATTTTGCGTTATACAAAGCGTGTCTTAAGGCCATATTGAGACACGTGAACACATCCTCTAAAATATTGATATGTTTGTTAATTGATCTTTATAGAACATACGTTACACTACAATCACTGACTAGAAGCGCCTCACTGTGTAATGTGTTTTGTATGTTTATTTTTCTGAATGAAAAGAAAAATATTTTTCTGGACACCCCTCTAATCTAGAGGTATGTAAGCCAAGACATTTTGCCATATGATAGGGGAAATAAAAAAAAAACAACAACAAAAAACAAAACAAACAAAACAATAGCAAAAAAAAAAAAAAAAAAAAAAAATTCATATGATCATTAAGCATAACAATTTTCTCTACATATTCATTACGTATAATGGTGGTACACATTGGTAGATTGGTAAATATCAGCCTGAACAGCCATTCCGGGATTTTTGAAAATGTCATTTGAGGCTCATTGATGACGCCTAATTGGACGAAACAAGCTAGTCTGACCAATAAACATTGCCATTCGGCTGTTTTTAATTGTGTGTGGGTGCGTGCTTGCGCGTGTGCGCGTGCGCGTATGTTTTTTCATTGCTCCCATCCCTTTTATAATCAGTTTTCTGATATGAGGATTCTGTATTTTATTCACCGACTTTAGATACCATATATGACTTGCATTTGTACTTGTTATTGTAGGCTAATTATTGGCATGTTGTCACGTAATCGCAGGTAACACTGAGTGTTGTAGGAAGTTTTTGAATGAAAATCAATAAGTGTTAATGCTTTATCTCATACACGCATGCATACTTTTGTGACATAATAGTATTAGGCTTGTGGCGTTGCTTTATCACAGTCAGTGGTTCCTATAATGAAGACATGCTACAATTCTAACATACGTGATGGTGATAAGTCTGTGTTCACCAATCTTTCAACAGTATTTTTTATTTATACCGAGACAATAACGAAACGCACCGTGTAATTAGCCAAATTCCGTCCCGATATGATTCGAACTGGGGCCTTCATGATCCGAAGGTAGTTTTAACCGTTCGGTCATGCGACCACTTCTTTAACATACAAATGTATGTTAACGGCAGATGGTGTAAAGACAAGTTTGCAAGTTTGACAAGTAATAATTCTCTAAACGACAAAATGAAAAATACATGACAAGTTTTTCTCTTAGAAAACAAGTGGCAAAAGAAATCATGCTCAACAGATAATTCAACCAGGTGTTTTATGGCTACTGCCCTCAACTCTCCTAAACTAATGAGTCTGTTTATAACAGGTGCTATTACCAGATTTACCTAGGGAACTACTTTTCTCTGATAACATTGGTTCCCTGCACTGCAAAATATAGTCTTAAAATCTTTATTTTTTAACATAGGAAGCCATTTAAAATTTTTAATTTGATTAATTGCAGATGTAGATTTTGGTATCGGTTTTGGGCTTCTTCATTGTGTTTTATATTTACGAATTTTGTGAGCAGGTTTCTAGTTAACTCTTATCAGTATTACTTAACTAATTGCATAACAGAGCATCATTTTATTGGCAACTTAGCAGAGTTTTATGGTCTCAGTCATCAGAAACATAAGAGAAAACAATACCCCACTAACCCGACTGATATAGTAATAGTCGGGTTAGTGGGGGTCAAATTCTTTTAGAGAAAAACATAGCATGAATAGCCCACTATAGTAATAATGAGGAATCAGGGGAATAATCTTTTACAGATAATAATATTTTAGAGCAATCAAACACAGATGCCATTTAAAATAATGTTCAGAAATAGCAAATACATGAAATACAATGATAATAAGTGTTATTTAAGACACAGATCGATCAGATCGGGCCCAAAATTATAAAACTTTTTTCATGCTCAACTCAGCTCAGCATGAAATTTGTTTTGTTTATAAATCTTTAAATACTGACAAAATTTTGAAACTTCTTTCATGCTCAACTCAGCTGAGCAGGCTCAGCTGAGTTGAACATGAAAAGAGTTTTAAATATTTGGTATTTTTATTTTCATGACCAAGTGAAATTTCGTGTTCAGTTGAGTTGAGCATTAAAAAAAGTTTTATAACCTTGGGACCCGGTTGCGTGCAATTGAAATTTGCCGGACACCAGTGAAGTCCCATTGCACACAGTCTAATCCGGACAATATGTATGCTTAATATATGTTTAAGTGTCTGCTGATTCTGTAAGTGGACAACGTAGCTACTGAGCGGACTGTGATAATGCAAGGCTAATTATACTCTAATAGACAAAGTATTTACCCTAAAAGATCGACCACTTTGACAAATGAGACAGCGCACGACAAAACCTATAATAAGACTTGTGCGACCAGCAAAGACTCAGATCAGCCTACGCATCCAGGCAATCTGATCAGTATTCTCTGGTCACATGTGCCTTCTACAGTCTCCGGGCTATCCAAAGAGGGATAAACTAGAACTCTTGTCATACTGGGTGAATCTACAAGCTGATCTGAGTCTTCCTTGGTCACATAGATCTTATTGTAGGTTTTGTCGTGCACAGGCACAAATACTTTAAGACCTAAGTGATCTTTCTTGAGATGTATCCTTTCTCTAAAATATTGAAAGCACATTTTGAGATCCTTAAATAGCAAATAGCATTCTTAAGAAAGCGAAAATAAGACAAAATAAGATCTAATTTATTGCCACTGTACACTACAAGTAATGCAATTTGCAACACTGCTCACACCCACTACCACCGATATAAGCGAAACGAAATTCTATTTTTAGGATTGCCTGATGCACGGCTTCTGGAAAAAAAAGACATGGATTTTTTTTTACACTATAGAGGCCACAGTTTTACATGACCCAGCTCAGAGATTTTATGTTATTAAAATCTAGGTCCAGTTTGAAATTGTGTCATATGGTAAAAAATAGGTGAACAGACCAAATCTTAGACGTCTTATTTTGATAAGACACTTATAGATAGGATGTTTATAGAATGTTCAGAATGTTAGTCTCAATAAAGTTTAAAACTTGCTCACAAACACGGCTAATTCGTAGGTCAAGTCTTACACATCACTTAGTGTATACCTTTGCTTTTGCTTATGATTTCGTAATCTCTTTAAAGTTTACTCAGAAAGGTTATCTCAGTATAATCTCTGTCAGGTTCGAAACATGATCATATAGTCATCTTGATAAGATTGCTTAGAATGGTTGTCTGCAGGATTTTGGGGTCAATTTTGAAACTGAAACATTGGTAAAACACTTGGTCAGACCTTAGGAAAGCCTTCGTAACACTCTAAATGTCACATTTTGTCATAATCGTCCATACATGTTCTCTGATTTCTTGTCTTGATGAGGTCTAAACTTTGGAAACAGGATCATTGGATCAAATGAGGTGTAATGTTTGGTTTCTAAGTCAAATTGTGTTAAAACCCTGCGAAAGTACTATAGACCACATTATTGACCTTCGTGAAAACTAATCTGGGTCCAGTTGTTAAAAACTAACGATGTCGTTAGCTAACGATTCGTTAAAATTTTAATCGAGTGATACGCAAACATGCGGAATTTTTTTGCTGAGAAAATGTGAGTAGCTTTTGCAGTGCAAAAGCTACTCACATTTTTTCAGCAAAAATATCAAATTATTGTGTATTGAATCCGCTAAAACAGTTAACGAAATGACTCTTAACGAACACGTTAAGCTAACGACGGTTTGAACAACTGGGTCCTGAATGTCTGTCGTGATGATGTCTAGAAACTGTAACGTTGCAACATAGTATCACCAGGTGAAATGAAGTGAGAGCCTACTGAACACTCTAGAGGCCACATGTCATGTTCATTTTATATTTATTAAACGTAGTCCAAATGCTTATCAAAATGAGTTGTTGGTGGAATATGAAACTAATTCACAGGGTAAAAATGATAGGTCAGCGGATTACATGTACAAGCATCCTTATCTCATAATTCATGCATTCATAGGCTTCGAAGACACCCCCTTACACACAGCGAACATTCGCGACTGAACCAAACTAGCTAAAGAAATACTACTGCTGCTACTACTACTATTTCTTCTTCTTCTACTACTTCTACTACTACTACTACTGATTTCCTTAGTTTTACACAGCATCGCATTGACGTTATCTAAGCCGACCAAAACCGACAACAACACTCAAGTTCTGAGTACAGCACTAATACTCTCAGAAACAAGTCCACCCTTAGTAAAATAGATCGAAATATCTATTTGCAAAAATATTATTGTTATTATTATTATTATTATTATTATTATTATTATTATTATTACATGTACATATGTACAGGTATTGTCTATGAAATACCATTTGTATTAAGTATATTTAAGGCAAAAACTTAAACGGCTTTCCAAACCATATAAACAGTTGCCCCGTCGCCCCTCTACATCCCCTTCCCTGAAAGTGCATCCATTCCCTTTAAACGCTTACTAATATTTTTAAGTCTACTCTATATACCAAAAACACATATTTCAACGATAGCTCTGTCGCGACTTCCAGAGCAGTACTCACGAGACAACTAACAGAAAACAAAACAAAATAACAATAAAGAAATTCATGAATTAAAGTTCAACACTTACCTGTCATAAAAATGTGCCGGCGTTATAATAAATATATATTTTAAATTACATGGCATAAACAAAAAGTACGTTTGAAACTTCCTGCATTCCTTCCTGCAACCTCATCCACATATAGACTTAGTTGAAACGTGATACATAATACGCCTTGATTAATATGTCAGTATCTGATCAGCCACACCATGCGAAAAGCTGGTTTGTATCTCGAGCAATCAACGGAAATCCTGATCACCCTGTTCATCACGATGTCCGTGAAGCCAAGAAAAGAGAATTTTGCTCTCTGATCAAGCTTATGTCGTATCTATCGACATTGCAAAATAAGGGTACAGTCCGGTTTGCGTACACACTGTACGTAAATAGATATGAAAGGCTGCTCCTTTTATTTGATAAGGATCTGATACTTCAGTTACTGGTATTAACCCATTTATGCCCAGCGTCCCATAAAAAGGACATTGGCAAAAAAGTCTAGACCCAGATCAGACGCCGCTGATTGCGGCGTCTGATCAGGGTCCACACTATTTGCATTTAGGTCAGAAATTTCTATAGACCATGGTAATAATGATAACTAACCATGCGCTCCTTATACTGAAACGAGTGTGTAAAAACGTAGAATAGTCCACTCGGCATAAATGGGTAATGAGATCGTTGAAAAGTGAGATCTTTAAAATCCGATCAATTCTATCACAGATTAACTTTTATGGAAGAAGATATCAAAGCAGTAGATAAAAAAGTTGCCAACAGAATATAGATTCAGCTCTAAATGAATGGATGGCAGGCAAGAGGACAGATATTGATTTTGATGTCATTACTTCAGCACTGTGGTCCATTTGTTATAAGGTTTTATCTGATTGCATAGCCTTAAGGGTTCTGTGATTAAATGCCGTTGGTCTATAAAAGGAAACCTGTAAAGACAGACGTAACAGAGTATTTGGAGAGACACAAATGAAGGAGGCCTGATTCTCGTTTTCTTGAACAATTGATGTTTATCCGATTTTCAACAGCTCTTGTGTTCTTTTTTATTCCTGCCTGCGGGATGGTCTGTAGTGCATCGTCTTGTCATAATGAGAGTCGAAGTCACAGTAAAACTAATGGAACTGAAACAATTGGTAGATTTCCCGCCACTGTTTACAAGGGTGGGGTCAGTTTTTGTGACTTCCTGTTTAATTCCCTGTATACCTATCAACTTCTGGAAAAAAAGTCTTCTCTATCAGGAATGAATTTGCTCCGAAGCAGAGCAAATTCCATCCTTTCAGAATAGACACCTTTAAGGGAGCCAAAACAATGTTGACAAGAATCTGTCTTCGCTAAAGGTGTATCTATTCCCCTTAAGCCACTAGTCATTACGAAAACAAGCCTATTCAAATTTTCTGAAAATTTCACCACCAAAAACTGAAAGTTGTCAGATTAAAATTAGGATATTTTTCATATTTTTGCTCAAAATATAGATTGTGGGTCCTCGTTAGAACCGCCTGAACGAGGCGGTTCTAACGAGTACCCACAATCTATATTTTTGAGCAGAAATAAGAAAAAATAATGTATACCCCTGTAAACCCCAGTTTTACTGTATAAAAGTGGGGTTTAAGGGGGTCAAAATTATATAGACGTGTTTTCTTGGTGTCCAATGTTAGATCAATTTCTACAAACTTGAGGTGAGACCAGGTATAGCGGATTATTAAGCCTCTCCTTCCCTAAACATCCATTTACATGTTTTACACCTAACCAAGCTTCTTGTGAAATTTGAAAACAAAAAAGTCCATTTGGCTACCTGGATATTATGTAAATTGTGGTGACTGATTGACAGTGTTGAACCTGATCAGACGGAACGATCTTATAGCCTATGAGATCAGCGTACATTCAAGTCAAACTGCGCACGTCAGAGCATTCTGACCAGCGTCTACGCAGGCGCTGACACATTACATATGCTATATAGATTCAATAAGCGAACAGCAGAGCCTTGATCAGAATGCGTGGATGCGTGTGTGTGGGGTGGGGAGGGGCGGAAGCTGCAGGGTGTCTTGATGTAGGTTGGTCATCATTTGGATGGACTCAAATGAGGTGGTTCACGAAGGGCCAAATAGGCCGTTTAGAAACAGCAAAGTGTCAAAATTTCTCAACTAGAGAAACATGATTTTTCTATGATTCTACCCTTTTGTCTATTTTTTCACACTTTTTTGGCAGACACTAGACGAATAAGTAGTTTTGACACACTCACCCCTTTGCAAAAGTTTTCCTTCATATAAAGGTTCATTATGGGGTAAGTATATATATAGTGTTGTGTGGTTGCTGTGCTCACGATTAAAACTTGATCAAACATTCCAAAAAGCAAAAAAAAAAAAAAAAAAAAAAAAAAAAAATGACCATTACAGGAAATACTCGTTTATCTTGATTGCGAAAGTAGAACAACAGTACATACTGAGACTAAGGAAACCTTTTGGGTTGAGCAATTCTGAAATTCTGACTTAGGGCCTTCGTAAACCAAAGCATTTAATGATCGTGTCTCCTTCTGTAGGGTGTCAGAACTAGGCGACTGCCACTTTTAGACTTTACGGTGTTATATTATTCTCCAAACTATTATCATGCCCTTATTCGCACTGCATTTAACATAAAGTGTTATAGAATTTGATGGTCAGTGTTCAAACAAGGTTAAGTTGTAACTAAAGATTGGCCATCACGAAAACATACCTATATAACATTGACCCAATTTAACCCCACTTTTATATAGTACAACTGGGGTTAACAGGGGTATACATTATTTTTTTTATTTCTGCTCAAAAACGTAGATTGTAGGTACCCGTTAGAACCGCCTCGCCGAGGCGGTTCTAAAGAGTACCCACAATCTAAGTTTCGAGCAGAAATATGAAAAATATCAGAGTTTTTTTATATGAAAATTTTCAGTTTTTGGAGGTGAAATTTTTTATAAACTTGAATAGGCGTGTTTTCGTAATGACATACAATATATGGTAACAGCATCATGATTAGTGCACGCGCATCTGGTTCATGTCGCAGGGGGAACTTATGTTGGAACCGAGAATGTCCCTGAGTAGAATTGCTGAGAAGGCTGTTTAAACAGTGCGACTTACATTCTTTGTTTCCAAAGACAATCCTTTCTGATTTTTATCTTACTCTACTGTAGCTGGTGTTGTGCCGTGTGGCGGCCGTAAAAAGTCTCCCCGTACTTCATCATAGTGTAGGTTATATTTTATTTCCTTTGGGGGTGGGGGGGGGGGGGGATGCGTATGCAGCCTCGCAAACAACAGTGTTGCATATGAAGAGACTCAATCAAACCGAGTCTCCGATTTTCGTGATTTTGTGTGTTCTTCGTTTCCAAAGACAATCCTGTTTTACTTTTATTTTACTCCAGATGGACACATTATTTGGTGGGCATCTGCGCATACAAGTATCGTATTTACTTCATTTCAGGGACGGATTCAGAAGAGATTCACGGGGTTCAGCCGAACACCCCCTTTGACTTAAAATTCCATTTTCGTGAAAAAATTTGGATAAATTTAATACCGTATTTACAATATATATGCTCACAACCATTACATTTTACCTTATACTACTTTTCAATAAGTCAATTTTACTACCCGCGAACGTGTGAAAACAAAATGCTGGGTGAATGACAAACAGTGTAGACCTCGGACAGACGCCGTGGATCGCGGCGTCTGATCGAGGTTTACACTGTTTGCTAAGTAAGAACGGTAATTTAATCAAATCGACACCCCTCAAAAATCATTCTGGATCCGCGCTTGTATTCGGACAGGCAGGCGTGAGAACGCAGAATGCGGCATCTGATCAGGATCTACATTCTTGGTCATTCATCTACCACCGCTTAATTACATCAATAAGCAGTTGAAAGCTGATTATATATATTAACAGTATGGTAAGGAGTTAAGAAGTCCAAGTATAATTATCCACAGACTAGCAGACTGTGGCGTCTGCACTATTTACTCAGGTCTGAGAGTACGATTTCTTTGAGTTATTACGGTAATAAGTAGATTCTAAGACTCAGTTTTCGTATTAAATGCATTGATTTTTACCCGATTTTATAAAGCCACACTGTGTCATTACTAAATTAGATAACCTCCATTAAAACATTTTCACTAAGTGCATTTGGGATATAGGTTTATGACCAAAACTACGTAAATGATTTATTCCAATATACAATGCTGAGGCTAATAATTAAAACATAATTTCAAAATCGATGTTGTCTGCAACCGACTTCCTCAATCGTCGTTTTGTTTAGCTTGCTTGAAAGCTTTTGTATTGCAAATGCGCCGGCACACCAAAAAAAAAAAAAAGGCGCCTTATGGGGTTTAGTTTATGGTCTTTCAAATGCGCATGCGCAGTCCCCTATTTGGGCTAAAGATATACGTTGTTCAGCTTGAAGCTTTTCTTCTACATGTTTGTGAACAACAAAGGCTCTGGCGAGACTGCACTTATGCGCATGCTCGCCTGAGCCATTGCTGGTCGCCTACGGTAAATTTCCTAAAATTTCGAACACTTTATTCCATACTCTTTTGGCTTAATTATTGCTTTTTTATGCAGCAGTTTCTTTAAATATTTAGTGGAATGGCAAACAGTGTAGACCCTGATCAGACTGCTCCTTTAGGAGCAGTCTGATCAGGGTCCACACTGTTTGCATATGTCATTTTGTCAGACGCTTTAGTGTTCGAATTTTTAGGACATTTACGTGATTTATGTGATAAGTGCCATTTTCTCATGTGCTGGCTCATTTAATTCGCCATGAATTATAAAACCTGTACACAGACCAGAGATCAATACCTATATCATGATCGAGCACATGCTTCTATGTTTGTTGTGGAGAACTCATAGTTACGGTTTCTGTTACGTCCTAGTCAATGTGCACATTTGCACAGTAATATCCGTATCCATGGCGCCCCCACTGAAACCTTGCTTACTATATTTACACTAAGGATTCGGATAGACAACCCTGAGCAGAATGCAACGTCTGATCAAACTTAATTTCATAGTGCAGATTATATTTCATTTCCTTTGGGGTAATAGGGCCAATTGTGCTGTCTTTGAAAATGGAGTTCTGCTCATGTATATGCTTGAGGGTGTAAGCAGTGTTGCAAACGTCATTTCTGCTTGTGAAGAGTCTCAATAAAACCGAGACTCCTATTTTCTAATTTGATGTGTGTTGTTTGTTTCCCAGGGCAATCTTTTTGACGTTTATTTTACATGTACATGATTCGCCACTAACCCAGCGTGTATACAGGCGCCCATGTTTCTCGTTGTTACCAGTTTGTATTTTTTCTTTCGGTGCCAGCGGGCAGCTGTACTTAGTGATGCGGTTGTTACATGGTAACTTCATTTCTGACGTTTGAATTTAGTAAAGTGGATCAGCTATATTTACTTGCCAGTCATGTAAAAAGTACGTTTGCGTTTGGGCATAAGTGAAGTAAAATCGTTTCAAACACAAACGCATGCTGACGTTTACAACTTATTTTTTTTTAAACCCAAAAAATCTATCTCCCCAGTAGTTGTTTCTGCTAACCATTCCAAGGTGGTACTTCTGTGGTGGTCTCCGGACATTTGCTCCCCCCACCCCCAATGAAAGTATGTACAAACGGACATTTGTCCCCCAGTTGAAAATGCAACCTGGACATTTGCCCCCAGAGCTTATTTCTGGTATGACGTTTGACCCCGCCCCAAACCCACCCCCACCCCCAGTGCTTATTTTGCAGGTGGATGTTTGCCCCCGGTGCTTATTTCTGAAAGGGACATTTGGCCCCCAGATACATCCAGGGTTAAAACAAAGAAGAAAAAAGTCTACTTCACCACTATTGTTCTTACAAATTCCCAAAATCTATGTTTTTAGCAGAAATAAAGAAAATAATGTATACCTCATTTTTTTTATTTTTTACTGCTTACTTCAGTTGGATGCGCATCCGACTGGTGATCAGGAGGTTGCGGGTTCGCCCCCGCCGGGTCGGCATTCTTTTGTGGAAATTGATCATGAAATATTTTCATGGTCATTCTCCCTTCCGCTGATTCAAGAATAGTAGTCGTAAGTTTCTGGCGAAAAAAAAAAATGCGCACACCCTGGTTAACCGCTTAGAGGACTAAGCCTGTCGTAAAAATGTGGTTAGGTAAACTGACCGCTCTCGACATGACCCCACTGGGTTGTCAGGGCCGTAAAAGCTCAAAATAAGCAAATACTGTTTACAAGGCTATTCATCATATAGGCTCGTTCCAATGTGTATATAATTACAACATATACATTTTAACTACATTTAATATGAATGTATGATATTATTTGATAAAATGAGTTGCATGAACCATAAAAGTAAAACAGGATTGCCTTTGGAAACAAAGAACACACATGTCACTGAAAAAAAAACAAACTTTCTTGAGACAACTGTATGAGTGATAAAAAGTGTTGTGGATACTCAGTAGAATGCTGATGGAGGTGATTCTGTAGGGTAAACCCAATATATGGGTCTGTAGTTGTCATGTTTAAATGCTTATATATACATGTAGATGGAAACATATTCATTGCTTAACATTTTGTTCTTCTGATAAAAATAAACCAATAAATAGACTTTTTATGCCCCGCCATTGGAAGAATGGTAGAAAAGGCATATAGTTTTACCCCTGTTCGTCCGTCCGTCTCCGTTCATGTTTGAGATGGCGTTAGCAATTTGCGTTTAAGTTTTTTCAGGCGTTAGTGATTTGCGTTTGGATTTTTCAGGCGGGGGCATCCATGTCCTTTGGACACATTTCTAGTTCTTTTTTCTGTTTTAGCCCTAGATGTATTTGGGGGTCAAATGTCCCTTTCTGAAATGAGCACTGGCGGGAGTGTGTGTGTGTGCGGGGGTGGGGGGGTGGGGTGGAGGGAGCAAATGTTCGTGTTGCATTCTTAACTGGTTGGGAGAGGCGCAAATGTCCGTGCTAGTACAGTCTTCATTGGGAGGCATTTTTTGTACGTTATCTCTTCTTTTTCATTTTTTCATTTTTTTTTTTTTTTTTTTTTTTTGGTGTTTCAGAAGAAAAGTTGTGTTTCTTGCTTGTGTGCTTGATCCAGGGTAACTTCAAGTGTATTTCACTATAGGCGGAATCGAAAACAAATACTACACGTCGATTAATAAATAATCGATTATTAATAAATAATGGTAGGCCTTTACTGTAATTCCGAAACATTTACTATGTGAAATATGGTGAGAACTAGGGGAAGACCGTCAAGCTGTAATACCAAATGTAGCTCTGCAATAAGAAATGCGTTTAAAAGTTTCTATTCAAACCTCTCCTATGTTCCGAAATTATTTGGATACAAATTGTAGTTACAAATATACCTCTGCAATAAGAAATACGTTGGAGCGGTTTTATTTAAATTTACCTGTGTGCCTTAAATATAAGGACACCTTGTCTCCTGAATAAAATTCTTCCAAAATTTGAACAAGTCTGTGGCGTCTCATCTGAGCAAAACATTGCTTGCTCATGCATTTATGTCAATAGTTAGTGGATATAAGGTAAAGTAAATATATTGTCGCATGTTCTGCCTGAACTTACATAATGTTTGGCTAAGTAATGATATAAATTATTTGATTGCTTAAAACAATTCAAACTAAATAAGCTTTAGCCCTCATTGTATAAAGGAAAAATATAACCTTGTCCGGTGTCCCGAGGACTCTGGTTCCAACCTGTATTAGGCGGAATATAAAATTGAAGCCAAAGGCCACCTTACACGGTTATGTTTATATATATAGTTAGACTCTGCAGGTCTAGTATATGGTATAAAGATAGAGATAAAAACTTTGTCCGGTGACCTGAGGTTTCTGGTTTCCAGCTGCACTACAACAAATGGAAAATTGAAACTAAAAGTTACAGGTCACTGGACAATGTAAAATTTATACCTATGCAGTAAAAATATACAGTCGACTCTCGTTATCTCGAATTCCAAGGGACCCTCTGAAATGCTTCGAGATATCCGTACAACGACATATCAGCTTTGCAGAATTTAGGAAAAAAATCGAACAGCAACATTTAACAAATGTATATGTAATTTGACTCCTGAAGTTAGAGATATATTGAAAATATTGTGGTAAAGAGGAGAAATTGCTCCTTAGGAGCAATTTCTCCTCTTTTCCACAATATTTTGTTACCTGGCTAGATTTTCATGTTTAAGCAGGGAGCAGATTATCACTCGAGAGTCAACTGTATTATAGTTTTAGTTTTCCTCGATAACAACCATACGCGACAATTTTGTTGCGTTAATCTAGTTGTTCCTCTTTCTTATCAAAATGTATCCATAACACGACGGTCACCTTAAAACTCGGGTTCAGATAGTCCGTGCAGAAGCAGTTTCGTGTTTAGGAAATTAATACGGTGGGTTGATGATAAAATGTTGAAATCTTTTCACGACGTTGATGATAGCGAGAGCCTTAGGTTTGAAGTTTAGCAGTTACAAGATTATTTCGGTCGTTAAGATTACTAACGAAACTCTCGAAAGATCAATGAGCTGACTATATGTAATCAGAGCCAAAATAAGGTATGCACTTTTTGCATATTTATGTTTTCTTAGTTTTCACTCCAAAGGCCCAAACAAAAGCGTTTATATCCCGAGATACAATAATGTGATATTGTAACGTTATCAATTAAACGCTTAACGAGCGACACTATACGTACATATGAATATTACACTTTTTGCGAGTGCATCATAGTTAACAATGCATGTAATCGGTATTGAATTCCCGGTTGTTGTTTTTTTTTCTAAACAAGCCACAACCTTTGCATGTCTTTTGATGGCATGGGTGGTAGAGCAAAATCGTACCAAAGAGCTGCTACAGACTATTCATTCAAATACTGATTGACATGATAATTGGATTGTCCAATATGATGTATGTGCCAAAAGATCAAAATCTACATGTGCCCACAGTGACTTTAGTCAAGCATTTCATGCATAAAATGTATTTCACCACATTATTGGACCTCGAGTAAATATAAACCATAAATAATTCAGGACAAAAAAAAAGTATACTGTAGTTTGTCTCTGAGTATTTATTCCATAAGATGTAGCACGTAGGAAGTCACTATCTAAAATGCATAATTTACAATGGCAAGATCACAATAATCTCGTTTGCGAGGAATTTTAAATGCACATATAATACCAGTGATATTGCTAAGTCTAAATTAAAAAATGATGTTTCAGTATATGAAAAATTGTCTTTATTAAGTTGCAGTATTTAGGATAAATTTTATCAACCTGTAAGATACATGCTATCAATAATAAAAAAGCCATCTGAATATCTAGAACTCGAATCGAATGCCTAAATATCATTGGCTTGGTTCTCTGCAAAGAGAGAGAGAGAGAGAGAGAGAGAGAGAGAGAGAGAGAGAGAGAGAGAGAGCATAAATTCTTTCTCGTACAAAAATATACATCAGTAAGGTCAGGCCCCAGCCATCTAGGAACTATTTTAGGGTTGGGTTGTAAACTAGTCTGCTGATCGATCCACCAATTCGTGCATTTAAACTGGGCAACAAAGTCATTTAAATTGGTTCATCACTAAGCATTGAGTTTTTGCATACCATGCATGTTATCGTTTTATAGCGAAGAGTACTTTTAATTGTTCTGATAAATGACATTTACCAAAATACTTCTGAGATTATAACTAAATTGCCATAAAACTTGGTTGTCGATATGCCTTGTCGAAGTAGTTTTAATTTTTATCAAGCAAACCGTAAATGTAGCAAGCTGTTGAAATCAGTGATTAGGCGTTCGGTCTAGGTGAATATCTGTGAAGTTACATATACCCAAGAAAAATAGAAGGGAAGGCAATGATCAGGAATCGATACAATTATCCCACACCTCCCATCAGAGACATCAAAGGGAAAGAAACACAAACACGAAATAACTAGACCCTGATGGAAAAATCACTAGCAGAAAGCCAAACGGACAGTTACTTTCCCACAAAGTGGCCAAATGGCTATCCAAAATAAAAAAAAAAAGATGTAAGCGACACACACATTCAAAGACGAACTATAACAAAAATAAACCATGATAGAAGAACCGCCTTGGAACGGTCAGTGAAAAGTATTAAATGTTTTAAGTGTTGGTATCCCTGAGTAAACAGTCAAGTTTCGTAGGCCACAATCTGAAGCACAGCCTTCATGAGGCACAGAAAGAAAAAGAAAAGATGAGACTAAAACAAAGAACAGCCACATCGGCACAGTGGCAATAATCGACATAGAAACAGAGAAGAATTGCTTCAGAAGGACCGCCTCGGAACGGATAACAGAAACAACTGCTGGAGGCTTAAACTTGTTTTACACGATTGGAACCTCGCCCTTAGTACTATTGTAGCTTAAAATTACAAATATACAGTCGACTCTCGTTATCTCGAAATCCAAGGGACTCTATGAAACACTACGAGATATCCGTACTTCGACATATCAGATTTGCGGAACTGAGGAAAACAATTAATCGAACAACCACTTTTAACAGAATATGTAATTTGACTCCTACATAAGAGATATAGTGAAAATATTGTAAAAAAAAAGAGGAGAAATTGCTCCTAAGGAGCAATTTCTCCTCTTTTCCACAATATTTTGTTGCCTGTTGGTAGATCTCTGTGTTAAAACAGGGACCAGATTTTCACTTCGAGATAAGCGGTTATACGAGATAAGCGAGGTCGATATAACGAGAGTCGACTGTATGTTCGGTCCGCGCAGGTTTTTTCCACCGCATTAGTGAAACATCACAGTAAAGCACAAATAACCACGAAACTGCAACGGAACAAAGTAGAGGGCTTAATCTGAAACCAGGACAAAAGACGGGCACTTTCACAAACATTTATAGTCAAGTGTCAACAGTTTGAAAAAAGGGTCTGTGATCAACATATCAAAATCGTATTTCTAAACATCATAAAGTTGAGGGACACAAAGGCAAAATTAGGAATGTTCGGACAGACAGACACGGGCCTAACATACATGGACCCATACCTATCAGCCTGAACAGAAATTTAGGTAAATACAGGAATTAATGTCCGGGCTTCAGAAAGTCTGTTTATGGCTTGGCTATGGCAAAAACGTCAGATATCTGTCTAGAAAAGTCACATTGTAAGCACCGACAAAGGCACGATGGCTCCAATTGAACTTCTTAAGTGTTGACAGCAGTTTAGTTCTTTGGTATCCTGAATAAACAGTCAAGTCTCGTAGTGAACATTCTTCATCGTTCTGATACTCAGAACAGGCTCTAACATAACGGATTAACCGTGAAACGTAAACACCGTATGCTGGTACAGAATGAATATTGTTGCTCAGAAACAGAAAATTGACTATAGGAAAGCTGAAGTTATTCTGTTTGTCGTAAAGCCTAGTAGTGAGCTTCCCTTTGTCGATATAGAGGTATAAATCCGTGTAAGAGGAAGCAATTATCGTCTCGGGTGTTTCTTCACTTTCAAGTTCACATGGGTAGATGATATCAAGGTACTCTAAAACTTTGAATTATTCAGAGATAATACATCATCTATGTATCTGTAGGCGAAATTGAACTGTGTGGCAATCCGTGTTTTGCCTGCTTTCATGAAGCCCTGTATAAACTCTGCCTCATACGAGTATTAAACAAGTCGGCAAGCATTTGAGCACAATTAGTTCTCATAGAAATGTCGATTGTTTTTTGAAATCTCCGTCTACAAGACTCCACAAAGATGTTGTCGATAAGGTATTCCAGCATCTTTGCAACATTTGCATCAGAGTATTTTTGTGATGCATCAAAGTAGCCCTGAAAAAAATGTATGTGTCCGCATAGCCAAGGACAACATACTCGAAGCGACAATTTCTATTCTTGTGGATGAAACTCTGGTAAATAATATCTTACAATTTGGATTTCAGTTTGTCATAAGGAATTGGGTATAAAGAGTTGAGAATCGAACGATTTAATACTGTTTACAGCTTAGAATGACTGCGATTGTAAATTTTGTAGGAGCTTCTTGGAGGTTTTCAGGATTCACATCAGATTTACACCACTTCTTCAGCATATTGATGAGGGAGCCTCATTCAATCTGGGGCTAGGCTCATTGTCTTGCAATACAAGAGGGGAGCCAAGTTATCATCCGTAATTAAGTTGACAATCTTTTTAGACTGCTTCAAACATCAATTTTGCTAAAACTACTGTTTTAGAACGCATACGCTGTAGCTAAAATAGGCAAAATCGGACAGGTTTATGTCATTTGTTGAGTTTACGAGATAATCTATTTCAGCGGTTGATATTTGCATCTCGGAAGAAGAAAAATAAAACAAATCTAAAATGATACAAAGAAAAACAGCCCTCCAAGATAGAAAGTAGAATTTGTCCAAAAACACTGTAATTGTTTGAAAAGTAATTGAAAACATAAAGAAAAGGCCATTTTAAAGTAAGAGAGTAATAGCTTAAAGTTATTTTGAACTGACTAGAAAAGTCCAGGCACCTGCTCCACACCCAGAATCTCTTATAGCAACAGGGTGCGAAAGGCCTGATGAGACTGCCTGGATGTGCAGCTTGCATTGAGCTTTTAGCACGCATAAAGACTAGCTTTGTATTGCCGTTTAGTAAGTTTTATAACGGTATCTGCAAAGTTAGTGGATTCTAACAAGAAGAATGGGTAAAATTCCAGAAAAAGGTAACTGTCAAAATTGATTTTGTCCACTTCTGAAAAAAAGGTCTACTCCAGAAGAAAAGAATGTGGTCCCGATGGAAGTAGACCTCTTTTCGGAAGAGACTGGATATGAGAGAAAGCAAACAGGAAGTAACACAAAATGTCTCTATTGTCGGAAACGGCAAAAATCTACCAAATATATCAATTTTCTCTTTAATATCTATTTTGTCTCATGCCGCTCTGTATAGCAGTGTTAGTCTTCGCATTTTATTAAACAGTTGTCTCTCTCTATATATACAGTGGAACATCCATTAATGATCCTCTCTCAACAACAGCCATCTCTCTATTACAGCCACTTTTCCTTTTCCCTAAAGTAGCGTTTTTTATATGTTGAACCTGTCTACAACTATGATAGCCCTTTTATGTGTTCTTAAGGACGGTTATTGTAGAATGGTTGTAGTGTATAACATGTTACGTACAGAAGAAAGACATCAAGCAAAGTGCTGAAAAAAATGAATATAGCAAACACAGCTGGCTGTAACTGATACCAGGAATTGACAACATATTTGGCTCGTGGAATTAAATTGTCGTTTAGACATCATAAATCAGTAGAAACAAATCAAACTGTTACTTCAAACTGAATCAGAAACTGTAAGTGAGACAATGTGGGCGTTTGACGTTATAGCGCTAGAAGCACAGCAGCTTATGCTCCCAAAGACTCCTTTCCTGCTTAGTGCGGGAATCAGGCAAAACATGTTTTTTGCAGTAAACGTGAGAAGTTAAATAAATTTGAACCTCATCCTTATCTCCTGAAGCAGCTCTGGAGTAAGTAAGTAAATTCTTTATTTTACGAGGGTTGCTCAACTGGTTTTACCAATATTCCTTGGGGCCCTCAACAAACATACATACAATACATACAACACGTTATTTAAAACAATGATTTAAATGGAGCAGTACACGAGATAATGGTACTTATCGCATATGCGACCAGCAAAGGCCCAGGAGCGACTGCTTGGATTGCGACTGCGCATCCGCGCAGAGCATTCTCTACTAGCAGACATGAAGCAAATTGACCAGACAACGAAGGTAATCAGACATCTAGCTCCACTATGATGCGTATTTGAAAACGTTCCCACAGAGGACAAAAAGTAGTTTTATCTCGTGTCACTAATCCATTATGGAAACTATGCCAGGGCATATTGTTTTATGCGTACATGTAGTAGCTATGACTGATTAAGGATAGCATGTAGCATATACATACATGACAACAAGCAACAGAGAGAGAGAGAGAGAGAGAGAGAGAGAGAGAGAGAATGAGAGAGAGAATGAGAGATTCATTAAAAAAAGCAAATACAATATATGTATTCGAACTACTGAATTACTGACGGCGGAGGCCTAATATTTTAAATGTAATAAAATGATTATTAACCTTTAATCCAATCAATACACTTATTTATAAAAATGTCCAGTGATTTTGAATTTTTTATGTTAATGGGGATGCTGTTCCAAACCGCAACGCCTGAGTATGATAAACTACCTTTGAATAAGTTGCATTTTGGTTTTGGCAATAAGTAATTTTTGTGAGTCACAGATCTTAAATGAGACGCAGTATTATCGAGATTCACATCGCGCATTTGGAATATCTCCTATAAATAGGTTGGTGCCAAGTTGTTATAAATTTTGTACATAACTTTAGCTTTGTTAAGAAATACACTTTGATCAAATGACAGAATATCTAACCTTTGAAGCGCCTCGTGAAGACCATTATAAGTTTGCGACAAGATTAATTTACAAGCCCGTCTTTGTAATGTATTTATTTTACTTATATTGCTATTAGACGTATTAGACCAAACCGTACTGCAATACTCTAAATGCGGCTTAATGCAAGCATTATAAAATAACAGTCTATGCTCTATGGATAAATACTGCCGTATTTTGCTTAGTAGCCATAAGTAAGAAGATACCTTTTTGGAAACGTGGAGAAGCTGAAATTTTCATCAACTTGTACACCCAATATTTTACTGACAGTTGTCATTTTGATGTCAATTTCGTTATATCTCAGAGATAGATTGGGATTTTGTAAGTTGCCTCTTCTCTGTCTGCTAGTAATCAACATAACATTTGTTTTCTTGGTATTTAAAACCATGCCATTTTGTCGACACCAAACATGAAGTGCATTTACGAAAAGTGTAAATTGGATTCAAGCTGATCTATATTACATTGCACATCATAAATAGTGGTGTCATCAGCATGTACGTACTATGTTTACTAGATCTTATGCTACCAGTTTAGCAATATAGGGATCAAACATGGTTTTTCATGCATTACCATTTGCCAGGTCCCGTGGGAGGTGTTGAAAACCGAGGCCAAAAGCCGCGGTTTTCAACACCTCCCAAGGGAACTGGCGAATGTTTATACATTGAAAAACCATGTTCGATCGCTATTATTGCATAAAAACTGAAAACATTTGCTACATTTCGCGTTATTTCTTGCACTATTTTGTTTCGCCCTTTCACCGATGTCTCGCGAACGTAATTTCCACGTACTATGCTCGTTCTAGAGCCGGGCAGTACACATCTCGTAACGGCAGCAAATCTGTGGCCCCGGTACGAGCATATTGAAAGTTACGTAGCCGTGCATTAACAGCGCGTGAATTGCCTTGTTAGATCTTGTTAATAAACGGCTTTTCGCCGGTTAATGCACGGCTGTTAATAACGTGCGGCACTGCTTTTTATGCAATAATAACCTTCAATGAATGTTCACTTCTTTTTTTATATATATTTCTAGTTATGCTTTTATGTGTTTTAGACCAGTTCCTAGATCTTGAATTCATGTTGTAGCACTTCTTACTATAATTAAGCTTATTCAAATTTATATATAACCAGTCTTTAATTTTGATCTCTGGCATCAAGGTCGGATAATTCTACAATAAGTAGCTGCTATCAAAGAAGCGAATGCAAGATCATTTTTAATTTATTGCGTGCATTTAAGATTATGGTTCATGGATAAAAACATAGATATTCGGCTAGCCTACGTCATGTCGTGAAGGAGTCTAGAGGTGACAATAGGAGTTGATGACATTTTATAATGCCACCAGGCAGCGCACACGCCCTAGATGCATTGACGCGATCATAGCAGCAGTTACATTGCATCAAGTCTTTGAAGTGTCAGATATGACCCGGCTTGGGATCGACTCCACAACCTCCCGATCCGAAGTCGAACACTCTGCCAACTACACTGGATGGACCGATCTAGGATGATGAACGTAGTGAAACTACAGGGTCCGATAAATATTTTTTCTCATAGATGAACAGTTCAAAACTGTTTGACTGTGATGATAAATAAGCAGTTTGGAGACAAACATTACGAAAACACGCCTATTCATATATATTGAAATTTTCACCTCCAAAAACAGAAAATATTTAGACAAAAAAATCTCATATTTTTTTTATATTTCTGCTCAACACATAGATTGTGGGTACTCGTTAGAACCGCCTCGGCGAGGCGGTTCTAACGAGTACCCACAATCTATGTTTTGAGCAAAAATAAGTAAAATAATGTATACCCCTGTAAACCCCAGTTTTTCTGTATAAAAGTGGGGTTCAAGGGGGTCAAAATTATATAGGCATGTTTTCGTGATGATAGCAAAACACTACAATACCATAACTGACTTCAACCGTTATTCTGTTTGATAAAAAACAATTAAAGTAGCAAACACATATTTTCTAATAGTATAAAGATGTTGGGTAATAATATAATGATGAAACGACGATACAGAAAGATGAATGACAAATATCTGTAATATATTCGCAACAATTGGCAATCATTTTACAAATCACGGCCTGCAATCCGTTACGAAATAATATGCATGAATGTTTGAAACATCTTTACCTCAGATGATTTCTGATGTCAAATCAATCACCTTTTCTGTATGACCACCTCGAGCAGTGCAACACTCCTGGCATCTCTGAGGCTTGCTACGAATCAAATGCTTAATTGTTTGTAAAAGAAATAAGAGAACTCAGGTACTGGTACAATTAGATACACACCAAGCCCGTCTCCTTAGCGTCTTCACAGCCTGGCAACTACACTTCTCGACACATCAAAGCTTTCAATGACTGTCCTTTGTGTGTACCTACTTTCAAGCAAAGCGACAGCTTGAGCGACCTCAGCTTCTTCAAAGAGCCGCCTAACACCATATAACGTCAATATGAGAACAAATAACCGAAGGAGTGACATGTTTCTGACTCAAATTCAGTTTTTAACAGATCGTCCCATACCGATTTTCAGCCGTTTTAAAGGGTCAGCTATGCTGTAGCTTACATTCTTGCTGTGCACGAAAAACTTAGCTTTTTGGTGTTTGCATGAATATTGTAAGGAGGTGCCACTTTAAAATCATGCCTTTCCTTGAGTTTGAAAATTGCCAACCGGTAATGCTATACAGGCTTAAAAGTTTGCTCCGTTAATTGTTTTGAGCAGTGTATTTGATTATTGTCTCTGTAAACACCTATTGAGTACGGGTCTGCTGTTCGGAGATGCACAGAACTAATAAATTATTGATTCTGTCTTACAAGTATTGACAGTGCATGGAATTATATGTCAGAAAATTTGTTTTGATATTTTGCCTGCAGCAAATTACACATAATGAAAACTGTGTAATGCATATTATTTTAATAATGATCTCTCAACCATAAGTCTCAACGCTGCTAAGGGATGACGGGGGTTATATTTGTTCCATTTTTCCTTAGAAACAGACGTTGTTAAACCGATTTGCTATTTTATGATTTTTATTTTACGTCGCCACACAAAAGTGGTGCAGTATTATTGTTTCATGTTAGTGTCCGTATGCCCGTCCGTCTGTCCATCTGCCCATCCGTCCGTATTTCGTTTCCGGATGATAATGGATTTTCACCAAACTTCGTATGTGCATTGGTATTGTAGAGATCTGGTTTGGGATTGCTAATGGCAAAATTTCTCCATTTTTAGCTCACCTGAGCCTACAGCTCAGGATGAGCTATTGTGATCACTCACCGTCCGTCGTCCGTCGTCGTCCATCCGTCGTCCGTCGTCCGTTCACACTTTTGAATGACTTCTCCTCTGAAACCCCTGGGCCAATTTTCTTCAAACTTAATGTTGAGCCTTCTGTTAAAGTGGATTAAAATTTGGTAAAAATGGTCAGGGACCGTTAAGAAAAATGGCCGCCATGCCCATATATAATAAAAACACTTAAAAATCTTCTTCTCCAGAACCAAGACAGCTTTGAGGCTGAACCTTGCTTTATAGCATCGGGGACTCAAGTTCTACCAAGTTTGTTCAAATGATGACCCTAGGTTGACCTTTGACCTTTTATATGGCAAGGTCAAATTTGCGTCGCTGTGCTTTGTATGGGGAAATACTGAAAAGTCAGTGTCTTAAGATGTATTAAAGATTTACGGCTAAAATGTACAATGTATGATCCTTTTAGTTACAATCAAAATTTTGTCCTCCGAGGTTATCTGACCATGCCTCTGCATGAAATAAAATCCATGTATAAAATCTCGTAATCTTTCAATGTTTTATTCTCTGAACCAGCTTGACCAATTTTCACCAGATTTCACATTGGACCTTCTGTTGATAGGATATTATCAATTTAGTCAAATGGTTCTGCATCATTAAACAAAACGGCCGCCATGCCCATATATGATGAAAAAAAAAACACTTAAAAATCTTCTTCTCCAGAACCCAGAAAGCTTCAAGGCTGAATCTTATAGTATAGCATCTGGAACTTGAGGTCTACCAAGTTTATTGAAATGATGCCCTAGGTTTGCATTTAACCTTTTACGGCAAGGTCCAATTTTCGTTCCTATGCATTTGTATGGGGAAAATATTGAAAATTCAGTTTCTCAAAATGTATTAAAGACTATTTGCTGAAAGTTACAATATATGATCAAAGTATCAAACCGTTTCAGTTGCAATCAAAATTTTGTCCCCGGGGTTTATACTTGCCCTTTGGCTATGTACATGTTTAAACTCTCGTAATATTTAAAGGTCTTCTTCTCTGAAACAGCTGTACCAATTTTCACAAGATTTCACCTTGGGCCTTCTGTCGAACGGTCAATTTGTTCAAAAGGTTCTACATCATTTAACAAAATGGCTGCTATGCCCATACATGGTTAAAACACTTAAAAATCTTCTTCCCTAGAACAAAGAAAACTTCAAGGTTGAATCTTGGTATATAGCATCGCGGACTCAAGGTCTTCCAAGTTTGTTCAAATGATGACCTTATACCTTTCTATGGCTATCTCAAATTTGCATCCACATACTCTTGTATCTGGAAAATATTGAAACTTCATTTTCTGAAAATGTACTAAAGACTAATGGCTGAAATATGCAACGTATGATTGAAGTGGTAAACCTTTTTAGTTACAATAAAAATTTTGTCCCCTTATAGTTATACGCCCTTGCCCCTTGGCTATATACATGTTTAAAATCATGTAATCTTTAAAGGTCTTCTTTTCTGAAACCACTTGACCAGTTTTCACCAGATTTCACATGGAGCCCTCTGTCGAAGGGATAGTGATAGTTTGTTCAAATGGTTTAACGCTATTGAACAAGATGATCACCATGCCGATATATGGTAAAAAAAATATATACTTAAAATTCTTCTCCAGAAACAAGACAAAATTGAGACTGTATCATGATATATAACATTTGGGACTCAAAATCTTACAAGTTTGTTCAGATGATAATCTCTGGATGACCAGGATCTTTTTATAACAAGGTCAAATCTGCGTCCCCATTCTTAAATTTTAGGTAGTAAAATCATTTTCTAAAATGTATTAAAGACTTATGGCTGAAACTTACACTGTATGATTAAAGTAGTAAATCTTGTTAGTTACAATTTTTTGATCCCCTGGGGGTATCTGCCCTTGCCTTTAGGCTTTGCACATGTATAAAATCGTATAAATCTTTAAACTTCTTCTGTGAAACCGCTTGCAAATTTTCATCAGATTTTACATAGGGTCTTCTGTCAAGTAGTACTAACAACTTGTTCAAATAGTTTTGCACTACTGGACAAGATGGCTGCCATACCCATATATGGTAAAAACACTTATTTTTTTTCTCTAGAACCAAGAAAGCTTTGAGGCTGAATCTTGATGTATAGCATTGGGGACAAAAGGTCTACCAAGTTTGTTCAAATGATCCTAGGTTGACTTGATTTTTCACGGCGTTGTTGTGGCAATACTGGAAGAATGTTGCATGGCATCTGCAGATATGCAATGGCTGTTTTACTCAGGTGAGCTAATCGTGGCCCATGGGCCTCTTGTTTGCCATAGTTTTATGCCTGCTACACGATACTGGCGGGTTAAATTTATACTGGCACATATACAGTACTGCCAGGACTTATCGAAGGTTAAATAACGCCTCTTAAGCCAGCCCCGCTATGTCTCCGCTATGCCCGGTCCGTAGGGGCCGGAGTTTCAAATGACTGGTGCATTAAGACTAAGATGCAGCCCAAAATCTCAAACCATACATGACATTGTATTCTACACTTTGTGAAAATTACCTGACAATGCTACAGTCACGAAGCACACCCTTCCGAGGCACAGAAGGAATGAGAGGTGAGGAACAAATAAGGACATCATAAACGCCACATATGAAATAACAGACCCACAAGAACTTCAGCAGAGGAACCACCTTGGAACGGTCGGTAGAAAAACTACAGGGGTGAATCAGCATAAAATATGTAAGTAGTATACTACCTATATAGCACAAACAGGCTAAAACTAAACTGACTAAATACACTTGGTAGCCATTCTATACAATTTTTATCCCCGCGCTTTTTAAAGAAAAAGCGGGGATATTGTTATACTTCCCGTCCGTCCGGCCGTCCGGTCGTCCGTACGTCTGTCTGTAATGTCACACCATTGCTCCTAGAATCATAAAACTTTCACAGGCGATAGGCCTATGGATGAGAACTAGAGGACCGCATTTGGAATTTTGATGTGCACGGAGACATGCGATGGCGCTGGTGCGGGGATATGGGATGGCGCGCCATCGACTTGCTCTAGTTGTGACTTCCTGTTTGATTTTCTGCGCACTAATCCACTTCTAAAAAGTGGTTAACTCTAGTAGACCACTTTTCACAAGTTAAGCAAAACGAAATTCGATAGAGAAACCTAACCAATTTATGCCTCATGTCCCATAAAGGGGATATTAGCAACCAGTGTAGACCTAGATCAGACGACACAGAACGCGGCGTCTGATCAGCGTCTACACTGTTTGCATTGAATACAGATATTCTCTAATCAGACACTCCTTATAATTGTAATGGACCTGTCCAAAAAGCTGAGGTGGAAGAGTTCACTCGGAGTAAATGGGTTAACTAAAAGTATATCGATTCATCGTAAATGAGATTTATAGGCAGATGAAGTTGAGGGGACGCGTTTCGAGGAAACTACCCAGCGGGTACACACAATGTTGAAACAACGTCGATTAAACTTTTTGTGCCAGTTCGGTCATTAATTACTAATGAGCCGCATCGTTAGAAAAAGTACATTCTGACATGAACGCCCAACGAAGACTCAACTTACCCTGCGCGTCGGCGTAGACTGTGATCAGGGTCTTCCCTGTCACCATGAAGGCACTTTGCATCCTTTGCTATCGAAAATGCGTTCATTGAAGATTTTGATCGCTGCGCGATCACCAGGGCTTATTTGAATCCTCACTGTGCGCACATGTTCGAAGGTACGTTTTCTGATCTTATGTCTCAAATTCATCCGCACTATTTTTTTTATTATATCTGGCCATGTACTGGCTCGATTAATTAACGAAATATACCATTAACGGTTATGAGTAACAACATAATGATCTGTGACATTTAACATTTTAGCTGGGCCGCATATTTCCTTTAATATTGCATGTGAGACCAGCGAAGACTCAGATCAACCTGTTCATGCTCGAAGACTCTGACCAGGCCCCAAAGTTATAAAACTTTTTTTATGCTCAACTCAGCCGAGCATGAAATTTGCCCTGCTAATAAATCTCAAATTACTAATAATTGCATATTATTTCTTTCTAAACATAGCTGAGCATGAACCTTTCTCTACTAATAAATATGAAAATGCCAACTATTGTTGGCATTTTCATATTTATTAGTAGAGAAAAATTCATGCTTAGCTGAGTTGAGCATGAAAAAAGTTTTATAACCTCTAGGCCAGACTGAGCGGATACGCATGCTTATCTGAGTCTTCACGAGGCGCACAAGCGATCGTATGGGAAATGCATTGCCCTGCTCATTTTCTTCCTTGTAAAGTTTACTCATATATGGCTTCTATTTTTTACGAGGATCACAACCAAGGCTTACTGGCCGAAACTGGCCAGTTTAAAGAAAACTACTTTAACCATTTTTTTTCCTGTGTGTGTGTTCATTGTTATAATTTATAGTCATCATAAATGAACAATGTATGGACTAAATGTAATAAATATTTTCTATGAAGGTGTGATTCAGACTTTACAGGATTTTAAGTACATCTTCAGACTGTAAGTGGGAGTTCGAAGACAGAAATATCGAACGTCGGTAAAAAAAAGAAAAAAAAAGAAAAAAAAGTCACATGTGTTCGCTATTACGCAGAGCGGATCTTGAGAACAGAAAAAGAAAAAAGGTTTGTTCTAAAAAGAGAATATATTGCACCCCGTGGGAGTAACGTCTTTCATGTTATAGTCTACCCATTTCTCAGCATGGGCTTGGCCAGCAGAAAAGCAAGTAGACACGAAAGCTGCCCACTTTTAAGGATGACAATATGCCGTACGCAAAATGTGAGTCATTAACTGAGTTAAGGTCCTTACCGAGCAGGCATAAACGTTAAAACAACGTAAAACCAACGTTGATTTGTTGAAACGACGTTGTTTCAACGTTTATGCCCGCTGGATTAGTACAAAGTCTATGTTCGGGTAATGGCGCCTGAATGAATTGTGTCAGGCCAGTTCTTTTACACTGACTGACTAAGTTCAGTAGTTTTATGGGTTCAACAGGATAATCAGTATAACTAGTAATCAGTGTAATCAGTAATCAGTGTAACCAGTACCGGCAAGAACAACAATATTTCAAAATGCACAAACAAGTTTCCACGATACAGCGTTGTATATGCTATCCATGTCCCAGTTCTAGCCCTTAAATATGTTGCACGAGCATAACAAATTTGTGAAGTTCAAAATACTGAATTCTGACGCAGCTTGAAATTACAATATGTGTTCGGTCCGCGAAAGGTCTCATGAGTGAAATAAAAATTATCACAACAAAGTAGAGTACTACATGGCAGTATGAAATCCGAACAAAAGAAAAAAAAAAAAAAAAAAAAAAAAACAACAATAGTCAGGCGCCGCCCTCTGAAACTGATTATAGAAGGATCCTGACTTTAGTCTGAAGTCTGATTTATCTTCATCAGTTATATTATTTATTTACAAACATTAATATGGGAGAGACTATAAGGTGTGAGGGGTAGATAGAAAAATCCGTCCCGAGAATCACTGTTGCATCACGAGGCTTCACTCTCTGGCATAACGAGGTTTGCCGAGTGATGCCAGACTAATATCGCGAGTGACGGATATTTCTATTTACCCCTCCCTCCCATGATAAATTCTTTCTCTTGCACACATTTCATTTCTGAACATAGATGTTTTAATAATTCAGTCACTTCGATTGCTAACGCCCGAATTTACTGTAGCGTTTAATGACGTCATAACGTTCAGTTACGTAAACCTTAACGATGGCATACGTGACGTCCATTACAACCAGTGCCTATCAAACACCCGAGATTTTATTTTTTTTTTCTTACCCTGGGTAGGATAACCTGGGTAGGATAAGAATTTCTATCCCAGGGTTAAATCCAGAATTTCCTTATCTGGTGTGCATCACGAAAACATGCCTATATAATTTTGACCCCCTTAAACCCCACTTTAATATAGTAAAATTGGGGTTTACAGGAGTATACATTATTTTTCTTATTTCTGCTCAAAAACATAGATTGTGGGTACTCGTTAGAACCGCTTCGGCGGGGCGGTTCTGACGAGTACTCACAATCTATGTTTTGAGCAGAAATATGAAACATATCAGTTTTTTGTTGTTTTTTTTTTTTTTTTTTTTGTTTTTTTTTTATCTGAAAATTTTCAGATTTTAGAGGTGACATTTTCTATATATTTGAATAGGTTTCGTGTTTTCGTAATGACAAGAAATAATGTTCTTCCTTTTCTGTTTTGTCAGAAATAGCATGCTGCACCGCAGGTGTATTTCTGACAAATTATAAGAAATAACGTGCCGTGGCGCAGGTGCAGGTATAATTTTACATTTCAGGGGACCTGATACATCTTATACCCTTTTCCTACATCTTGTATAAGGAAGACAACTTTTGTGACCTTACTGTTTCCTTTTCTGCACACTTAGTTTCTTCTGAAAAGGGATCTACTCTAAAAGAAAAGAATTTGCTCCCACAGGGAGCAAATTCTTTTCTTTTAGTGTAGATCCCTCTTTACAAGGGATGTAAAACAAATTTGACAGAGTTGTCTTCCCTTAAAGTGTAACCATTGCCCTTAGGATTAGCTCATTATACGATATATAATTGATATTGAAATGTGATTCCTTCCAACAAGTCCCACATCGACGCATATGTTGAACGATGTTCATTGCATTCTCTGTTGTTGTTTTGTATCCATTATTCAGTACATTGTGTTTTGACACGCACGATTCTTTGCAAATCATTCTTTATAGCGTTTTCACAATTTATTTATCCACAGTTTCTGTCTCCATTGTGTCGTTTTAAAACAGTGTCTTATATAGGTGCTGTTAGACTGAAACAACTTGGTACAATAGAAAACAGAAGTTGGGCGATTAGTAGCTGCATACAAGTGTTTCATAATGTCAGATTCCTATTAGTTTTGAATATTCAGCAACTATGATATTCGTAATTACCATCACGAAAACATACCTATATAATTTTGACCCCCTCAAACCCCACTTTTATGTAGTAAAACTTGGGTTTACAGGGGGAAACACTATTTTTCTTATTTCTGCTCAATAACATAGATTGTGGGTACTCGTCGAGGCGGTTCTAACGAGTATCCACAATCTATGTTTTGAGCAGAAATATGAAAAATAACAGATTTTCTTTTTATCTGAAAATTTTCAGTATATTTGAATAGGCATGTTTTCGTAATGCAACATGAAATCGTTCTAATATACATCTGTCTTAAACATCTTAAGCGCAGTTTGGTCAATTCGGTAACGTGATTAAATTTCGAAGGTAAAGACATGCATATTCTTCTTCTGGAACTTGCCAAATTTCAATCACAATCATAGTTTATGAAACAATCAACAATCTATTTATGTTGAGTGGATTCTTCTACCTTAACTCTTTGGACCGGCCAATTTCTAGTAATAGGGGTGTCTGGTTAGCTTTTATTATTACTGTTTTTTTACAGAAATGCCTAAATGCCTAAAAACTAAATGCAAACAGTGTCCAATCTGTATAAATGCGGCGTATAATCTGGGTCTACACTGTTTGCCAATATCCAATTTATGGGACACTAGGCATAAATGGGTTAAAATGAATCAAAATCCTTTCTGGGCTCCTAAGTCATGTGTTTACGCGTAGTATTCTGTGTAAAATATTCAGCAGATGACATTTTTAAATATTTTCCCAAAAAATAGGATTTGACATTTCATTTAAATTATCTCCTATTTTTTTTTTTTTTTTTTTTTCAGAAAACAATATTTAATATTGCATGTAAATGAATTTACATGAAATATACTAAATAAGAAAAAAATATTATCAATATATCATCTGCTGAACGAGCCCATAGAGTACTCTATTTTCATGTAATTTTTAAAGATATGAGTGTTTAAACTTGTAAAGCGGCCTACGATAAAACCAAAATTCTAACGCACTCGCGTATGTAACACGACGTCTGATTGGATAACGTCAAAAATTTGCGACGGTATATTCTGCGATATACTGTCGGAAATCCGACGTCATCACGTAACGTCGGTTCTCATTGGCTGGTATTTGGTTTTACGCAGCTCACAGCCTTTGTCGCTTTATGCAGATAACGCATTTTTTTTTTCAACAGAAAAATGAGTAAATGCATTAGAATGGAGAAACCTACATTCAAATTGTCATTTGGGGAGGTAAATCGGCGGTTTTACGGTCGCAAATTACGTTTTACGGCTCCGCCGACGCGTCGCCGTAAAACTAAATTTCCGACCGTAACACCGCCGATTTAACTCCCAAAATGACAAATTTGAATGCAGTTATCCCCTAAATGTCCACATTCGCACATTAGCACTGAAGTTGGTTTCTGTTATCAAGGCTCGTATTGGTCGAACCAACTGCATCATTATAATAATTTTGGGTTATTGCACTAATACGGGTGAATGTTGTCCCTAGCGGATATCAACTGACACGGACTTTGCATCCCAACGCAGGGAAATAACTCTTATATTGTAAAGCTATAAAACGTTTGCGTCATTTTCAGAATATTCATTTATTATTGTCTAAACTTCAGAGTCTGCACTAATGCGTGAACAATTTGGCATGGGGTCTTTGCCATGAGACGTTTTTCAAAAGCAAAAGCATGTAACGATATCATCCGAAAGCATTCGAGTAAGCATGCTATATAAATAAAATGGTTATTGTACTGATAATGGTGAATATTGCTCCACGTGAGCTTAGTTTCTATTGAGCAACACTATTTAACGTTACTCGTATATCATTCTCCACCAGTGTAACGCTGGTTCAGTTTTCCACTGTTTCTCAGAAGGATGGCTTTTTGTTGTTATAAATAAAGTTATTCATAGTGTGTTTTATCGTTTAATTTAAAGAAAAAAAATGTTAAGCATATTTAACTTAATTTGTATTTTATTTAATTTATTTTACCGAATAGGTTCATCATCAGACTGTGATGTCACGAAACTGCAACTGCTTGCCACTAGACAAGTTACTAGTGGTAAATAAAGTCCTGTAGATGTTGCACAGGTTGTAAGCGAAAGTTATCTGAAATATGTTATAACAAAAGCCTTGCCCTATTCTACAATCTTACCGTGTATCATTAAAATATTTCGAACGGTTTCCGAATTATAGACTGAAAACGAAAAACGTCTATATAAAAAAGGGGATAACTGAAAAAAAAACAAAAAAAAAAAAAACTTGAGAGTTTATTTTTGTAAACATTACTGCACCTTTCCCTATTCTATAATCCCACCATGTAGTATTAAAATATTTCAAATGATGTCCCAGTTATAGACAGAAAACAAGCTATGCTCCGGACAAGAAAGCCTGACGCTCGCTCGCCCGCCCGCTCACCGACTTTCATTATTCTAATAATCAGATTTTTTCCGTTGGAAAACCTATTTAAAAAAGGGGTTAACGTAAACGATGGCTGAATCTTGACTAGGTTTGAAACTATATGATAGACGAGACTAACACAAAGTAAGAAAAAGAGACGAGAAATGATAGCAGTGCGGTACAAGATAGGAGTAAATTCATGTCATCTCACAATAATAATTATAGCAACTGGTTGATTAAACTTTGATATGTGATTACGTCACAATAAAGTCAAGCAAAAGACATGGAAACTTTTAATGATGTGTGAACGAAATTCCGAAAATACCGTAATCTCGAGTTATCTCCACGCGATAATAACTAAACACAACACAGAGCGGTCAGATAAAGAAGAATGTTATAAAAACATCTTTAATAAAAATACCAAATTCTATTGTTCGTCATGTCAATTAAAAATGTTATAAGCGAAGGTTCAGCTTTATTCCAATAGAAATTACTGGGTTTTCCGCAGGGAGATGATATTTTACATAAATAATCTAATATTCTAAATTATTTGTTCACAATACCATATGAACTTTCAATAGGTATTAGCTAACCATATGGTTTGGTTCACCTAAATATGTCAAATATTTTATATAACTTCACAGAAAAAAAAATAGAAAAAGTAAATCTAGTCATGATTTTTGTTTAATTCCAGTCAAAGGAATAATATTAAACACACACACACACACACACGCACGCACGCACGCACGCATACATACGCACACACGGACACACATTTAAACCTAAAAACTATCTTCACTAAAATTGTAATACCAATTTAATAAAACATCGAGATATATTGATGAAAAGTTAGTCACTCTCACAGAAATCTAAAACTGGGCATAACTGGAATATTCTGCATTTTCGTTTACCGTATGAGAATGAAGAAATTACACTGCATAACATCATGCATTCAGTATATCACACTTTCAAAAAACTATATATTTTTTTATTATTAATTTGTACAAGTTATGCAAATTTGACGAAGAAATGAGGACCAAGTAAAAGTAACAAAATCAGGGACATTGCTCCCTAATGCCACATTTGTAGAATTGGCAGCATACTAAATCGTATCAAGCAGGCATATATAGATATACTTACTGTTATACGCAAAGTACTATGGGACAATTTTCAAGCATGGCTGGACCCCGTTCTATTAACCTGTAAGTTATTATCAGTGTCTTTAGCCTGATTCTTGGATTCGTTAACATATACCGTATTGCTTTAGATATTAATCTCGTTATTGGTAATTTAATCTAACGCACAAGCCTCACTAACTTGGGGCCTGATTATCGGAACATTGCATTTAAGGAAGTAATTAACTAAACGAGAACGATTTCTAATCATTTTACAAGCTTCAGAAATTCCGATACTACGGGAGCTTATGAAATATCGACCTGTGTTTGAAAAATGCTATTGTTGGCGTGTATTTTTTTTTTTTTTTTTTTTTTTTTTTTTTTTGGTTTTCGTCCACACTGGCGAACCAAACCGTTAGCGTAACGGAGCCAACATTACACGCATACATTTGAAAGGCTTACTGGAAATTGAAAAAAAAAAAAAAAAAAAAAAAAAAAAAATGGACTGAGTGTCATCAATACAAGCACTGAACACAGAATGTAGCAACTTATGGGGGTACACCATTTCCTCGGGCCTGTCTGTCCCAATACGTAGAGTGTTTATGTTATTTCTCTTTGCACTTAGGAAATAGCCGGCAATATGGGACTGTTAGTGCTTTCATACCCGATATGTTTTGATGGTGTAGAAAGTAGACAGAGTAACTTTCACACTCTTATTTTTAAATCGCCAATATACTGTTTTATTATAAAGGTAGTAACACAAACCAGGAAAGGCATTAAATTGAACTGTCAGACAAGGTAAATGTACAGTGAACCCTCGTTACAACGACAACATTTGTTTCCAAAGAAGTTGCCATTAAACTGAATTTGCTGTTATAAAGAGTCCTTAATGGACACAATGATATGTAAGAAAGATCTTGTTTTGTTTTTGTTTACTCATAGAACATATGTTTTGGATATTTGTTAGAATTGTCTCGGTGAGGCGATTCTAACAAATATCCAAAACATATGTTGCTTGAAGTTTAATGCAATATTCTTGCATAATTTCTCATCAATTGTCACCTCTTGAGAGAAGGGTTCATGACATTCAAATTGCCATTGTAACGAATTTTGTCGTTGTATCGAGTGTCGATATACTGAAGGCTGACTGTACTTACGTTCAAGACACCATGGCGGTTTTGTTAAGCTACATTTATATTTTTTCAGGGGAGGCAACATTTTCAACCATAGGTCAACACAGATCATGGACCTTTTTTTTCTGTTTTTTTTTTTTTTTTTTTTTTTTTCGATAGAAACAGAAATATACGAAATAATACCTTCAGGGCAGTTGTATGATTGACCAGAGAGGAAAGTAACATTGACACCGAACGGTAACCTGATCTACGTTTTCATGCTGAACTTTAACATGATCAAACGTATCGGTTCAAAACATTTATCTCCGTCTATCCCCTATACAATATATAAAATCGAGACGTTTTTCAACAACAACATTGTTCATTTCTTCAGTTCCAGCAAGCCCGCGCTTATGCTCCGCCCACAAGTAAATTTGCATTCCGGAGATTTTTAGTGTCACGTAGGCAAACTAGGGTGCCTAGGAAATAGACGGGAATACTGGATTAGAAACGATACCTTTGATCTTATTAGAATTCGGCTTGCAAAGAAGGTCATGATACCGTTGGTTGTCGATGTTACTTTCTTTCCTGGTCGATCATACAACTACCCTGAAGGTACTATTTAGTTTATTTCTGTCTTAAGCGAAAAAAAGAAAAAAATAAAAAAAACAAAACGTCCTTGACCGATGTCCCTATGCGTTCAACATTGTTTAAGCCTTCCTTCTGAAAAAATGTCTGCTTTAAAAGAAGTTGCTTCCTTGCAGAAGGGGTATAATGTGCACATCACGAAAAATGCTTATATAATATGGACCTCCTTAAATCCCACTTTTATATAGTAAAACTGGGGTTTACAGGGGTATACATGATTTTTCTTATTTCTGCTAAAAAATATAGATTGTGGGTACTCGTTAGAACCGCCTCGGCGAGGGGGGTCTAACGAGTACCCACAATCCATGTTTTGAGCAGAAATATGAAAATATCAGATTTTTTTTTTTATCTGAAAATTCTCAGTTTTTCGGGGTGAAATTTTCTATATATTTGAATAGGCGTGTTTTCGTAATGAGAAAGCATTCAGTCAGTCATAAACGTTGTCTCCCTTGCCAAATGTGGGTGAAGAACTACATCATTTTTCCATTCCCTTAAGTTACATAATACAGGAATAAAGTTTGCGATTGGCATTTCTTGTATATCTCCATGTATTTACACGTCGTCTGATCAGGATCTGCATTGCTTGCTTAAATTACAGGAAGTTAAGTGTTAAATGAAACAGTTTGAAGTCCCCGTTCAGGACCATTTTGCCAGCCTACACTTAGAGACAATCGACCCACCAAGGCTTTCTGTGCTTTGATTTCTTCAGTTAACATTTATATTTATGCATCTCTGTTTAAAAAATCATAATTGTTTATTCAAAATGTAATACCATATGAATTCTCTACGAATAGTTACAATAATACCAGCTTCCCATAACAGGGACAGTGGCAAACAGTGTCGATCAATATCAGACGTCGCAGAACGCGACGTCTGATCAGGATCAACACTATTTGCATTCAATACAGAAGTTCCTATAAACATGGTAATAATAAAAAAAAAAAAAGGTAAGAGAAAAGTCCAGGGAGTGCCACAATCACAAACCGCAGCCCTTCCCAGACACCAAGAGGAAGAGGGAACAGACAAAACCAAACAAGCGCAAATCGAACAAACGTACGGAAAGCACTAAGATTAGCTCTCTCTTCCCCAAGCGAGGTAATCGCAATGTTAAAAGGACTGAAAAACACAAGAACAAAATAACACAAGGCAAGACATAAAACAAATCGCCTCGTAGAGTAAACCACAAAGCAACAAAGAGTAAGACTAACACCGGGACCACCTTAGAACGGTCAGTAGAGTAGGGGGTAGGGGGTGGTGGGGGATGTTAAAGCACTTTTACAGCTAGCCAATTTCACCCTGTGTCCCGATGCTACTTTTAATACAGAAATACATAAGAATTCGGTTGGCATAAAGGCTCCCAACTCAATCAATGCATCAAAGCGAAAACATAAAAATCAAATGAATCACTATAATAAACAAAGACGAGTACTCCTGCAATTCAGCTGTATGCCAGAGTAAATGAAAACCAATAATGAACCACGGCGGGCCAAGTCAAAGAAAATCGTCAAGCCTCAACCCACTGGTTAAAGTTTTACGAGGAGGCCGTCACTGAGTCTGAGGCCCGAACCGGCGTCGTACAATTAAAGAGTGAAGATAGCCATCAACAATGATTGGGTGGACAACTAGGCATGCAGTCAGCTGCATAATATCCAGGCTACCGCCAATTCTTTTATACGGTTATTTAGTTTTCTGAATTGCTCCGAAAAGTTAGATTTTCCTTCAATTTATAAAAAAAAACTAACCAGACATCCCTTATATTTGAAGTGGACTCGTCTGAAGAGTGAATGTAGAAGAGTCCCTTCGGCATAAATAGGTTAACATCATATATGAGGGCTCTCCAAACCTTGCAAAATAGTCCATATTAACTCACTCAGCATTGCAGACCAACACAGTTACTTAAGCAAACAGTGTAGATACTGGTGAGATAGCTCATATCGATCCATCTAATCGAGATTTACACTTTTTGCCATTATGATTTCGATTACAGACAAAAAATAAAAAAATAAAAACTATTTGCAACAATAGACATGTCCTAACTCAAAGATAAAAGAGTCCACTGCAGAAACTCAGGGGTGGAAAGCGTTGGTATTCTTGAACTGAACTATAAAGAAGATAAAAAATCAATATTTCTCCCATTAGACAGCATTTTGCTTTCTGGTAATGTTCTAGAGCTTCCGGCGTTATGCCGGAAGCGCAAAATAAGATTAAATTTGTTGGGCACATAATCTCTCGCAAGTTATAATGGCTTATAATTATGCTTCTACAAAGTCCTTTTCTTGATACTACCAGTTGTTATGTTTTCTTTCAAACGCACATACCTGATTGTTAAGTCTTATAAATAAAAGTATTAGCTTTCACAAAGCAAACTTTGCACACAATTAATGTTAAAGCTGATTTTAATACGGAATAGACTGGGGTTCTGTACATGCAAATCTTAGCTAAATCGATTAAATTCCTCCATGCTAAAAGTGAATTTCATAGGTCTAAAGGAGATGTCGCCCTGTTACTACTAGTTTGATTTCGCTTTTAGGCTCACCCGATCAAAACTAAACTAAGTAGTTTAGAATGCCAATTGTTTGTCTAGCTGCCTCAGAAATGCTATAAATTGCGTTTAGTAGTACCAATGCATCCACCAACTAAAAGTGAAATCGTCAAAATAAATGTACAGCCAGTAACCTTTGATAACTTGCTGTAATGGTAACCTTTTAGAAAATCTACATGTATAGAGCGCCGAAACAGTGCATGTGAATGGAGAAGGCCTTCTGTTTATGTAGGTTTTCCAATAAATATTCTATTCTATTCTATTCAGTGTTCCAGCTAGTCTCGGGTTTTAATAAGCATAAAGTCAATGATGCGATGATCCCTTGGGCGTAGACAATAACAAAGAGAAAAAGACGGCGATGATGATGATGATGATGATGATGATGCAAAATCAATAAAACATAAGTATGACTGGAATAGGTTTAGTTTGTTGTATCAAAAAGACGTACATATAATGCATGAAGAGTACATGAAGATAACTGTTCCAAAATTAGTGAGCTGGACGCACATAAGTTTCTGTAATTAACTTGTTCTGCAGCACTAAACCCAAAATGTCTGAAAGGAATATGTAGCTGCTTCTTTCAAATGTGGCGTTTTCGTCTTTAAAAATCTCTCCGTCATTGGTATCTTAGGAAGGTTGTACGTCATGATTGTGGTATTACCAGGGTATCATTTATATTTGAGGGAGCATTTTGTTTTCCTTTTAGAGTGCACTTTTTGTCAGAAGGGAGGCAAAGCAATTTAAAGTTATCTCTCCTGAAAGTGTACCAATTAACCTAAGTACTGACGGTTCATTGTACAGTAAAACCTGTGTAAGAGAGCCACCTTCGAGACTGACTGCTGATGTAGAAAAAGTTGTCTGTCTTATAAAGGTACATGTCATGTAATTTTGCTAGCAAAATTACATGACATGTACCTTTATAAGACAACCACCTTTCCACATCAACCACTAAGGTCAATTTCAAAGGTGGCTGTCTTACACAGGTTTTACTGTACCATGAGTAAGATCGCCGAACTTGACTTGCATAACTGAAGCTAGATATATCCGGTTATTTTAATGGAGTGTATGAACGATTAATGCAAAACTTGATAGGTTAATGCACAGTGATCATTTATCCTATGACAATAGAACTGTTCTCTAAGTGCAATGTTTCTGTGTATGCATAAGTGTTTGGCATCGAAACATATGAAAAGGATATCCTGTGTTTTTTATGAAAAGACGATTAATCAAACTGTATTATTTCTAGCTTTCATCTGGTTAGAAGATGCACGTTGATTGCTTTATAATGTTATCCTTAGACTGGCTCCAGTCTCCAGTAACTAAATGTTTTTTCTTATAATCAATCCTGTTTACTAATCCATTAAAATAAAACCAAAATAATATCATGACTGTAAAGACTAGTCAATTTACTGACTAGCCTTTATAGCCATGACATTATTTTGATTTTATTTGTTAGTGACCAGCCTTTATAGTCGTGATATTATTTTGTTTGTTTGTTTGTTTTTGTTTTTGTTTTTGGTAGATTATTAAATAGGTTTATACAAGTAAATATTCGGTCACTTGAGACTGGAGCCAGTCTATATTTTCCTCGACATAATGATTACTGGATTTCAGTATCGTTAACAATGGCAGCCCATTTTTATATGAGTCGCAATGTCAGAAATTGTACCTTCGGTCATGCGCGCCCAGTGAAGATTCAGATCAGACTGCGCGAATAGACAAGATGACTAAAATGGTTCCCCAAATTCTGGTTAAATGAAATATTTCTTTTTCAGCTTCAGAAATAGTTGAGCCACAACGTTAGAAAATGTATCTTCGAACATGTGCATCCAGAGAATATGCAGATAAGTCGCCAAGGATGCGCACTCAGATTTGAGTCTTTGAGTCACATGTTAAAAAGGTACGTTTTCTCACATTGCGGCTCATATCTATTACAAGTACCAAGTAAACACATAACGTCGTAGCAATGTCGCTCAGACATTACCGCAACGTTATGACGTCGAGGCGACATTGATATGACGTTTTGTTAGCTAGATATACAGGTATGCACTAGATATGTAATATTAAAATGATTTCGGTACATCTTTACATGTGATAAAACAGACGTTATATGATTGCCATCTCTCTAGCTCATAATAACTCATTATATATGCAGTGTTTGAATGGAGTTACTGATGAAATATAGCGGTAGCTGTTTCTTTCTTTCAGTTATATCCTTTAACAAGTAACTGAGACGTAAACAAAATATTGTTTTGGCCTTCGAATTAGAAACATCTGTTTTATGGAATTTGATTGAAATTTAATTCTTTTTTCCACATCCTCATAAAAAGGTTTATTTACATTATTTAAATTATTGCACAGACAATGTTCCTTTTGATCTTTTAGAAGCTTTACTGGAGAAATACCATTCTAAATTAGATCTCGGAAGGAAAAGGAAGCTGTATCTAATGGAGATGCTAATGATAAAAGCAGAAGAATCCAATTAATTGGACCTAGTTGTTTACAGAGAGTATTTCACCATGACGGTTCTCGCGGATATCAAATGACCAAGTGGATTAGATATGACCAAAACAGAAATGTTTGGTCATGAACTAGGCAGGTATATCAAGTAAATGTAATTTTCTGAAACTGCTATAGTATGTGGAGACTACCCTCAAAGTCGGACGTCCTAAACCCTCACAACTAGAATTCCATAGTAGTTTCTACTACTGGTAGTTCTCGTGTTGTTTGGTCTTTGTGTGGCCGTGTGGTTGCTCGTTGCGTGGCTTCGTTTCTTGTTGTGTCATGTTCGTTGTCTTATTGTTGTGTCTAGTAGCTCCTGTCTTGCATTGTGATCATCTTGCTGGGGAAGACGGAACTGGTTGCATTGCTTTTCTTTGACCTGCGGCTTGTGTACTGTCTGTCTTGGTGTGTTCTACCTTTTGGTATCATCGGTAGGCTATCTTCTGTGACTTTGTCTCTTCTTGGGCATTATTTTTAAAGTATGTTTTATTTAAGAATAAGATAAACGCTGTTCTCCCAAAAGGTTTGTGGTTTGTGACATAAATTAAAAAGAAAAAAATAACGGTGCATTACACTAATCAAACGGCTCCGATACAGTATAGGTTTTATTGAATGATCATCCCGTTTTCTTACTGTCTTTGTTTTTCTCTATATATTTTATAATGTTATTGTGTGGCTGCTTTTACTAGTAAAGCAGCTTGAAATGCAACAGATTAGGACCTTGTTATATCAAACACGCCTATTCAAATATATTGAAAATTAACCTACTAAAAGGAAAATTTTCAGATAAAAAATTCTGATATGTTTTAAATTTCTGCTCAAAACATAGATTGTGGGTACCTGTTAGTACCGCCTTGGCAAGGCGGTTCTAACGAGTACCCACAATCTATGTTTTATTAGCAAAATAAGTCAAATAATGTATACCCCTGTAAACCCCAGTTTTACTATATAAAATGGGGTCTAAGGGGATCAAAATTATATAGGCGTGTTTCGTGGTGTAATTATAATATTTTAAATACAAAATGATTGCGCTTACAGAATGATTGGATACTGTGTTCAAAATATGCTAATGTGTAGCAAAAAAAAAAAAACAAAAAAAAAAACTATCAGTATGTGATTCCGCTGGCTTAACTGGTGCTTTACCGCTCGTATATGCACTTTATATACATACAACTAGTACACCTCACTCGCACAGGCTCACAGGTAAAATACATAGCTGACAATGAATATCAAAACAAAATAGAGAGTAGGGGGGAGGGGGGGGGGGGGGGGGTCAGAGCTGTATAGAAAAGAGTGTGGGAGCACTCTTTATTGCAACATAGGTTGTTAACACAGCTGAGCTACTACCTTTTAGTCTTCTTTGACGTCATCTTGTTATTTTCGAGTAACGTCATGTAAGCTTAACACTGGTGACGTCATACGTGTATAGTTATAGTATAGTAAGGAGTAAAGGTGTCCAAATACTGAGTGTTATCACGATACATTGTATATAACAGCGGTCCTATTCTAATTGTAATTAAACCATATAAGCCGGTATCGTGCCCTTATAATATGCCATTTAAAATTATGGTTTGAAAATTTCTAGATATAGCCGATAAAGTATGAAGGCATAATAACATTTTCATTATTTATGTATTTATTTATTTTTTATAACATCATGAAAACACACCTATATAATTATGACCTCCTTAAACCCTACTTTTATGTAGTAAAACTGGGGTTTAGAGGGGTATACATTATTTTTCTTATTTTGCTAAAAAATCATAGATTGTGGTACTCGTTAGAACCGCCTCGCCGAGGCGGTTCTAACGAGTACCAACAATCTATGTTTTGAGCAGAAATATGAAAAATATCAGATATTTTTTATCGGAAAATTTTCCTTTTCTGGTTGTAAAATTTTCAATATATTTGAATAGCCGTGTTTTCGTAATGAGATCGTCTATTTGTATAAGTATTTGTTCCTGAGCATCGCAGAATGTTGGCAAAGCGCCTACAATACACTTCCACGAAAATGGTGAATTATATGTGTTGGTTTGACCTCAAGGTTATAAATTTTTTTTCATGTCCAACTTAGCTGAGCATGAAATTTTCTCTGCTAATTGATATAAAAAAAGCCAAAAATAGTTGCCATTTTCATAAATGTTCAAATTCAGCTGTTTTTAGAAAGACAGAATTTCCAATTTTCAGAAATTTGATATTTATTAACAGAATAAATTTCATGTTCATCTGAGCTGAGCATGACAACAAGTTTTATAACCTCGGGATCAAATCTTTGTCTTTTATTCAGCCTCGCAAACTACAGTGTTGCATATGAAGAGACTCAATCAAACCGAGTCTCCGATTTTCGCATCACGAAAACGTTCCTATAAAATTTTGACCCCCTTAAACCCCACTTTTATATAGTAAAACTGGGGTTTACAGGGTGTACATTATTTTTCTTATTTCTGCCCAGAAACATAGATTGTGGGTACTCGTTAGAAAATACGCTCGCCGAGGCGGTTCTAACGAGTATACACAATCTATGTTTCGAGCAGAAATATGAAAAGAGTTTTTTATCTGAAAATTTTAAGTTTGGGAGTTTAAATTTTCTATATATTTGAATAGGCGTGTTTTTTAATGGTAATTTTGTGTGTTCTTAGTTTCCAAAGGCAATACTTTTTGACTTTTATTTCCTTTTGTGGTACGTTTAAGGGGTTTACGATATACACTTGTTTGATGTTCTGCCATTTTGTACTCGGGAGATCATTTTTGTGACTTCCTATTTGGCTTCCTGCACACGTAGACTCAGTAGAAAAGAGGCCTACTCTAAAACGAAATAATATGCTCCCCAGGAAGGGAGCCATTTATTTCCTTTTAGGTTAGACCCCTTTGCAGATGGGTAAAACATCAGTTTAGACAGAGTTACCTCCCTTTAAAGTGTATGTTTTGCCATTAAATCTTCTCTGACACTGCTCATCACATATTTCATTATTACCGCAGCTAAAGTAATTGAAGCTTTTAACTAATGCAGACACGATCTTTAATCGTAATTACTTTTTCTGAACAAAATCAATACTGCTTACGATAGATAAAAGGTAATATAATTTAGGAAAAAAAGGCCTTGTTATTATACGAATTTTACTCAGCGCGACGAAAGGGAAATTACGCAGGAAATTTACAGTTCAACGAGAACCCGAAGTAATGTAACTGTTGAAAAAATCTATAAAAATATAAATGGTTATCGAACTTTGAACAATTATTTTGTATTATTTTATATTTGGACGTAGAGTGAAGATCTGGTGCCATTTACATTTATCTGAAATAGTAGTGGTCATGTTACATGTACACAAGCCGTAATCCAAACTCAAAAATCCGTAAACGAATAACGAATCAGAATGTTCAGACCAACAGACATGGACCCCAGAGTAAAGGGTGCAATCAGGCGTCCGTGGATAGTAAGCAGTACTTGGAAGCGTATGTCCGGGAGTTTTACTACCCATCATTTTAAGGCGAAGGTTCTGACCACTAAATTATAAAACTTTCTTCAATCTATGTATTGAGCAGAAATATGAAAATTGTCAGAGTTTTTATCTGAAAATTTTCAGTTTTTGGTGTGAATTTTTCTATATATTTGAATAGGCGTGTTTCGCATCTATTCAGGGTGTACACTGATTGTCACTCACCATGCAGTTTAGACGCATCAACAGATAATAAAACGACTTGAATATTTTTTTTCGGACTATCCAGTCACCTTACTCTCCTGGACAGTGACTGTCATTATTAACACAATGCATTTTAACGGAGCTGAATACGCTTCTGGATGTTTTCGCCATTTCCGCCAAAGAAAATATTTTGTCACTTCCTGTTTGCTAACTGCACATCTAACCCCTTCTGCAAAAGGAATCTTCTCTATAAGGAAAGAACTTGCTCCCTCTGGGAACATATTCTTTCCTTATAGAGAAGATCCCATTTCAGAAGTACAAAACACAAGGACGTTTGAGGGTTGTCGCACAAGAAAATGTATTAATTCACCTAAAGCAGTTTGCTTAGTCAGTACTATGGCTGAACCTCTGTGCGACTATGAAAGACAGGAAGTAGTTTGTTCAATTATATTGCAGACTATCACTGTTGAATATTAGTATATTGTTTACTTACAGAATGGTTCTGTTTTATTTACCCAGAAGTCCTAGTCAGAGCTCACAAGAAACAAGAGAATTCCTGAAACCGAAGGATGCTCTGTGGGTGCGCATATGTCACACAAACGAATATGTAACGAGTGTGTTACATATGCGTACACTTGTACGCATATGTAACAGTTACATATGCGTATGAATGCCACATGTCGAAATCTACACATGTGCAAACATTACGAAACCTTCACATCTTATAAAATTGCAAAGAAAGATCGATACTGTTTATTTATGCCTTTGATAAGAATAGAAATCGGCCCCCCACGGGTTGCTTCCCGGATGGCGTGCCGGACGTTGCCCTCGTAGATGTGGACCTCTCTACTCTGGGGGAAGTGAAGGTCTTTGGACCAAGCGTGGCCGTTGTGGCAGATGAGTTCTATAGGCTGGTTTCTGCTGTATTTACCGCGGTTGAAGATGTCTTCGCCAGCGATGTCCCTCAAGATGATTGGTCTCCAGAGGATCTTTTCCAGCTCGGCCACGTCTTCGACCGTGGCGCCGGTTTCGCGGACTTTCTCTTCCCACTCCTGGATCTTACGTCGCCGTGTGGGTGTAAGTCTCTGGCCTCTCAAGGCGCCCTCGAAGTGCTCCACAACTCTCTGAGCCACACAGTTGAGGTCGCCGTCTTTCAACGGGGCGAGGTTGACCGGATCTGGGTCTCGGACGAGGTAGAGGCCGTAGACCACCGCGGTGACGGGATAGGCATTCTGATAGAACACACTGTCGATTCCAGTCAAAGCCCCGGGGCGGTTGTTCCTGGCCACCTCGACGGCCCCCTGGCCTTTCTTTCGCTCAGCCCGGACTGGATCAAACTTGTCTTCAAGGACCCAATTATCTTCAGCCTTCTCTCGGAGAAACTTGATTCGCAGGAGAAACACCGTGTCCCTCGGGAGGGCCGCCAGGAGTTGGACAGCCCTGGCGTCGGTCATCCGGGAATCCAGCGCCAGCCTGCCGGCTCTGGCATGAATGCCTTCGACAATCTCGATGTTGCAGATGTCCAGTGGATCTTCTCGTTCAATCCTCCACGTAGAGAAGACCGCGGCGGCGCCATCTACCTCGAATTCGTCTTTGGCGTCGTCAAGCATCTCGAACCACGGTTCGTAAACCGGGAGGTCGACTGGATGGGGAACACGAAGATCCACCGCGGCTGAAGCGGCCGGCGAAGGAACCTTTCCTCTGCCTCTGGAATAGGTTCGTCGAGGAGGGGCCTTGTCTCGTAATCTGCGAGTATTTTGTCGATCAGACGATCCATAGTAAAAGTAGCCATGTGTCAGATGGGTGTGGGTAACTATGTACTCCTCTCTAAATGAAAATTTCAATTGCCGCCAAACGTTTAAGCTCGGCCATGTAGGCCCTACGACCCCTTTGCCAGGCTCGAATCTGAGCTCTATAGTAACCACAGTCCTGACATAGCCCGAATCTATTTTTGTCGCCTTTGCCGCACGCCTTGCATGGCTGCGTGCCGGGACCTTGTCTCTGGAGGGCGAGATGAATCTTGCAATAATCCCCCAAACATCTCTTGCCACAAAGTCCCATAGAGCCGATAACCAACCACTTGCACGTGTTTTGACCCCTCATGGCTCCTCAGGTATATAGAATGAACTAAATTTCTTTAATAGACGCACCTCAAGGTCGGTGAGGGCGGCGGGCCGCCACGAGGGCCGCAGGAAGCCGTACATGCAGTCTACGCGGAAGCCCGAGGAAGTCGTACATGCAGCCTACGCGGAAGCCCGGCGCAGAGCAGCGGGTGGGGGCGCATTCAACCCGCCCCCGGCATGAGTATATCCCCCGTTTACCCACCCCGTTGCCTTTCTCCTTCTGCGTGCCCCAAGGTCGGCGAGAATTATGGGGGCCGGCCCCAGGGGCCGCAGGAAGCAGCCGCGCGCCCGAAGAAGCCCCCCAGACCAGCTTCCCGGCATGGGTATACCCAACGGTTCGAAAATCAACTTTACTCACCCCCCGCCCTCGCCCCCCCCTCCCCCCTCCCCCCGCTGCTGCTCACACACACAGTGAGAAAGCAGAGAGAGAGAGAGAGAGAGAGAGCGAGAGAGAACGAGAGAGGGACTGAGAGTAACAGAGAGAGAGGGAGACTGATAGAGAGAGAAGGAAATAAAAACAACTTAAGGGTCCCTCATTTCAAGACCAGACTCGGACATTTCGTCTGGTAAGCCTGAACTGTGACCCACAGCAGTTCTGAAAACTCTCGGAATGGACTCAGCCATAAAAAAGTAACAGAAATATAAACCTCTCTCTCTCTCTCTCTCTCTCTCTCTCTCTAAACAACCACTCTTTCCCGTATAAAATTTGTGTAAAAATTGTACTATTTCATGTGAAACTTTATCCCAAACCGTTCAACCAGGATACGAGCTACTTCGTCTGCATAATTAAGTGTCCTGTACAAAAGCAATTAAATGAGACGCAGGGTGGGAAAACAAACGCTCGTCGAGAATGCTCGATATGCCAGACTACTGCATGCGGTCTTTCTGCCAAGTAAAACTATTAAACGTTCAATATACACACAACTTTCAGGTTACACACACTATTAAAGGGAACAGAGAATACCCTGATCAGAACGGTTTTGGTATGATGTTTTTGGTTGTGTACAGACCGCGTCATGAAAAGTCATTACGAAAACCTACCTATTCAAATATATTGAAATTTTACAACAAAATAAAAAGGAAAATTCTCAGATGAAAACTTTTGATATTTTTCATATTTCTACTCAAAACATAGATTGTGGGTACTCGTTAGAACCGCCTTGGCGAGGCGGTTCTAACGAGTACCCACAATATATGTCTTAGCAAAATAAGAAAAATATTATATACCCCTGTAATCCCCAGTTTTACTATATAAATGTGGGGTTTAAGAGGGTCAAAATCATATAAGCATGTTTTTGTGATGATTGTCTTTATGCGAAAAATGCACAGATTCAGATCATTCTGCGCATGCGCAAAGTATCATCAAGTTCTGTACTCTTCAATCATACATTCTGTAGAATTCACTGATTATGGTAGCGGAAAGTGAATACCCTGATCAGATTGCGCGGATGCGCAGGCTTATCTGGGCCTTCACTGTCCGTTTATGCTCGAAGATAGGTTTTCGCATGGCGCGGCCCATATGAGGTACGGTTCATTTTCTTTCGCCTCCTTGAAAATTATGAAGAGGACTTTAACCTTGTTTTAAAAGTTACCGTATTTACCATAAATATTTGAACATCTTATCTCCTTACCATAATTGTCCTTAATGGGGCCTGTCCATTATATTACCTATTGATGTATAATTTACGGCTGTATGAGTAGCACAATGTGTAGACCCTGATCAGACGCCGCGTTCTGCGGCGTCTGACCTGGGTCTTCACTGTTTGCACATGCCCGACTGTCCGAATACGTAGAGTTAATAGGGTACGGCTAGTCAACAACCTCTTAACATGAACACGATCAGGACCAATCTATTGTCAAATCAATAGCTGATCCGCTTCACGACAAAATGTATTTATGGACTTGCCGAAAGCGTATGACCAGGCATGAAATAATGTATAGTCACACTAGGATGATAGTGTGTACATTTTAAAAATCTTTGGAGATCATGACGAAAACACGCCTATTCAAATATACTGACAATTTAATAACCAAGCAATGAAAATTTTCAGATAAAAACTCTGATATTTTTTTTCAGATTTCTGCTCAAAACATAAATTGTGTGTACTCGTTAGAACCGCCTCACCGAGGCGGTTCTAACGAGTATCCACAATCTATGTTTTTTAGCAGATATAAGAAAAATAATGTATACCCCTGCAAACCCCAGTTTTACTATATAAAAGTGGGGTTTAAGGGGATCAAAATTATATACTATTTTCGTGAACAAATTCAGCTTTTCGCTATCGTTCAAATAGTTTCCCTGTTGTTGTTCAGATATCCGTTTTGTAGATTTAAATGTGTTTGACATAATATGTTTAAACCAAATACTGCTCAGCCAAACTGCACAGGCAGTGACCATATTGCATACCTCTGTCTTAGATCTACTAAAGCACATTTTCAGTAAAACAATGTAGTGCATACATTCGCAGATAATATGATGGCACGTGCATGAAGAGAAAAATCCCAGAAAATATTATATATTATTCTCATAATATGCCTGTTTACATAATGTACAAGGTCTACATACTTGGAATGCAAAGCGAGAAGTCTGAAACCAGTTACACGCGCAGACTGGTCAGAGACTTCATCTCAACACGTCATGCGGTCCATATTCATCACGACAGGCGGCCCAAAATAAATCTGCAGGACCTATTAAGCCCACTGATACATTCTACGTCATTACCTAAAATGCAAATGTCTTAGTTATATGGCAATTTGTAAACAAAAGCTGCGGATATATTTTCCGATTTCCCTACAAAAACGAATCTTGTCGGTACTCAATAGAAGTGCCTGCAAGATAAATAATGTTTTTTTTCTTCTGATTTATTCATAAAGCAAATGCCATGGGTACTCAGCAGAACGTCTCTATAACTCTCTTATCCAGCATTATGCTGGCCATGGCAATTTACCATATCATATTAGAAATTAGGAAGATTTTCTTTATAAAGCACATTAAGATTAATGCCGTACAACGGTTGCCAAAAGTAACAAAAATAATTGAGAAACTGGACCAAAAACTTCAAAATTCGGAAAAACACTCTTATATAAATGTACACCCCTACATACTTGTACCCCTGTTTTCACTATATATACGAATATTTTGGGGAACATGGAGATATATATGACATAGATTTTAACTTTGAGGTATCTAAGAGCTCCGCAGACGGACAACGAAATCGCTAATCATAATTTAGAAAACAGCCGCAACGTCAAAAAATGTCGCACATGTGCGCACAGCGAAGATTCAGATCAGCCTGCGCGTTCTCACAATCTGGTCAGATTCGTCCCTGGGCGTTGTTTTTTTTCCATAGTCAAGTATGTAAAGTATTTTCATGCGGACAACGAAGACTCCAATCAGACTGCGCGGATGCGCAGGCTGATTTGAGTCTTCGCTGGACGCGAATGACAGAAGGTACGTTTGCTGACGTTTCGGTTCAAATAGAGGTCGCGGTTTTCTCTCCGCACATAGTCACGAGGTCACCTTTTCGTATGACGCACCTCTTGCAGTTAATACTGATGTTTCGATACGCATAATCAATTCACATCAATTGAAAGATTGAAGTAGGCGAAGTGTACTTATATACTTAATACTTAACATGTATGGTAAAATTTCAGTAGATGACATTTGTTTGACAAATATGTTTTTTCTTATTTTTCCCAGGAAATAGGCTTTGGCAGGAGACAGGAGACAATTTGCATGAAATGCAAAAGCCTATTATCTAGGAAAAATAAGAAAAATATCATCAATTTGTCGTCTGCTGAATTAGCTTATTAAGGAGTAAAGGTTAAAATCGATATTTTTGTCAATAGATATTTACTTAATACAGATGCAGACCCATATGACTGAAGACTAAAATGATGTCTGGTAAGATTTGTTTATTCATATCTTTCCTATTTTAAGATAGCGATTAATATTTTTTTTATAAAATGTGACTTACTAACGAATACCTCAAAAATCATATTTTGTGTTTACTCTGTTACTCTATGATAAAAATGACATAAAACGTTTACATACAAACTCATTAAACCTCAAAACTTGACAGCTATTTTGTTAGACTTTGAGACATGATGTTTCTTATAAGAATACCGACGGTGTATTATAGAATATACATGTGACCCGTCTTGGTACAAAAATGTCCTTACGGGTATCAAACTACAGTTAATTAAGAACCAAGAAAGCTAGAAAAAAAAAATAATAGAAAAACAAATATAGTAGTGGAAATCAAGTATAATACTGTATTTCAAATATTCCGATAGCCGCCAAAATGCATGCATTTAGTGTATAATTTCGAACTTTTTTTTCAGATTTATATGTCTTTTAGTCAGAGCTTTCCAAAACTAATCTTGTTATAAAAAATGGCACATTAAAGGTCGAGCTATTGCATTATTAATATAAAAGAAAAAGTAATGTATCTGAGATGTAAGCTCTTGAAACATCACGAAATTACGCCTATATAATTTTGACCCCCTTAAACCCCACTTTTATACAGTAAAACTGTGGTTTACAGGGGTATACATTAGTTGTTTTATTTTGCTAAAAAAACATAGATTGTGGGTACTCGTTAGAAGCGTCTCGCCGAGGCGGTTCTAACGAGTATCCACAATCTTTTTATCTGAATGTTTTCCTTTTTTGGTTGTAAATTTTTCAATATATCTGAATAGGCATGTGTTCGTAATGATCCGTGCTTTTAGAGGCATTTTAGACCAAAATCGGATGCAAATTAAGTAGTTTATTAAGGTTTGAAGATAGCTGGACTGCTTTCATGGGTGCCGCCATTTTGAATATTTAATGAAGCTTTATGACGTCGTTAAGCCTGAATTAAATGTACAAAACCTCAGTTATAAGATTTGTAACCATATTCGACCTTATATATTACGTAAGCTTCTTCCCTATGCGTGTGTGGACTTTGTTTGAAAACCACATTAATGTCTATCAGAAAGAGGTCTTTATTTAATGTTTTGAACTGTTTAAAACCTCATTAAATATGCAAAGTTGCAGTGCTCTTGGTAACGGCTGTGAAATCTTTAAATGCCTTTAACATTTTTAGTTTTTTATCCGTTTTTAGTCACAACAAAATGAATGTCAAATTATGAATATCTTTCATTTCAGATACATTCGTCGTAAATCTTGCGTTCCCTTGATTTACTTTTCATTATTTGTACTAATTTATGAAAATTATTGTACTTTAAAACCATCATGTCTTGTCAACCATTCTATAGATTTTCATATAAATTATATCACATAGTTTTGGTAACTCAGAGAATGCTCCAGCAATTCACATCTTCATTGCCATTCTTATTTTAAAAACAAATTTCTTGCACGTGCAATTTTATGCAAAAGCGCTTTGCATCTATTTCATTATCAAAATTACAGTAATGGTCAACTTTCGCTAAGGTGGAAGACCGACCTCATTCTAGCCTGTGCCTTTACCAAGTCTTGGAATTTTGGCGATTCCTTTTATCAAAATATTCCATACTGTTGAAGACCTACGGCTCTTTCCATATTTTGGCCTCGACGTTGCGTTGGTCAGTGCATTACGAAAACACGCCTATTCCAATATATAGAAAATTTCATCTCCAAAAACTGAAAATTTTCAGATAAAAAACCCCGATTTTTTCATATTTCTGCTCAAAACATAGATTGCGGGTACTCGTTAGAACCGCCTCGGCGAGGCGGTTCTAACGAGTACCCGCAATCTATGTTTTGAGCAGAAATAAGAAAAAAATGTATACCCCTGTAAACCCCAGTTTTACTATATAAAAGTGGGGTTTAAGGGGGTAAAATTTATATAGGCATGTTTTCGTGATGGAAAATTGGCATTTGGAAAGCCCATTGGCTGCATATTGTCGGTATCAACTTGTGTGCGAAAAATTATCAAAATATTCCTATGGTTTCAAAATCACTAGCTATCACATTTTGGCCTTGGCCGTTTCCTCGGTCTAGGAAAAGTGACATTTGGCAATTCCTTTGTCTAGATCTTGTTGAAGATCTGCGGCTATTTCCATATTTTCACATTTTTTGTTTCGGTGTTGCCTTAGTCAAAGGAAAACAGCATTTGGAAAGCGCGTTGGCTAGATCTTGTCGGTATCTGCCAGTTAGCCAAAATTATCAAAATATTCCCGACGGTTTAAGCGCTATGGCCATTTCTGCTAACTGATCACGGACGGACGGAGGACGGACAGACGGATTCACAAGGTTATTATAGGGCTACGAGCGTAATTATTTAACTCAGTTTAGTCTGTTAACCCATAAAAGGGTAAATGGCAAACAGAGCAGACCTAAATCAGACGCAGTAGTATACGGTGTCTGATCGGGATCTTCACTGTTTGCACTAAATACAGGAAATTCTATAAAAATATTATAAACAAAAAACTAAACAGACACCCTGCTATTGCAATAAACTTGGGTCCAGTTGTTCAAAGCTAACGACATCGTTAGTTAACGATTCGTTAAAATTTAAATCGAGTGATACACAAATATGCTGAAATTTTTTGCTGAAAAAATGTAAGTAGCTTTTGCAGTGCAAAAGCTACTCACATTTTTTCAGCAAAAAATATCAGATTATTGTATATTGAATCCGCTAAAACAGTTAACGAAATGACCCTTAACGAGCTTGTTAAGCTAATGACGCTTTGAACAACTGGGCCCTGGTAAACGAGACCACTCGGTGTAAATGGGTTAAGTGTTATCTCTGCAGCTTCAGTGAAATTACTAAAACAGTACGTCGTCGGAAACAGAACGAACAAATGATGATAGATGTACATCCTTAGAACAGTCAACAATAAAACTGAGGGGATGGGTGATTTGAACCTGGTTTTACGAATGTTAAATCTAACCCTTAAGCTTGATACAGTTCCAGCAACATTTTTATCCTTTCAGTCCATTCTTGAATTTGGACATGTCCACTGATGCAAATAGAGGTCTCGGTCTAAAATCAAAAACGGATGGGCAAACAGTGTAGTTCCTGAAGAGACGGTTCGTTACGAGCTGTCTTATCTGGAGCTGAACTGTTTGCAAAGGTGTCTGTATTGGTCTGTAGGTACGGAAGGGTTAACTGATCGGTCCGCGTTGGGATTTTCTAACTTATCAGTGAATCAACACAGAAAACCCATAAAAACTGACTTCTCAGCACAGTGAGACAAAAATAAGGGCTCGAGTTTTTCACGCTTAAAAAGCTATTAACAACTGCAGCAGACGACGCATGTTTGTTTGTTTGTTTTTGTAGTTTTTACAGAAAATAATAGTTGACATTTCATGTAAATCGTCTGCTAGGGGCATTTCATATAGACACTTGGCAGACGATTTACATGAAATGTCAACTCTTATTTTCGTGTAAGATTTAGAATGCCGTCTGCTACAAATTTGCTTAGCATTTTAAGTGTTAAACTAACGTCAGAGCAAGAGAAAAGCACTAGTGGACCACGATGAGCCCGACCACAGACGAGTATCTTCAGGTACAAGCCTTCTATAAAAGGTTTACGATTGTCGTCAATGTGTTTTAGGCCTGACACACTGTAGGGCAATTAAAGAGGGCAGCTAAGTTGATAACCTTGATTTAGCTTACTACGAAGCATGCAGTCTATCGTGAAACATCAGTATTATATCGATCATTTTTATCTCTGTAAATAAGTTTTCTGATTTTCTTTTTCTGAAAACTATGACTTACAAAAAACTCCCGTGAGCTTGTAAAGTAAGTCACCATAAAACCTGGGTTACGATATGCCTTGTTTAAACCTTCTGTTTTCAAGCCATTGATATATTAAAAAAATGTTTTCATAGTGTTGACTCCTAAATTTAGAAAATGTTCTATGAAGTGTATGATTCCGGTAGCCTTATTTTAGAACGTAGGCTAACTGTTTATAATAATTGTTAAAGTCACTTGTGTGATTAAATGCTCTGGTGAAACAAATATATTGATATATAGTAGCGCGAAAGACATTGTCCAAAATCGGGAAATTTGTAGTCTTCTCGTTTATCATAGACGTAATTATAGCATTTGACTCTTATAAATTTAAAACAAGAAACTAGATTATGCTATCAAATGAATTAGCTTTTTTTCAGCTGAAGTTCTTTAGGATAAATTCTATCGACCATTCGTTCACGATATGTTATCGATATTAAACATGCCATCTCAATATTTCGAAGTTGAATAAAATGCCTGAATATCATTGGCCTGGCTTACTCTAGAGCAAGAAACAGAACAGAAACAAACCTGCAATATAGGGGCAAATTAATCCCTTCGGAATACCCACCGTATGTCTGTATAATTGAGTAAAACAAATTATATATAGTATTGAGACGAAATGTAAGAGTATCACAAAATTACATTTCTGTTCATGTACTATTTTTCAATAAAGCCGAATCTGTTGCGCTCGCTTCCCGAATCATGTCCTTTATGTTCAAAGAATTCCTATTCTTCACAATATGTTTCCTCCTATTTTTGTTCAATAATTTCTCATTTGACCCATATATGCTTTGCAGATATAACTGAAGACAGTTTATCTTCTTTGGCGGTAAATGAAACAGTAAGTATTTTGAGTTACCTTTACCCGTTGTGTAAATATAACAAAGTTGAACATTTGTAAATACATGTAACGGTTATTGATACAAGAAGAACATGATGGACATATATTGCTCACTTGCAAACCTATATTTATCATAGAACATGCAAGCTAAATATAGTTCGTTAATGTTTCATTTTTTTTTTTTTGAAAACAAGAAACCACAGATTTGTTGCCCATATAATTGCATAGCGAAGCAAACTATGAGGTTGTAATTCGAATTCGCCTTTGCCGAACAAGTGATTTGAAGATACAATTGTTGGTAAATCCAACGAGAATGTTCAACAGTGAATGTACTTATATGTTTACTTTTAAATCTATGTTATCAAGTTTTCTGTTTCAAACACACTAACGCCGTCCGTTTATAGTAAGGAATATGGTAACTTACGCTACTGATATATTTAATTGGTTAGTTTAATTATGTTTCATGAGAACAAATAAAGATGCTGCAGTTAAATCTGAGATACATGTTGTCAGTACATCCAAATTGACTTTAAAATGTTGCAGCGTGCTTTATTCTTCATTACTAGATTAAATCAAATCAAGCGAGCTATTTTTTGTTTTTGATTAATATTATATTTCCTAAAGATTTTATATTCAGACTACTGCGGCTTTATTTCTCGTCCAAATAGCATACACATTTTACATGCTATTTTATTTACAATCTTTTACAAATGCAGCTAGGTATAGCGTGTCGAATGGTTTGCAAATTTCATTTTCATTTCAGCTACCAACATGGCTAGACTCTCTGAAACAAATAAACAGGCGATCAAAGGCAGGATTTGACTCTATTCACGAAGAACTGCTACTGCGTAGCAAACAGACAGGGACACAAGCGCAGACTTATAGAAACCCTCGTTTCAAACAACTGGTAAAAAAGCATCGAACATCTTTAAGGTTGTTTGGCAACAAAACAAAATTTAAAGAAAGTCCAGAAACAACCCGACAAACATTCATCAGTTACGTGGATCAGGATGACTGCTCCGATGCTAGTAAATCTGGTTCCGCTTCTGCATTTGGCTTTGCTAGTACTACAAATACAAATTTGAAGTTTGATAAGAAAAGTCCCAAACTCATTGATACTAACAGTAAACAATGTAATAATGCGATTGAAAAAGAACAAACAGAAAACTCTAACTATGATACTATTGTAATAGCAACAATGGATGATCTGAAATTGGAAAAGCCTGACGTGTCAAATGCAAAATATCTACGGCCCCGAAAGTACTCTTTGAATATTTATGATGAGCCGAATAAACCATCGCCGCGTAGAATGTCGTGTGTAGCCAGTAACGAATCCCATAACTTAAATATTAATCGCCTTTTATGTACACAAGCTAACGACGATGATCAGCCAACTTATGCAAATTTAGTTGAGGTTTCTACAAGTCAAAACATTTATGAAACACCGGGTTCACCAGTCAGTTCAGAAGCGGTAGATGTAAGCAAAACATTGCTTGACAAGAAATACTCAAATGCATTTGACAATGAAGTGCAGAGTGAAGGAGCCATCTATGCAAATATACAAGATTATGCTACGTCAACCAGTAATTCGGAAAGTGATAATGATTATATTGACATGCAAGGAGTTAACAAAACTGATTCATTGAGAAGGATGATTTTCAGTTGTCCAGCAATTAACGATGAGCGTAACCTCTATGCAAATACCGGGCAGTTGAAAGAAACGTCATTAATACAAGCATCGAAGTCGGCTCCACCATCACCATCAGCAAATAGTTTGAGAAAATCTTATCATAATAGTATATGTCATATTAGTGATGATGAAAATGTATATATATTTCCGGATCCAGTGAGAGAAACACCCGATAAAACACCAAAATCGGCCATTGTGAAACCTTACATACCAGAGGTAAAGCCGCCAACAGTAACACTTCCACAAAGACCATTGTCATTTTTCTCATACTCAGTGGAAGAAGTTGCCCAGTGCTTTGAAGTATGTGCTCTTCCCAATCTATCTAAACTTTGCAGGGAAGAACAGTTGGATGGAGAATATTTCAAATACCTGACAGATGAAGAACTGACAGAGGAACCTTTCTACTTGAAACCGTTTCATGTTTCTAAAGTTCGTAAAATAATTGAAGGATGGCGACCAAGGAGAATGTCTATTTACTAATGAAAGAACTGTTCATGATATCATATAAATAAATTTACCAATCAGGATGCACATACAAGGCACCGAAAGACGAAAAGATAGAAAACGGACAAACTATAACAAAACACGTTTGCAATAAAAAAACATACGAAAAAAGAGCTGCCTTGGAACAATCAAAAGAAAGATATAATGGTGCATACGACTAGTTTTTAGAATTAAGGGTAAGATTTTGCGCTAGTAGAACTGGTTTCAGCCCCGCCTCCCTACAATCTCAGCCCCAGTCATTTTCCTATTGACCGTTGCAAGGCGTTTCCTCTGTTGCAGTTTGTCATTGTCTATGATTTCATATGTGGCGTTTTGGGTCTTTATGTATTCCTCATCACACCTTTTTTTGGTGCCTTGGGATGGCTGTGCTTCATGATTATGGCATATATATGGTTTGTTCGATTATGGTATTTATATTTATTATTAGATATATTTAATATTTCAATCGTGCAAACATCGCTCTTAATTCTTATACCGCTCCAAATTACAAACTATGTTTTATAAAAAACAGGACATTATATATTACATCACATCTGTGCATTGTATATATGCCATAACTCATCAAAACTTTTCTGACATTTAACTTACTGAGTCTGTTGAATTCTACTGATTATTATTGTGTGAACATATGTTTGAAATGTAATAAATTGTAACCAATAGTTTGCCTCTAATATCGTATTTTATAGACATGTAGAGTTTGTTTTAAAAATCTCTGCTGGTTTATCTCAAACAATGTATATAATTACCATGAAATGTTTGACCATCATTCAGAAAGGCGATTTCCTTTACAAAAAAGGAAAGAGAAAAGTCCAGGAAGTGACACAATCACAAACCGCAGCCCTTCCCAGACCCCAGGAGGATCAGAAAACCGACAAATCTAAACAAGCACAAACCGAACAAACGTACGATAAGCACTAAGATTAGCTCTCTCTTCCCCAAGCGAGGTAATCGCAAGACTAAAAGGACTGAAAAACACAAGAACAAAATGACACACGGAAAGACATACAACAAATCGCCTCGTAGAATAAACCACAAAGCAACAAAGAGTAAGACCAACACCGGGACCACCGCCCCAGAACGGTCTGCAGAGCAAACCACCGGGGTGGGGGGGGGTTAAAGCACTTTTACAGCTAGCTAACTTCACCCAGGGTCCTGATGCTACTCTTAATACAGAAATACATAAAAATCCGGCTCGCACAAAGGCCCCAAACCAAGCCAACGCACCAAAGCGAAAACACAAAAACCAAATTAATCACTTTAATAAACAAAGACGCACTCATGGCCAACTCCACCGCACGCCAGAGCAAATGAAAACCAACACCGAACCACGGCGGGCCAAGCCAAAGACATATCGTCAAGCCCCAACACACCGGTTAAAGTTCCACGAAGAGGCCGCCACCGAGTCCGAGGCCCGAACCGCCGTCGTCAAATTAAAGAGTGAAGCACAGCCACCAACAACGACTTGGCCGAAACCTTTTGAATGCTGTTGAAATGTTTGCTTGCTTATTTACAACATAGTTTGGTCCAAGTTTCACAATTACAATTGACTCTCGTTATCTCGAATTCGCTTATCTCGTATAACTGCTTATCTCGAAGTGAAATTTGGTCTCTGTTTAAACATAAAAGTCTTACAACAGGTAACAAAATATTGTGGAAAAGAGGAAAAATTGCAGTTTCTTCTTTTTCCACAATAGTTTGAATATATCCAAGTTCCTCTTTTCCCAAATAGTTTGAATATACCCCAGCTCCAGGAGTAAAATTGTATATTCATTTGTGAAATATGGTTGTTCAATTTATGATTTCCTCATTTCTACAAATCTGATATGTTGAAGTATTTCAAAGAGTCAGTTGGACTTCGCGATGGCAAGAGTCGACTGTATATACTGTTAGTCATGATCATTAGCTTTCGACATAGTCTTTATAAGCATTGCTATTCCCATTTAGTTTGTCGGCATTGCTATTCCCATTTAGTTTACCGGCATTGCTATTCCCATTTAGTTTACCGGCATTGCTATTCCCATTTAGTTTACCGGCAGTGCTATTTTCATTTAGTTAGTTGTCAGGGTCCATTTGTTCAAAACTTAAAGAAGCTGTTAGCTAACGTGACGATAAATTTTCTATCTTGAAATATGACAAGTACAATTGACATTTTTGCTGAAAATGTAAGAAGCTTTTGCGTTGCAAAAGATACTTATATTTTTAAGGAATAATATCAATGTGTTTGAAAAAAACTTAGATACAACAGAATCTATGTTTATCTAATGGTACGGTTTCTACCAAAATTTATGTTAAACGGGACGATTTTGATTTTGATATAGTCAGTTTCCCTTTTCCGGATGGCGATATCCCCCGGCGTACCTCATATGGGGTATATGTTTGTATATCTCAGCTTATTAAATTCGCCAGGGCCCATTCAAATCTTAGTGACTTTAACTGTTGTAACAAAGCCCTTACTACCAAATTTCTTTGGCAGGGCTATCGTTATTTTAAATTTCGTTAGGCGTTTTCGAAATTTATCGCAGACACAGTTCTTTAGTAGAAAAATATAACGTCAGTCTGAAAACACTTCTGCAACAAGATATATCGGAACCAGAATTTTACGCTGTCTTAGTGTACAGAGTTAGAAAAATTGTAGGAAAATCTAACATTTTGGAGCAATTCAGAAACATAATTAACCGTTATAAAAGAATTGGCTATAGCCTGGATATTATGCGACAGACTGCATGCCTAATTATCAACCCAATCTTTGTTGAATGCTATGCATTACTCTTTAATTGCACGACGGCAGTTCGGGCCTCAGACTCAATAACGGCCTCTTCGTAAAACTTTAACTAGTGGGTTGGGGCTTGACGATATGTCTTTGGCTTGGCCCGCCGTTGTTCAACTATTGGTTTTCATTTACTCTGGCACACAGTAGAGTTAGTCATGAGTACTCGTCTTTGTTTATCATAGTCATTAATTTGATTTTTATGTTTTCGATTTGATGCATTGACTGAGTCGGGAGCCTTTATGCGAACCGAATTAGTTTGTATTTATGTATTAAGGTTAGCATCGAGACTCAGGGTGAAGTTGGCCGTCTGTAAAAGTGCTTTAAAACCCCCGATGGTTTATTCTACTGACCGTTCTAAGGCAGTGGTTCTGGTGCTAATCTTACTCTCTCTTTGTTGCTTTGTGTTTTTTTCTACGAGGCGATTTATTTTAAGTTTTGCCTTGTGTTATATTGTTCTTGCGTTTTTCAGTCCTTTTAGCATTGCGATTACCTCACTTGAGACAGCTAATCTTAGTGCTTTTAATGCGTTTGTTCGATTTGCGCGTGTATAGTTTTGTCTGTTTCCTCTTCCTCGGTGTCTGGGAAGGGCTGCGGCTTGTGATTGTGGTACCCCCTCCCCCACACCCCCAACCCCCGGGCTTTTCTATTACCTTTTTGGTCACAAACGAGCTCGTTAAGTTGATGATGCTTGAACAACTGAGCCAAATTTGCTAAATTAACAGATTATTAGAAGGCTTGCAATCTTAGAGGCTGTTTATATTAGTATTATGAACATGACATACCTATTTAAGACCATATTAATACAGTCGACTCCCGTTATCTCGAATTCCAAGGGACTCACTGAAACACTTCGAGATATCCGTACTTCGACATATCAGAGTTGAGAGATTGAGTAAAACAATAAATTGAACAACCACATTTAACAGATGACTATGTAATTTGACTCCTGAAATTGTATATAAAATAATGTGGAAAAGAGGAGAAATTGCAATTTCTCCTCTTTTCCACATTATTTTGTTACCTGTTGTCATAGTTTCATGTTAAAACAGGGACCAGATTTTCACTTCGAGATAAGCGGTAATTCGAAATAAGCGAGTTCGAGATAACGAGGTTCGACTGTATCTTTATATCGGTTTAAGACCAACTGTTGCATGACCCTAAGGTTGCTGCGATCACTGCAGAAGTAAAATGTATTTATATACGAACGAAGAAAATTTCCCGCTGTAAAACTCAGATTTTACCATTCAGCTTACTAAACCATTGTTCGGCTGATCAAACATGCGTTTACACTGTAGTCAAGCGCTCAGACCGTTTGACCCTGATGATGAAGACTGACGGCTCCGAGCCTAGTTCAAAGCATCGCCGAGTATCATATTTGTGTTCACCCAGCAATAAATGGGTACTCTACTTCGGAAGGAGGCTACAGGCAGAGACAAAATACGAAATAGAGTATTAAGCCCAATCTTTTATATACTGTGCCCCAGACAAGGTAAGCTCCAACTCACACCACATTTGGTCAGAAGACTATTGGACATCCTTGCCATTACCGTTTATTAAACTATGATTTTTTGCAGCTATTCATGGAAAGGCTTGGTCCTAATGTGATTGAAAATGAAATATGTAACAGTGCCCTTGGACACAAAAAAACGAAGTCTCGGTTTTATAGTGACAATTCATATGATGGCAATCTAATGCTTAAGAGGGCAAATAAGAAAAAAAAAAAACAAAAAAAAAAAAACAAAAAAAACGCTAAAGATAAAAAAAAAAAACAGCAAGCTGGCTTCTTGGTGCCTACTTGTCAAAACATGTTTTAAAACTTGGCGGTTATCAATGCATTAAAAACAGTACGTGATATATGACCCCGCTTTCTGAATGATATAAATAGCATGATTGTGTATGCAAAAGCTCTGAGAAAACCATGTTGATGGAACGACACACCTGAGGATTGAAAACAGTTTCCCTTATTATAAAATATAGTAAAATTGCTGTAACTTGAAGACCTATGGCTTGTTTACAGTGGCTGATTGCATTTCGCTTTTGAGTCGCTGGGAAAGTCTTCCAATAGTTAAAAAAAAAAAAAAAAAAAATATTTAGGAATATTGTACTGGAATTTCTGAGTTTATTATGAAAATGTATGTTGTGTGTACTCATTAGAATTGCCTAAGGTGAAATTCTAAATTCCCGATAACCATTATATCACAAACGATCGAAAAGACTTCCCTAAAGTATCCACATATGCCTCCTGATCTGGTGCTATGATTAACCTTTAGTGGCTCGAACTCATTACGAAAACACGCCTATTCAAATATATAGTAAATTTCAGCACCAAAAAAAAGCAAGTTTTCAAATAAAAAAAATCTGATATTTTTTCATATTTCCCCTCAAAACATAGATTGTGGGTACTCGTTAGTACCCATCTATGTTTTGAGCAAAAATAGGAAAAATCATGTATACCCCTGTAAATCCCAGTTTTACTATATAAAAGTGGGGTTTAAGGGGGTCAAAATTATATAGGTATTTTTCCGTGATGTACCCATGTCTAGAAAAAATTTCCATCGTCCGAAGACGTTCAACGTATTAAAGTTTGACTGTACAAAATTTAAAATACTATTTATAGCAACTAAATAGACAGTGGTATTTGATTGTTTTTAACTGAAGTTCATCTGAATACATTTATCTATCATTTGTTCAATGTTATCACTATAGAGCTTCCAAATTCAGTAGTGGATCAATATAGAAACGCATGACCTAAATTTACAGAAGTTGTTCACACAAAATAACTATGTAGCAGCTTAAAGTTCTGATCTTCATATTTGCTTCATTTTTGCTTCAAGTTGTCTCCATCTAGCAACAACGTCATGAACTAATGGCGCCTTAGAATGGTAGATGTACATATCACTGTTTATCAATAAATCCCTCTTTACAGCGTAAGCTTTTTATCTTACCATTATTTGTAAGTTAATTAAATGAAAATCTAAAAGGTTGCCTTTGCATGCAAAGAACACACGAAAGAATGAAAATAGGGAAATCAATTTTTCAGTCTCTTCCATGCTGTGGACAAAAGAAAAAGCATACTTGAGTAAGGGTACATGTGTTTCATGTACTATGACAATGTGTTGTATCACACGAAAGTTGTGCTATCTTGCATACTTTATGGTATAGTGTGTTGATATTTTTAGCTCACCTGAACTATGCTCAGGATTAGCTATTGTGATCACTTTGCGTCCGTCGTCCGTCCGTCCGTGCGTCCATCCGTTAACATTTTCAAACGACTTCTCCTCTGAAGCCGTTGAGCCAATTTTGCTCAAATTTCATATGGAGCCTTTTTAGGTTGTGGGAACGAAAGATTGCTAAAACAGTCATTGTCCGTTGACCAAGATGGCAGCCATGCCCATATATGGTAAAAACCTTTAAAAATCTTCTTCTCCAGAACCAAGGATGCCTTGGGGCTGAATCTTTGCACAAATTATCGGGAACGAGAGATCTACCAAAACTATTAAAATAATTGTTGTATATTGACGTTTGACCTTCTTTACGACGAGGTCAAGTTTGCTTCCCTATGCCTTTGTATGGGCACCATATATTTGTATGGGAAAAATGTTTGGAATTTCAAAAGACGTCTCCTCTGAAGCCTCTGGGCCAATAATGCTCAAATTTCATTTGAAGCCTCCTTAGGTTGGGGAAACGAAAGATTGCTAAAATGGTTGCGTTCCATTAACCAAGATGGCTGCCATGCCCATATATGTTAAAAACCTTTAAAAATATTCTTCTCCAGAACAGAGGATGCCTTGGGGCTGAATCTTTGTACCAATTACAAGAGATGAAAGGTCTACCAAAATTGCTAAAGTGATGGTCGTACATCGACATTTGACCTTTTTACGGCGAGGTCAAGTTTGCTTCCCTGTGCATTTGTATAGGCACCATACACTCATATGTGAAAAATGTTTAGAATTTCAAACGACTTCTCCTCTGAAGTCTCTGGGCTAATGTTGCTCAAATTTCAATGGAGCCTCTTTAGGTTGGGGGAACGAAAGATTGCTATAATGGTCGCGGTCCATTGACAAAGATGGCCGACATACCCATATATAGTAAAAACCTTTACGAATCTTCTTCTCCAGAACAGAGGATGCCTTGGGGCCGAGTCTTTGCATAAATCATCAGGGACGGGAGGTCTAACAAAGTTGCTAAAATGATGGTCGTACATTAACGTTTGACCTTTTCACGGCGAGGTCAAGTTTACTTCCCTGTGCATTTGTATGGGCACCATACATTTGTATGGGAAAATGTTTAGAATTTCAAACGACGTCTCCTCTGAAGCCTCTGGGCCAATGTTGCTCAAATTTTATATGGAGCCTCCTTTTGTTGGGGGAACAAAAGGTTGCTAAAATGGTCACGGTCCATTGACCAAGATGGCTGCCATGCCCATATATGGTAAAAGCCTTTAAAAATCTTCCTCTCCAGAACCAAATAAGCCCTGGGGCCTTGTCTTTGCACAAATGCTCTGGGACAGGAGATCTACCAAAATTGCTAAAATGATGGTCCTATGTTGACGTTTGATGTTTTTACGGCAGGGTCAAATTTTCTTCCCCACGCATTTGTATAGGCCCTATACATTTATATAGGAAAAATGTTGAGAATTCGTATTTTGGACATCTCCTCTAAAATCCAGTTGAATCGAAACTTGATGATGAGCATAAGGGTGCTTATGAGACACAAAACAGCTAAATGAGCCGATAGAAAATCCAAGATGGCCACCACAGCCGCCATCTTGAAAATCAGTTTTCGACATCTCTTCTCAAACCTTAGATCGCTTTGAGCCGAAACTTGCTCTTTAGCAAAAGGATAACTTCGGGATCGAAACAAACCAAACTTGTGTCGATCGAAAATCCAAGATGGCCGCAATGGTTCTGCTCCATTGAACAAGATGGCCGCCAGAGCTAAAAATTAGAAAATCTTCAAATGACATCTCATCCTTGGCTAATGACCTAATTTCAAAATATTTGCACAGAAGTGTTACACCAATGGTCCTCAACCAAAATTACCAAAATGGCTCCGCTTGGCTGAACAAAATGGCGGCCAGAGCTAAACATAGAAAAACCTTTAAAAGACATCTCCTCGCAGCAAGTGTCCTGATTTCAAAGTAATTTCATAGAAATGTTCCTCTTATCCCCCTTTTCCAAAATTGCTAAATAAGTTCTGCTCTGCTGAACAAAATGGCCACCAGAGCTAAAATAGAAAAAAAAAAACCTTTAAACATCTCCTCCTTGGCCAGTGGCCTGATTTCAAAATGATTTCACAGAAATGTTCCTCTTATCCCCCTGTTACCAAAATTGCCAAAATGGTTCTGCTCTGCCGAACAAAATGGCCACCAGAGCTAAAAATAGAAAAACATCTCCGTGGCCAGTGGCAAGATTTCAAAATAATTTCACATCAATGTTCCTCCTATGACCCTTTGCCAAAATTGCTAAATTCGTTCTACTCTGCTGAACAAAATGATTGCCAGAGCCAAAAATAGAAAAAAAAAAACTTTAAAGGACAGGATATGTAGATGAACTAAATTAAATGACTTCTGAAAAGTGTCTTTTTTACTTACGGCGTTTTTAAAATTTCAGCATTTTAACCTTGTCAGCAAGATATCTAAAAAACTGTTTAAGCCATTGCCTTGTCATAAGTTTCAATATTTGACAGTATTGGAAAAATGTTGCATGCCATCTGCATATCTGCAGTGGCGGTTTCACTCAGGTGAGCGGGTTGTGGCCCGTGGGCCTCTTGTTGTTTGTATATTGGTATATATTATTCGCTCTTCTCATATATGTATGTTGTGTTAGGCAAATGGGCACGCTGTGCCTTATGCTGAATAAAGATTGTTTGATTCATATACAGCACTGAGAATAGACCCAGTGTTCCGAAAGGAAGTAAAAAATATATAATCTGCTTCAAGGTTAAGTACGGAGGGACGGTTTACGGCTGCCATACGGCACTTTACGCCAGTTGCAGAGTAGAAAAACAGAATCTAAAAGTCTGCCCTTTATAACATGGGACACAGGAAAGAACGAAAATCGGTAGCTCGTTTTTTCTTTTTATTCTCTTCATAGTGTGTGAGGTTACAAAGCTAATGTATGAATGACGGTATTGTACATGTTCTCTCTACCACTGCTCGCTGTCTGCTTGCGCAGTGTCTGTGCTCATAAACCATAACAGCGTAAGTATTAGCTAACGGAAGGGAAATAACCTTACGTATTAATGGTAAACGCTTATGCTAATTGCTTGCCTTGAATCAATATTCTGTTATCTCATGAAACTCAGTATTAAACAGTTTTTTGATGTTGCACGGTCGTAATAATTATGTAAACACTCATACATACAGTATATACCCCCCGCTTCGCTACTTTGAAATATTTGACGGTTTCATGAGAAAATAGCCATTATAACATATGCGAACAGCTAAGGTTCAGGCGAGACTGCGCATCCATCCGCGCAGTCTCGCCAGAACCTATGCTGTTCGACCACGTAAGCGGTAGAGCAAGGGGAAACTACAGCCGAAGAACTAGACATGTTGCCTCGATAAAGGGCCGAGCCTGCGCACTGAAATGTTGATCCAACGGAAAGTCCGAAGACCTTTTTCCTCGTTCCGCGGCTTATTTGATATCATCCTCGTTTGTTATTCATCTCCGACTCTTCTCTTTTATTTAATCTAAAATCATACTCGTGAAAATAACCCGAGCTCCAGTAAGAATTGCATTGTTATATTATTTTACCTGAGAAAGCATTTAAGTATAATTTATGTCACATGTATTTTTACTACTAACATCTGGGATAATTTTAAAACAGTTTTACATTTATGAGTTGTGCATTCCATTATACTAGCTAAGGTAGGAGGGAAACACGTAATATAGCTAACAGTCTAACATATTCTAAGGGCATTGACTGTCAAATTCATTTACGATTGCTACGATGCTCACAATGTATTACAAAGTCAAACCGCATGTAATGCATTATTAGTCTCAGGCACCCTTTTTAACATAATAAAATATAGATCAATATGTTCAAGAAGATTTATACCTGGCCTAACCCGTGTATGGTTATGCTCACCATATATTCTAATATTTTGTTCTTTTGCTCTGACTTTCATTTTACAGCCGAAGGAACAAGCAAAACGGTGGTATGCTGTTGTTTTCTTCTGAAAATCAACATCTTGAGTTTAGATACCGTATTCGTCCTATTTACCGCACTGTACGTTTAAGATTTTCAAAATTACTGAAAAGAAATGCAGTAAAAGATCTTCCTAATAAGGGCACACTTAAAAGGAACAGGAGAAAAAGGACTCCCTGAGGGGCGTGTTTGATGTTGCTTATGTGATATGTGTTCTGATTTTCTCTATAAAAACATACGTTGTGGGCACTCATTTGAATTACCTCGTAAAGTTTGTAAATCCATATGTTGTGGATACTCATTTGAATTGCATCGACAAGTCGATGCAATTCAAATGGGTACCCACAACATATGGTATTATAAAGAAATAGATAATATTACATGGACTGCAATCTGTAGACTAAGCAATTGCTTGGCTGTGCGCTTACGAGGGCTGTTCAAAAATAACGTGGACTTTTGCTCTGACAGGAAATTCTTTCGACAAAGAAAAACAAAAATTATATGACATAAAACGGCTGTTTTTCTTCTTTTCTCTGTGTAAATTTCAAACAATTCGCACATGTAATTAAAAAGATATCGTTCATCCAAGCTAGTACTATTCGCCGTCTCGGAGCACGGCAAGCGTCCCACGGCGACGTCGCCGACGTCATTTGTTTCGCCGGATCTCGCTGGCGTAAGTACACAATTTCACTTCTTCTCAAAGTATTCCCCACGGTGCAGAATGCATCGGCGGTGGCGCTGTACCCACTGGTCAAACATGTTCTCGTACCACTGCTCGTCGAACTGACTCACGATCGTTTTTACCGCAACCCTCAAACCCGAAAGACTCTTGAATTTTCTCGTATAGGGGTGAGTGCGGTAATAAGGTCGAATACGGTACGTTATTTTTACATATCAGCATGAAAACAAAAGATGCCAACTACATAGATTGATTATAATACATTTAATTCTGTGTTGCTGAATTTCCAAGCCGGTAGCAAAACTTTCGAAAACTTCCCAAAACAGCACTCCTATACGATGGTGACGGGACTATATACTCTCATCACGAAAACACGCCTATATAATTTCGACCCCCTTAAACCCAACTTTATATAATAAAACTGGGGTTTACAGGGGTATACATTATTTTTCTTATTTTTGATCAAGAACATAGATTGTGGGTACTCGTTAGACCCGCCTCGTCGAGGCGGTTCTAACGAGTTCACACAATCTGTTTTGAGCACAAATCTGAAAAATATCAGAATTTTTTATCTGAAAATTTTCATTTTTTGGTGGTAAAATCAATATATTTGACTAGGCGTGTTTTCGTAATGCGGAGTTTCCTGCCGAGGATAAGCAAAACAAATAAACATATCACTGCTGAATAAAGGTGAAAACATTATTTATTTATTTTTTTTTTTTTTTTTTTTTTTTTTTTCGCAGAGAATCTTTTCTCGATTTCGACACACTTTGCATGCACAGAAAGTCTTCCAAATGTAATTGCGAATCAACAGGAGAGCTACGTCGTAATAACGTTGTTTCGACGTCATGAGGTTGCAGCAACGTAGAAACGAGGTTAGTTTGACGTTGTGTATTTACTGGGTGACGTCTATCATCAAGCATTTTAAATGACTGTTTCATATTATTTACAACATTAGTCTAAACTTCGCGACAATTCTGTCATAGGTTTAATAGCTGTAAAATGCATATTTTGGTTTCGTCTTGCTCACCAACCAGTAAATAAAAAAAAGACCTTGATTACATCACGAAAACATGCCTATATAAAATTGACCCCCTTAAACCCCACTTTTATATAGTAAAACTGGGGTTTACAGGGGTATACATTATTTTTCTTATCTCTGCTCAAAAACATAGATTGTGGGTACTCGTTAGAACCGCCTCACCGAGGTGGTTCTAACGAGTACCCACAATCTATGTTTTGAGCAGAAATATGAAAAATATCAGAATTTTTTATCTGGAAATTTTCCCGTTTTTGGTTGTAAAATTTTCAATATATTTGAATAGGCGTGTTTTCGTAATGCCGGGTTTTGTCTTTTCTTCATTATAGGCATTATTTGTGATTCCTGGATTACCACTGTAGAAGCTGAGAGCAAGAGTTGGGATCTCGTAAAGCTAGCTGAAACCCCCATCCCCTTCTCCCAGTAATATATTACTGACCATTCCAAGGCGGACCTTTCATTGTAATACTTTTTGGTACATTTCCTGTAGTATTTGGCTTACAAATGGTTTCTTTTAACAAATATATAAGATAAAGATATGTTCAGTTAAGTTTGGGTAACAGAGATGTCACGTTTTTTAGGAAAGAGCTGCCAGCTCTGCTTGCCATCTGTTCTTTTTGGGTTGTTTTAATTGTATTTGTCTGCATTTCCCTTCGATATTAAGAACTTAATGAAGATCTATATTTATCAGTCTCTACCTTTACTTGTTTAGTTTCCATAGCACCAGATATAGATTGAATGATATGATTATAACAATACCAAAGAGAACTTCATCGGAAGAAGAACGCAGCTACGAAGAGAGACTGCAACAGAAGTGTTGCCTTGGAACTGTCATTCACCCTTTCAAACCTGTGTTTCTGAAATAAACTTTTCCATCTCTGCATTTGGACACAGTCATTGTTGCGAATAGGGATGCAAATACATCACTAAAACATGCCTATATAATTTTGACCCCCTTAAACCCCACTTTTATATAGTAAAACTGGGGTTTACAGGGGTATACATTATTTTTCTTATTTCTGCTCAAAAACATAGATAGTGGGTACTCGTTAGAACCGCCTCTGCGAGGCGGTTCTAACGAGTACCCACAATCTATGTTTTGAGCAGAAATATGAAAAATATTTAAAGTTTTTGTCTGAAAATTTTCAATTTTTCGGTGATTACTTTTTCAGTAAATTTGAATAGGCATATTTTCGTAATACAAATCAAGAACAAAATGGCAAATGAGTCGTCTCATCTGGATCTACACTGTTTGAAAATGTATCTGTATAAGTCTACAGGACTTAAAATGTTAAACGAACTACTGGGGTTTAAACCTAGCTTCATTCTTAGTGTTTCACTGTACTGTTTCAGTAATGAGGTAGAGGACCTAACGCGGAACGAACACGTTTTCGTAATTTTCGGTGGTATCAGAATTAAGGGCGATACGTCGATCGCTTAAAATAGTTAAAGATTCCTGTAGTTGCTTTTACTAAACGTTCTAAGGCGGCCCCTGTGTTAAAGTGTCATTTTGTTTGTATATAGAAATAGAATGGAAGGCAATGATCAGGAATCGATACAGTTAACTAACACCTTCCGTTCCAAGACACCAAAGGGAAAGAAAGACGTTATAAGGCAATGACACCACAATCAAAACACTACAAGCAGAGAGCCAAAAGGAGAGTTTCTTTCCCCAACATTAGCCAAACGTCACTCCAAACTAAAAATCCACCAGGACATATATTAAAAAAAAATGAGAAAAGTCCAGGGAATGCCACAATCTCAAGCCGCAGCCCGTCCCAGACACGAAGAGGAAGCGGAAACAGACAAAACGAAACAAGCGCAAATCGAACAAACGTACGAAAAGCACTAAGATTAGCTCTCTCTTCCCCAAGCGAGGTAATTGCAATGCTAAAAGGACTGAAAAGTACAAGAACAAAGTAACACAAGGCAACTAAAAACAAATCGCCTCGTAGAGTAAACTACAAAGCAACAAAGAGTGAGACTAACACCGGGATTCCCGCCTAAGAATGGCCAGTAGAAATAGGAAACCACAGCAGAATCATCGCCTTGGAACGGTCAATAAAAATGTAACGGTGCGGGGGAGGGGGAGGGGGGAGCGGAGGGGAGGGGGCTTAAATCAATTTTACGTGTCCACAACCCTCGCCCTTAGTTCTGCCGTGGTATACGCAAGACATTTGTTCAGTCCGCTTGAAGGAATGCAACATCTCCGAGAACATAAAAATCAAACAATTACAGAGGTGAAACAACGATGAGGAATTGACAGCAAGAAAAAAATGAAATGCTGAAGCAAACGAAAATAAGCAGTTGCACTCCGTTAGGCCTGACCAGAGCCAGAGCATCAGGCACCAACCGACTTACTTAAAAGTCTTTAGGCCGGTGCCGTAATAGAGACTGAGGCCCGACCCGCCGGCGTGCAAGCAAAAGAGAAGCAAAGTTATTAACCGTGATTGGGTTTACTACGATGCATGCAGTCTGTGGTATGTCGGTTGTTTCAACTAGGCCGTTGTGACTTGTTTGTTCCTCCTTTCGGTGACTCGGAGAAGATTTGCACCCTGGATAATTCCATTATATTTTTAAAGGCACTAAACATCGCCCTTAATTCTGATACAGCGTCAGATATGCATAATCGTTCAGTCCGCATAATGATTATCTATATGATCAGCTGGGCCCAGTTGTTCAAGGCGTCGTTAGCTTAACGAGCTCGTTAAGGGTCATTTCGTTAACTGTTTTAGCGGATTCAATACACAATATTCTGATATTTTTTGCTGAAAAAATGGCGAAAGCTACTCACATTTTTTCAGCAAAAAATTTCAGTATATTTGCGTATCACTTGATTTAAATTTTAACGAATCGTTAACTAATGACATCGTTAGCTTTGAACAACTGGGCCCTGGTCAATAAAGAAAGAAACATACAAATTAAATTCTCAGCACTATGAAACACAGAGGAGAGTTCGACTGCAAACGAAGTTAGAACAAACGACTGTCGGAAATATATTAACGTTTAGCTCGACTACAGACGAGAAAGAAAAAGCAGGGCCCAGTTGTTCAAAACTAACGATGTCGTTAGTTAACGTATCGTTAAAACTTTGATTATTTAATATGACATATACTCTTATACTTTTGCTGAAGAAATGTGAGTAGCTTTTGCATTTGAATTCTACAGAGTACACTCAACATACCATTATTTTATAGAATATTGAAAAAACATCCTTAAATTTTCCCCTTTTGCCTCCTGTCTGACCTGACGCCGCTATGTTTAACTCGTGGCCCTAAAGATGTTAGAGCCATTGAAATTTGATTTTATCTCAACGTTCAAACATTTTATCATCTAAACTTACTTTCACTGCCTGAAGTAAGGTATCCCATATTTCTACGGTGGGTTCGCATCAGATTTAAGGATGAGGTTTTGTGCGCATAGAATTGATTTTAGTCCCCAGTAGTCCCCATTAGTTTTTCTACTGACCATTCCAAGGCGGTTCCTTTTGTTGCAGTTCTTCTTTCTTTCTGTTTGCATTCGTGTGTGGCGTTTGCTTTGTTATTATTTTTTTTACATCACGAAAACATGCCTATATAATTTTGACCCCCTTAAACCCCACTTTTACATGTATAAAGTAAAACTTGGTTTTACAGGGGTATACATTATTTTTCTTATTTCTGCTCAAAAACATAGATTGTGGGTACTCGTTAGAACTGCCTCGTCGATCTATGTTTTGTGCAGATATATTAAAAAATATCAGAATTTTTTATCTAAATTGTTTTCTTTTTTGTTTGTAAAATTTACAATGTATTTGAATAGGCGTGATTTTGTAATGACCTGTCACCTTCTTTCCTGTTGTTATATTTCCTGGGCTTTTTTCACTTGTATATATTATCAGTGTTTATATTTGTGTTGATGTTTGACGGCTAGATTGTCATACTAAGTTGTAATAGGAACTTTGCCACACTAAAACCCAAATTCAGACATCCACTGAAGGGAAGTCTATTGTAGATGATAATGAATCACAGTGCAGTTTGAATTTTTAATTTTCTTGGAATCATAAATAGAAAGGAAGGCAATGATCAGGAATCGCTACAATTACCCCACACCTCCCATCAAAGACATCAAAAGGAAAGAAACAGAAACACTTGAAATAACTGGACCCTAATGGAAACATCACTAGCAGAAAGCCAAACGGACAGTCACTTTCCCACGGGTTTCATAAAACCCGTTCTGGTATGATGAAAACTGAGTTTCGTTTAAGCCGAACTTAGGGAACGTATGGAGCCCTGCAAACTACACTAGCATCATTCAAGGGGTCTCAATAAAACCGACCTACGTTCTTTCAGGTGTTCTTTATATCTTCAGGAAAGTTATTGATCTACTAAGAAATATATTATTTCTATGATTGTCTAATTCTGAAACTTCGAGTGTTCTCTCTTTTAACAAATGAATAAAACACAAAATTATACGATCATATGAATGGCAAAGTAATTGAGACCAATACTATTACTGTACCTATATTTACATGTAAATATATAATTCAACGAACCAGAGACAAGACGTTTATCTCTAATGGTATGTTTTATGTGACAACTATTGTTTTCCCCTAGTTGTGCATAACTGGCATGAATTACTTTTTCTAATATACGACAGTGCTCCCAGATACGCACAACATTAACATTGCGATGGATCGCGTGGTTTACAGCGTCTCAAAAGCAGATTTATGACAGCAGCAACAGCAACAAAAGCAAATTGTGGGGTTCCTTTTCCCTTAAAGGCTCCATATTCCTCAAAGCTAGACTTATTTTATCCACGAAATGATTATTAAATTAATATATGGTATTAATACGATCATAAAATGTGGCATCTTAACGCCTGTAAAATCTCAGTTAGTCTCTCGTTTTTGAACTGGATAAAAATAAAATGACTTTTTATCACATCTTTGAATTAATGCTGGTAACTTTAATTCAGAGACACGATAAAAACAAATCATTTCATTTTTGGTCAAGTTCAAGAACGAGTGACTAACTGAAATATTACAAGCTGTTAGGTGCCACATTTTATGATAATATATCAATTTGTGAAAAACAAACTTTCTTGGATAAAACAATGTCTATTTTTGAGGAATATGGAGCCTTTAATATTTTTAATTTCTTTATGAATTAACATTAATACCGTCATTCCCAAACTCTATCTGAAAGTCTTAATAATGTGCAATTTATTGATAAAAAAGCATTTCATACCACTTGACACAATACTTTATATCAATACAACAAATGAACATGTAAATATGGCTCATCAATGTGGACTGTGGCTTAAATCGTAAACAGACAATGTAGACACAGATCAACTTCAGCTTCAAGGTTTTTAAAACAATGTATTACCTGCAACAAGTGGGATACTATAAAACGTGTTTGTGCAAAACGTGAAGGACCTGTTGCGCTTATAGAGCTGTGTCTTTATTGTATTTGCTTATACTGCGCTGACCCCTAATATCAGGACACTTGACCTTGAACTCCTCTCCTTACCATTCTTGTTCCAAACTTTTGACAAATCCATTTATTACAGTCTGGGCCCAGTTGTTCAAAGCTAACGATGTCGTTAGTTAACGATTCGTTAAAATTTACATCGAATGATACGCAAATATGCTGAAATTTTTTGCTGAAAAAATGTGAGTAGCTTTTGCAGCGCAGAATTTTGTATGTTGAATCCGCTATAACAGTTAACGTAATGACCCTTAACGAGCTCGTTAAGCTAACGACGCTTTGAACAACTGAGCCCTGATGTATATAAACACCGTTGAATCGGGGGCAAATAGTGCAGACCTTGATCAGACATCGCGTTCTGCGGCGGATGATGTGGATCTTCACTGCTTGCCCAGGAGTGTCTGCCCTAATCTTAGGATGAGCATTGTTATGTAAAATTTCATTTGCGCTCAATACAGCTCAAATACACAAGTTATAGGTTCACTTTTATTTCATTTATCCTCACAGGTCACGTCTAATAAATCTCATTCTTCCTTCTTATAAATACTGGCAAATGTGAGTGTTATCTGTCTGTCTGTTTTTGATATATCAAAGCGGCACAGGCCTGCAAATAAAAATCAAGTGTTTGTCATTTAGGATAGAACAATCTGGTTTTACCTACTTAAGAACAAGTCAATTTAACCCTTGTCATGCTGAATAAATTAAGATGCCACGCCCACTTCTAATTTCCAGCCAATTAGATTACTTGATCCGGGATTTTGATAGAAATTCACATATTTAATGACAAACAGTTCAGATTCAGATCAGACAGCTTCTTCAGAAGCCAACTGATCTGGATCTATACTGTTTGCTAAGACAGGGCTTGTCGTGTTCAGTAAGAGAAGGGTTAATATCTCAACGAGAAAAAAAAATAAAATAAAATAAATAAATAAATAAAAAAAAAAAAACAAAAAAAAACAACAGAATTATAAAAGAAAAAAGTGTGTGCTTCTAGCGTCTAGATGACCGATTGGTTAGCACTCCAGACCGGTCACGAGGTCCCGGGTTCGAATCCGACTGGAGGCGGAATTCAGCTGATGACTGTACGTCACTGTAATACACAGAGCCGTTCATAATCGCCCTTCTATCGTCTCGATATGACTTGAATAATGTTGAAAGGAATGAAAAACACCCTTCTTTACTAAACTAAGCTGAATCCATTTACTTAAATCAAACCATTATGAAAACGCGCCTATTCAAATATATTGAAAATGTCACCACCAAAAATTGAAATTTTTCAGATAGAAATTCTGATATTTTTCAAAGGGGCTCTAACACGGTATAAGAAATTTACATTGGTTTCTGCCCAAGCTTGGAATTGGATGAAATTCTGCACAATGGTTGCCTAGGGTATAACACTGATGATCATGAGGCATTGGCTTTTAAATGTAGTTCCATTGTAAATTTATCGTGTTTTGTATGCGGCCACTACCAAATCAGGGGGTGCCCTAATATTAACCTTCGTACAGTAAACAGGATTTCATTTTTCAGATGCTGGAATGTTTTATTAAGGCCATCATTAGTACAAGTTTTGATACTATGGATGGCTTCATGTACTTAGCAATAGTGTTCGAGCAATAGCGTAAGTTGAACGGTAGCCCTATATTTCAGCTGCAGGTTATGTATTTATCCAGATATTATCTGCAATTTTACCATGTTACGATTCTTGTCAAGACACCATTTCAGCATAAAAAATTTCCATGTGTATTAGAAATAAACACATGAAATTTCATAAAAATTGAAGACCGGTAACATGTTGTTTGAACAGCCTGAATACATACAGTCCTGAGTCGGCAAAATAAAAAATTACCCAATACTCATGTATAAGTAGTATCGTGTAAAGTCAACTTATCAATAGCTTTCAATTTGGATTACCATGTTATAGTATGATTTGTATAAGCAGTTGATACCATAATTGTACATATTCATTTATAACCAGTTGACTGAATTGCACCTTGTTGAACACCATGTCCAAAATAAAAACTTTTCGTTTACATGATCTGGACCATGCAGACACTAAGTCCAAGTTCTCTGTATCTGTATATATAGGATTCCACTTCAAATACTTGACTGTGGAAGTATTTATCAGATAATAAAAAGCAGATAGCAGTCTTGTAACTGATGATGATGATTATGAAACCTGGGTCTAGCTTTTAAGTTACTCATTCAGGCAGATAGGCATGGTGGGCACAACTTGCTTACCAAGAATTTAAGTGTAAGAACTAAAACAAAACTTGAATACTAAAAGCCTCCTTTCAAAACGTATTACAACACCAAAAACAGAGACAATGTGAAAACAGAATTAATTAAATACCATAGAACTGCCAGCAACCAAATGAATGAAAACTGTTCAAAAACTCTTCAATACATCCTTTAGATTCACATTAAGACCACACAAGTTAGCTGTTTTAAACTCCTGTGTTAATTAACATATGGCGGAGTTTCAAACTAGTATGGAAGTCCTTAGGCAAATGACTAAAATGTGAATGTTATACAACCTTTGGAAAAAATCTTAAAGCTTTAACATGAACTACAGAACACCAATTTGTTGTTTAAGTCAAACTATGTGCATTAGAATAGAACTTATGCAGAACAGAAACAATTTCATATATGATTACTGTAAGGAAGAAAGGATAGATCTGCTTTTCTGATAGCAAAAGTTAAGACCACATAAACAGTATTCTGTGCTGCTGTCATCAAAGATAACTGTTGAAACAAAGAGAAAAACTCCAGTGTCAGTGTAAATTCGATCGCAGGAAATACCGATTGAAGTGACACATTTGAACATGTTACAGGAAAAGAAATCCAGTGTTCGTAATTTCAAAATACAATATAGGCTTGCAAGCAAGCTATATATATATCAGAAGTTAAGTCTATAGGTATTATTTTCTTTTCAAGCGTTCTTAGTTTGGTTAGAGTTCACCAGTCCAGAAGCAAATCTCCAAAAATCCTAAAATCTGTTGATGGGGATGCAAATCCTTCTTCAAAACAAACAAACAAGCAACAACTACTTGCAATAGTATGTTTGCACATCTTCTTAATATGACAATGGAGATTATGGATCTCCCTGTTTTATGCCTATTTTTATAATGGTGAGAATGGATACCCCTGTTTTACACCTATTTTAGTTTTATGCCTTTTGGGATGTAATTATACAAAATGCTCAATGATTCGCTGACATGAATTAAAGCATAAGATTTTGTTAAGCCTAATTTGTTAATTAGAATTTCTTTAGATTTAATTTGTTATGCTGTCTACATTTGTAATAGTTGGTTAGTCAGAGTCCATATAAATAGAAGGCAAGTAATAGAAAGTCATGAAAATTTAATGGGTAGCTCAAGTTATATTCATTCCGAGTTGTCTAAACTCTCTTTGATTTGTTAAGTGTTAGAAGTGTTTGATAACACTGCCTTTCTCTACTGTTTTTTATCAATGTAACAAAATAGTCAATTTTGTAAAAATCGACCTATATCCATTCAAAATGACAATGTTACCGGTTTTGAATTTTTATGAAATTTGTCACAGCTATAGAGGATATTATGTAGCAAATTTTCAAGATAGTATGAAATCTTGACAAAGGCTATAACATATTAATTTTGAAAGTTTGATTTTGATATTTTTTTTCATTTTTTGGTAAAAAATTCAGATTTTTTATAATCAATTTATCAGAAAATGTTAACTAATTAAATATAAATGTTTTGCGGTACCAATAGAATTACTATGGTGTTCACCATTCAGCACGGCGCAAAAATCTTAAAACTAAATTAAACTTAAGATGTATGACATACTTATTTGGAGACAGGTATCAGCTCATGGGGGGAATGAGTCAAGTTTGCGTCCTGAGTCCAACTTTTTATTATATAATTTAATAAGCACATTTTCATAGGTTGCATATGCCTAGTTATTATTATACAAAGTTTCTGAAAAATCCAAGCGTGGGCAGAAATGAAAGATGCCCTTTCTGCTCAAAACATAGATTGTGGGTACTCGTTAGAACCGCCTCGTCGATGCGGTTCCAATGAGTACCCACAATCTATGTTTTTGAGCAGAAATAAAAAAAAATAATGTATACCCCTGTAAACCCCAGTTTTACTATATAAAAGTGGGGTTTAAGGGGGTCAAAATTATATAGGTATGTTTTCGTGATGACTTTAATTCCTGATTCTGTTTTATCCTACAATTTGAAAATGTCCATTTGTTATCTGCAGGTGCATCACAAAACTGATCGTCGGTTAGTAAACAGCGTTAGCCATGGTTCTGTGACGTCTTATTTGAATATTACGAAAACGCGCCTATTCAAATATATAGAAAATTTCACCTCCAAAAAAACTGAAAATTTAGAGATAAAAAACTCTGATATTTTTCATATTTCTGCTCAAAACATAGATTGTGGGTCCTCGATAGAACCGCCTCAGCGAGGCGGTTCTAACGAGTACCCACAATCTATGTTTTGAGCCTGAGGCGGTTCTAACGAGTACCCACAATCTATGTTTTGAGCAAACATAGATTGTGGGTACTCGTTAGAACCGCCTCAGCGAGGCGGTTCTAACGAGTACCCACAATCTATGTTTTAAGCAGAAATAAGAAAAATAATTTATACCCCTGTAAACCCCAGTTTTACTATATAAAAGTGGGGTTTAAGGGGGTCAAAACTATATAGGCGTGTTTTCGTGATGATCTACACTACGTGCTCAGGCCTGTTTGTTTCAATACTTAGGGTATATACGTTAATATCTACGTAATCGGTTAATGGAACACGTCAAGCGAAAACGTGCCTTCGATCATGAGCAGAATGCGCGAATCAGATCATCAAGTGCATGCTTAAAGTATCATACGGGCGTTTGTTTTCCATCCATACAGTCTGTAGTGTCGATTATTCTATTAGCTGAGAGTGAAGACCCTGATCAGATTGCGTATCTGCGCAGTCTAATCTGGGCTTTCGCTGTCCGCCAATGACCCAAAGGCATATTTTTGCTTGGCGGGGTTTAAATACACCTTCAATGGCCAGTGATATTTTTCAACCAACAAACAGAGGTATTGGATCCATATCTTTCGAACAAGTATAAATTATTTCATGAAATTTCGCATTGTACAAGCAACATCATAGCACTTGTTTGGTAGAATAAAATACAAGTCAAAACAGATCGCCTTTCGAAACAAAGAACACATAAAATCTTGAAAATCGGAGACTCGGTTTGATTAAGTCTCTTCATATGCAACACTGTAGTTTGCGAGACTGCATACGCCCCCTCTAGCGCCTGGTTCTGCCGAACCCGGATATACCCTGCCTTTGCAAACAGATTAGATCCAGATCCGTGACATACACGCCTAGTAGTAAACGATGAGAAGTAACACCCACCGGGTCTGTTGACAATTTGGACAGTATATATGGACTGCGCCCTGAGAAAACGTGTCTTCGGGTATATGCGGACAGCCAAAGCTCAGATCAGACTGCTAGTCTAATCGGGACCTTCTCTGTCATCGAACAGAATCAACAGAATCATTGGCGCCTACAGAATATCAATGCAGAGCAAAGGCCCTGATGAGACTTTGCGCATTCGCTGGATGATCTACATCTGAGCAGTTTGCACATGGTCAAATGCACTTTTTCAATGGTCAAATGAAGCGGCCTGTATAATGCAGCTAAATGTATACTTACCGCCTTAGTGAAACACTCCATCAATCCAGTTTGTTCAATTGCACTGGTTTCTATATATGCTACAGCACCCATCAACTTCGCCAAAGCTTCGGCTTCGGCAGTGGAAACCGCATCACTAGAAGACTCATCTTCTGTCTGTAACCAGTTATCTGCAGTTGGAAGGAAATAAGTGTCGTATTAACTCCATGTATTCAGACACCATAACTCCTTATCATAATTTTACTAAAATTTGCAGTATAGCCGAGCTTCAATGACGTCTTTGTGATCATGGAAAATTGTTCTAGACATCGATAGCTCAGACACATTAAGCCGTTCAACCCAGAGTTTCTGATTCAGAAATGGATCCTTCCGTCTTTTAAATTTGGCCACACCCATTATTACAAATAGGTTGCAAAAGTAAACTTAAAACAAGAGAAAAGTCCAGGGAGTGCCACAAAACAAACAAAGGTAAGAGAAAAGTCCAGGGAGTGCCACAATCACAAACAGCAGCCCTTCCCAGACACCAAGAGGAAGAGGAAACAAGCACAACTCGAACAAACGTACGAAAAACACTACGCTTAGCTCTCTCTTCCCCAAGCGAGGTAATCGCAATGCTGAAAGGAAAACACGAGAACGAAATAACACAAGGTAAGGCATAAAAGAACCGCCTCGTAGAATAAACTACAAAGCAACAAAGAGTAAGACTAACACCGGGACCACCGCCTCAGAACGGTCAGTAGAGTAAACCACCGGGGCGTGGGGGGGGGGGGGGTGCGGGTTAAAGCACTTTTACAGCTAGCCAACTTCACGCTGGGTCCCGATGCTACTCTTAATACAGAAATATACATAAAAATTCGGTTCGCATAAAGGCTCCCAACTCAGTTAATGCATCAAAGCGAAAACATAAAAAGCAAATTAATCACTATAATAAATAAAAACGAGTACTCATGGCTAATTCTACTGTGTGCCAGAGTAAATGAAAACCAGTAATTGAACCACGGCGGGCCAAGCAAACGACATATCGTCAAGCCCCAACCCACTGGTTAAAGTTTTACGAAGAGGCCGGTCATTGAGTCTGAGGCCCAAACCGCTGTCGTGCAATTTAAGAGTGAAGCAAAGCCATCAACAATGATTGAGATGACAACTAGGCATGCAGTCTGCCGCATAATATCCAGGCTATATCCAATTCTTTTATAACGATTAATAAGTTTTCTGAATTGCTCCGAAAAGTTAGATTTTCCTACAATTTTTCTAAATCCGTACACTAAGTCACAGTAAATTTCTGGTAAATTCTAAAGCCACATGCCTTCCTAAACACCAAGAGGAAGAGAAAACAGACAAAACCAAACAAGCGCAAATCGAATAAACGTACGAAAAGCACTAAGAGTAGCTCTCGTTCCCGTAAACCATGTAATCGCAATGCTAAAAGGACTGAAAAACGCAGGATTAAAATAAACCAAGTCGCTTTATAGAATTAACCTCAAAGCAACAAAGAGTAAGAGTAACACCGGGACCATTGCCTTAGAACGGTCAGTAGAATAAACCACCGTGGAGTTTAAATTCTTTTACAGCTAGCCAACTTCACCCTTGGTCCCGATGTCACTCTTAATCACAACTAGTAGAACAGAAAACCAAATGGGCAGCTGTTGAAGGTAGCATCATAACACAACTAGTAAAACAGACAGCAACGTGGGCAGCTATTGAAGCCGGTGACCACAATTCTAGCATCACAATACATATTTCAAAAACGAGCCCGAATCACAGTAAATGAGCCATCGTTGTTCGTGTCATTGTTCAAAGTTTTATTGTAGTTCATTTTACTATCTGTATAGTGTATGTGCTTTGAGGCAGTTCTAACGAGTACCCATAATCTATGTTTTGAGCAGAAATATGAAAAATATCAAAGTTTTTTATCCGAAAATTTTCCGTTTTTTATTTGAATAGGCGTGTTTTCGTAATGCCTCCCGAGGCACCGAAAGAAGGGGAGATGAAGAATAAATAATGACAAAACAAACCCCAACTATGAAACAGTTGACGAACAAAGAATGAAGAACAACAATGGAGGAACTAACTACCTTGGAATGGTCAGTAGGAAAATTACTGAGGGCTTAAATTACTTACTTTTACTCGCGCGAAACCACACCATCACGAAAACACGCCTATATAATTTTGATCCTATTAAACCCCACTTTAATATAGTAATATATAGTAAAACTTGGGTTTACAGGGTAAATAATTTTCTTATTTCTGCTCAAAACATCAGACTCTAACAAGTTCCCAAAATCTATGTTTTGAGCAGAAGTATGAAAACTACCAGAATTTTTTTATCTGAAGTTTTTTTTTTCCGTTTTTGGTTGTAAACTTTTCAATTTATTTGAGTAGGCGTGTTTTCGTACTGTTACTGAGGGCTTAAATTACTTTTCATCGAGAGAAATCTCCTTTATAATTCTGGTGCAATTCCAAATTACAAACACATGTACGGCCCTCTTAGGGGAACCCGCCCGGACCGCGGACGACCATAGTACAACACACACAAAACACTTCGATGAAACAAAGGAAAGAGCCTAATGTCGATCCCAAGAATCAGATTAGCATGTGTCTCCTCGCAATCTTGTCAGAGTCGTCATTTTACCGTATATATAGTTCGTCTGTTATTACTGACAATGGCCAATCCTAATCAAAAGCGTGAAGTGTTATTGTTTGTTTTAGGGTGGCTGATGATTCCATATCTAAACTACCTGTCGCAGATAGACACAAGAGAGGTCTGAGGAAGAAAGCTCAGTTGATAATGCCCCAGCTCTGGCTTTCCGCTGAGCATGTTTCTGCTCGGCTTCGTTGATTCTGTTTGTTTCGTATTCACCAGCACCCCTTCTTATTTCTTATGAGGCCTCGCCACTTTGCCCGATGCTGTGCAATCTGTTCCCACGACTTTGTTGGTGTGTTAAATAGAAAGGAAGGCAATGATCAGGAACCGATACAATTATCCCACACCTCCCATCAGAGACATCAAAGGGAAAGAAACACAATCACGAAATAACTGGACCCTAATGGAAAAATCACTAGCAGAAAGCCAAACGGACAGTTACTTTCCCACAAAGTGGCCAAATGGCTATCCAAAACAAAAAGATATAAGCGACACACACATTCAAAGACGAACTATAACAAAAATAAACCATGACAGAAGAACCGGTTTGGAACGTGAAAAGTATTTCACTGGGGGGCTTAAATCGATTTTACGTGGCAACAATCCTCGCCCTTACTTCTGCCGCGGTTTAGACACATAATTTGTTCAGTTCGCATGAAGGCTTCCTAACCCATCAGTGCTACATCTCCGAGAACACAAAGATCAACAAATTACAGAGATGAAACAACGATGAGGACTTGACAGCACGGAACAACTGAAATGCTAGAGCAAAAGAAAACCAACAGTAAGACTCCGGTGGGCCCGACCAAAGATAGAGCATCAAGTACCAACCAACATTACCCAAAATTAAATTTCAAGTAAGCCTTTACGCTGGAACCATCATAGAATCTGAGGCCTAACCCACCGGTGTGCAGTTAAAGCGGGAAGCAAAGTTATTAACCGTGATTGGATTAACAACCATGCATGTCGTATAACATTTATGTTGTACCCAGTCTTTTTTATATCGAAGAATGTTTTTACGAAATTGGGTACTGAAGTCATTGCAAGCATGTATTTTTCTGAATTGATATACTAAGTCACCATAAAATTTGGGTGTCGATAGGTCTTGTTGCAGAAGAGATTTAAGTCCAACATTGAATTTAGAAACTAAATCGGAATGACGTCTATAAAACTAAGAAAAAGCTTTACGTAGTTTATGAGACCGATAACCCTGATTAAGAAGTTTAGCAGTTAGCAATTTATTACGAATGTTGAAGTCAGTTACATGACTAGACACTCTGGCAAATCGAATTAATTGTGAAATATAAACACCGTAGGATGCCGCACGAGGAACATCACCAGCCAAGAAAGAAAAATTTACAATCTGAAAATCAAAATCATCGCGTTTATGATAAATTTTGCTATAGAAGTTTAGAATTATTATTGCTTACATCTATATAATAAAGTGAAGAAACTATGATTAAAATTTATTTTTTATGCATTTATTAATTCCCCAGTTAGCAGAACATTACATGAGTGGGCAGTCCTCATGAGACATTACACTTGTATCGCATCCTCTGACCACCAGAAAATATCATGCTGAAAAGTTTTGAAACTACTGCAAAGCCTTGCTTAACTCTATTTGTCACAGGGAATGGATCAGAAAATTCGCCATCGTTTTTGACTCGTCGTGGAACTACTGCACTATTGCTATGTTACCATGGCAGGACAGCTAAACTTTGCCTTAGTTTACCAAAGTCCCTCACGACTGACTGTGTCAAATTCTTTGGAAACGTCGACAAAGGTCATGTAGAGGTCTATAGTTTGTTCCTGGCATTTCTTTTGCAGCTGTCTTGCTGTGAAGATTATGTCAGTTGTTCCGGTGTCCTTCCTGAATCCACATTGGCTTTCTGGAAGAAGCCCAAACTGCTCAAAGTGTTCATTCAGTCGATTCATTGACGGTTGGGAACTCATCAAGCAGCGGATTACATTTCCATCTGTGGTAGTCTTCTGATAGCTTTATTATTCATGATAGATGATGGCCGATTAGGGACACCGTCAGAGTTCATTTCATCTTTTCAAGATAGCTGTTTTGTTAGTTAGACGACTAGTTTTATCTACACTAAGGAGTTTGGTGGTTTCTGAGCTCTGGGTACATCAAGGGCATCAAAGAACTTATTCACATCCTTTCTCTCTGCAAAGGACTGGATTTCGTCAGCTGTTTTGCTCAGCCGGGAGTCTTGCATGTCTCTGAGCCTAGTCTGGACTGTCTTACATATTTTTGAATAGGCAGTCGTACTAGATACTAAGCATGTATCGCTGAAGTATGCCTTGTGTACGGCATATAGAGGCCTGGGCCCAGTTGTTCAAAGCGTCGTTAGCTTAACGAGCTCGTTAAGGGTCATTTCGTTAACTGTTTTAGCAGATTCAATATACAATATTCTGATATTTTTTGCTGAAAAAATGTGAGAAAAGCTACTCACATTTTTTCAGCAAAAAAATTCAGAATATTTGGGTATCACTCGATGTAAATTTTAACGAATCGTTAACTAACGACGTCGTTAGCTTAGAACAACTGGGCCCTGATCACAATTCAAGTGTACATAGTTCGTGAATTATTTTGCTAACAGCACAAACTGTCATGCAATTAACGTACGTACATTGACCGGACTGCCAAGTCTGTCTGTTCTTTATAATAACAGCAAAAACTCTGACTAGCGTGCGAGTACACATACAACGGTGTTCGTAGATTATTTTTGCGAACAACGCAGATTGTCAGTAATTAACATACGTAGAGTGATTAGACTGTGAGTAAGCACAGTCCGTCTGTTGTTCATGCAAACAATGAAAGCTATGAATATGAGAGTGCAAGAATGCATAAGCTGTAGACTGCTTAATATACGAACAATGATCAGACTGCGAGTTGCTTAGTTCGTAAAGTGTTTATTATAATAGCCCAGACGGATCAGACGGCGAGTATGCATAGTCGATAGATTTTTAAGACACTGATCAGACAGCTAGTGTGGCAGTACGAATAGATTATGGCTAGTATGTAGATTCTTACCTGCCTTCAATAATATATTGATCACTGCGTGTGAGCAGCCTGTGTTTCATTATTATTGCCAGTTAATATATTTAATATTATGTAAAATTACCTTTCTTACAGCCTATCAAAAGAAAAGGAACGTCATCTTTGTGTTGTTTAATCTCTTTGAGCCACTTTAGCCTAGCATTTATAAATGACGGCCTGGACCTCAAAGAAAAGCAGATAAGGAAACAGTCGGTCTGTGGGTAGGACAATGGACGAAGATTTGCATATTCTGCCTGAAACAGAACCAGCATGGTTGTTGTTACGTGTTCAATACCATATACAGTTTTAGCGTTTGCAATCTTTTGGCTAAATCATCACATGAAAATCAGCATTTGATTTTTTTTCAAATATTATTTGAATGAAATACAAGTTTTATTTACAGTTATAAAATTAATGCCACTAATTTTCATTTGATAATTTCATTTACAGTGCTTAAGCTTTAAATGTGTACGAGCATGAGATGGAACAGACAATGACATTTATTTCGTTAGAGCCTTTTTAAGATTTAAATCTAAGCACGGACAGCACTGGTAGGTCGATTGTCTCTGAGTGTGGACTGGGAAAATGGTACCTTAACTTCATGTTATTTAAGCAAACAGTGCAGGACCTAGCTCTGCAGTGTTTGCCAATGTCCCGGTCAAGGTTTTACAGATAACCCTCTTTACACGGCACTCTGGGTATACACATACATATAGTATGTACAAATATTATGGCTCATCTTGATGAACACAAGTTTCTATCAGACAGGCAATATGCTTTCAGGAAGAACCATAGTTTTGAAACTCTATTGATTACAGTTATAAACGGTTTGCTAAATTTTTGGATGCAGGAGGCCAACATTCATATTGGACTTCGAGAAGGCTTTTGACACTCCTCTTCATGAGCTTCTGAAATGCAAAATCCAGTGATATGGCATAAGTGGAAAAAACTTAAGTATCAAGTGATTCATTTCTGTGCAACAGGCAACAAAGAGTTGTAGTGAATGTGCAACACCGTAATGGGCACCTGTTTTGTCTGGTATGCCGTTGGGCACTGTTCTCGGTCCACTGTTTTTTTTTTTTTTTTTTTTTTTTTTTTGTTTTGTTTTTTTTTTTGTTGTTGTTGTTTTTTTTTTTGTTTGTTTGTTTTTTTTTTTTGTATATAAATGACATTATGGTTGGAATAGAATCTGAGATTCGTCTGTCCGCTCATGACTGTGTCTGCTATCGTCAGATTGGCAGCATTGAAGACGTATCGAAACTCAAAAAGTTTATTGATCAACTGGGCAAATAGTCCTAGATATGTGGTATGAGATTTCAGCCCCGGACATGTAACATTATGCAGCTTACTAGGAAGCGGATCAAAACAGATCAATGCAATTTACTCCTTTAAGGAACAGTCCTCGAAAATGTGGATAATATTAAATACCTCGGTGTGACAATTTCTAAGGATTTGAAATGGAATACTCGTGTATGTACTGTTTGCACAAAAGCAAACAGAACTTTTGATTTCTTAAAATATAACCTATCGTCATGCCCCAAGGATGTTAAGGAAATGGCAAACAAGGGGCTGGTGCGACCAATCCTCGAGTATGCTAGCCCTGTATGGGACCCATATGGATGAGTAGTCCAAGAAGAATTAGAAAAGGTTCAGAATCGTGAAGCTAGGTTTGTGACTGGAAACTACAACTTCGAAACTGGAAGTATGACTAGAATTCTTGAAACATTAGGATGGGAGTCTCTTCACAAGAGACACAAAGAAGTGAACCCATATTGCTATTCAAAAGGTATGAAAGGTAGAGCTAGTATACCTTGTGACGGACGACCTTCAACCCCCAAATAGGCGCAGTAGGAATCAGCATCCAATGGCATTTCAAGTGCCATATGCTAGAACTGACATTTACAAGTATAGTTTCTTCCCAGACACCATAAGGCATTGGAATGCACTCAGAATCAGAATCAGAATTTTACTGGTGATAGGTCTAATAAAATTCATTCACCAGGACTTGTGAAATGGGAAGTAAGTCCTTTGCTCTCAGTAGGAGGTAAACCTAGCCACACCGTCCTCTGCACCTTCAACAGAGGATATAATCGAATCTGGAAAGCATTCCAATCTCTGATTGTTTGAGGGAAGAATGGGCCCTTGTTAATGTCAGTTTCTGGAACGAGGGTCTGAAAAGTCAATGAGTGATGATTTCTACTGCGCCTAATTGGGGGGAGGGGGTGGGGTTAAGATCATCTGTTGGAATGCTAGCAGCAGCCTTTAGACCTTTTGTACAAAAGAATCTGTCTATTGTCTCTTCTCCTTTTCTTGAGAAACTCCCATTTTTGTTTTTCCAGTATTCCAGTCATACTCTCAGTTTCGAAACAGTAATTGCTAATAATTAACCTAGAAGTCCTATTCTGACTTTTTCGATTCCACTTGGATACATACGCTATTGACCGAATATGGAAATTCCTAGCATGCTTTTATAATAATAAAACTCCATCACTCTCTCGGCAAATTCAACTATGTGAACCGACAACAAATTAATGACGTATCATTTTTATTTTTTACTTTTTATTTATTTTATTATTATTTTTATTTTTATTTGCATGAACTGTTAAGGTCTATTTTTTCTGGTAAAGGCAAGAAATGTCGTCTGCTGACTTTCTTACCATGCATGCTGAATGTTAGTAATACTAATGAATAAACAAAACTACAACACATTCTGATATGATAACAAACTAAACTTAGGTTTAAACTTGCCTTTCCTGTATTGTCCCAAATTGTAAGATCAACGACAACACCGTCGACGACGAGATTCGTCCAGCAACAGTTCAGTACTGTCGGTCTGTACTCCTTAAACACATAGTTACCAGTGAATGAGACGAGTAACAATGTTTTGCCGACAAAAGTGTCACCAACCACTCCAAGGGTCACCGTTTCCATAGCAACATCGACGACATAGGTAATACTGAAGAAACTGCAAAGTATCAAAAAATAAAAATAAAATAAAATAAATAAATAAATAAATAAATAAAGAAAGAAAAAAGAAAAAAAAAAGAAAACAATCGAAATAAATGCCATTACTCTTTTAAGGGCTGGTTACATATTAGTGAAGTACACCCTATTTCGTCTGAGGGGAATTGATACATCTTTGGTCATATGCCGCATGTGGCCTGTCGCATGTGTCTGATTGTCGCATGTGGCCTGTCGCATGTGTCTGATTGTCGCATGTGGCCTGTCGCCGCAGGCCCAAGGCCTGCTCGAGCCAGGTCTATGGTACAACACACGTTTCGTTGCCGTCAGACCAAATCGGAAATAAATATTTTGTTTGCAGTTTGTTGGTTTCTTAATTAATGCGGCAGATCTAGATGTATTTGTCGGGAAAACTGGGAAAATCCGGTACCAGAATCCGGTACCAATATTTGAACGGTATAGCTTAGGTCTTACCGAGTCTCCGATTTTCGCGATTTTGTGTTCTTTGTTTTCAAAGACAGTCCTTTTTGACTTTTATTTTACACATTTTGCATAAAACATAGTGCATTGCGAGCTCGCCTATAGGCATTGCCTACGTTCATATTATGATATAATAATAAACGACCTTTTATTGGCTCGGGTGTGCTTCCAGCCTAATCAATATTTTGTGTTATTACCCAACCTACTATATACAGCTCAATAAAAGTTTAGTCTATTTTGTCTGTTTACTATTTAATTGGCGCCCGCCGGAGCTACGTCAACGAAAGCACGCGATGTTGACGTCACCGTCCAATAGTTTTGACTATACCTCAGTTGATGACGTCACCCATTAACGCAAAAAAAAAAAAACGCTGGGCAACAGTTTTGACTATACCACGGTTGGTGACGTAAACTTCACGGGAATGACGTTGTCGTGCTGACATCGCGTGGTAATTAAAACATAGCTCATTGGCTAGATCAATAATGCTTTTACATTAGTTGGTTAATAAAACAGTTAATTCATGGCTGTTTTGGTGGAATAGTCAAAATTACTGCCCTCGGTGCCTTGGACAGCGTCTGGCCTCGCGCAATAGTGCATCGAGCTGTCCACAGCACCTTGGGCAGTAGTTTTGACTATTTCACAAACAGGCACGAAATAGCTATATAATATTGACTAGCTTGCACGAGAAAAATGACTTCATTCGCGTTCAAGCCAGTAAATATCAAGTTTTGATGACATCGCTGGTAGTGAAGCCGATGTCTACACGCGTTTTTTTTTTTTTTTTTTTTTTTGTATTAATGGGGTCTGGTGTTGACTGTTATTGCCACATTAATCACGAAAAAAGACAAAGTATATAAAACAATTATTGACTGTTGAGTTATTGGATATGACGTTGTTATCCACCATTGAAAACCACTATTGACTCCGGCTATCGCCTCGGTCAATGTTGATATTCTCTGGTGGATATCACGTCATATCCAATACCTCAATAGCCAATAATTGTATAACCTTTAATAAAAAAGGATTTTTTTTTTTGTTTTTTTTTTTGTTTTTTGTTTTTGTTTTTTTTTTTTTGAGAGCACCTGTAAATGTACCCAGCTAGCATTCTTTATAAATCTACAGACGGGCCGATAACGGACCGCTATAGATTTACGTAGAATGCTTACTGGGATATATTTCATTTTTCTAAACTTAAGGTTTTAACTACAAGGGACAGAACTTCCAACATATACCAACATACGTTGTGTCGAATGCAAAATATCGGAGACAGCTTTCAGGTGTAACCATTCACCTTAGTTTCACTTACGACCCACTGTATGTAAAACCCTCATATTTGTTTATATATTCGAACAGCAAAGTCTAAGGCCAGGAGTATATCTGCCCCAGAATGCCAGGGCATTTACAGTCCGCTGAATTAAGATCTGACTAAACTCTGACCTCGCGGTCTGTAATAAGTTAGTAATAAAATAAGTACGATCTATACATGCGGTCATCCCTGTTCGCATGCTTTAAAGCCTTCAATTTCTCCAATTCGAATAGTATGATTCATTAAACTTTTTATGCCTAGTGGACTCTTCTACCATATCTCTTTGGACTGGCCCATTTCGAATATAAGGAGTGTCTCGTTACTTTTTTATTATAACCATGTTTAATAGAAATTCGTTCAGCGGCGTCTGATCTGGGTCTGCACTGTTTCCCAATGTCCCTTTCATGGGAAGCCACATCATGAAAACATACCTATATAATTTTGACCCCTTAAACCCCACTTTTATATAGTAAAACTGGGGTTTACAGGGGTATACATTATTTTTCTTACTTGTGCTCAAAAACATAGATTGTGGGTACTCGTTAGAACCGCCTCGCCGAGGGGGTTCTAACGAGTATTCACAATCTATTTTTTGAGCAGAAATATGAAAAATATCGGAGTTTTTTACCTGAAAATTTTCGGTTTTTGGAGGTGAAATTTTCTATATATTTGAATAGGCGTGTTTTCGTAATGAGGCATAAATGGGTTAAATTTGTATAATATACAGCTAAAATAAGTGTGCATTTCTAGCATACATACGATAAAAGCACGAAAAGTGTCTTTGCAACGTCATACGGATAACGAAGACCGAGATTAGCCTGTGCAGTCTGATCTTCGAAGTCCGCTAACAGACTCAATGGACACTTTTGAATGCGTAGCTAAACATAAAAGGTCCTGATCAACTTACACGCGCGAGTACACTGGACTCATCACGAAAACATGCTTATATAATTTTGATCCCCTTAAACCCCACTTTTATATAGTAAAACTGGGGTTTACAAGGGTATACATTATTTTTCTTATTTCTGCCCAAAAACATAGATTGTGGGTACTCATTAGAACCGCCTTGTCAAGGCGGTTCTAATGAGTACCCACAATCTATGTTTTGAGCAGAAATATGAAAAATATCAGATTTTTTTTTATCTGAAAATTTTCAGTTTTGGGAGGTGTAATTTTCTATATATTTGAATAGACGTATTTTCGTAATGTGGGCATTTGCTGTGTGCATATGACAAAAAGACTCTTTCTTTCTTTCTATCTTTTGTTCGTTTGAGCATTTGATTATCCGTGTGTGTGTGTGTGTGTGTGTGTGTGTGTGTGTGTGTGTGTGTGTGTGTGTGTGTGTGTGTGTGTGTGTGTGTGTGTGTGTTTACATGATGCCCCTATTTTGTGTGATGAAAGTTGAACCAAATAAAGTAAAAAGTGTCATCCATTACGAAAATACGCCTATTCAAATATATTGAAAATTTTACAACCAAAAAACTGGCAAATTTTCAGATTAAAAAATCTAATATTTTTCATCTTTCTGTTCAAAACATAGATTGTGGGTACTCGTTAGAACCGCCTCGGTGAGGCGGTTCTAACGAGTATCCACAATTTATGTTTTTGAGCAGAAATAAGAAAAATAATGTATACCCCTGTTAACCCCAGTTTTACTATATAAAAGTTGGGTTTAAGGAGGTCAAAATTATATAGGCATGTTTTGGGATGGTTCACCCTGTAGACACGCTTTTACTTCGGTTTTGAAGAAACTTTATTGTTTAAGTCTTTCCCCGCCAGAGCTGATAAACTTTGCAAACAGTTATGACCCAGATCAGACCCGACAAAACGTCGGGCCTGATCTGGATCCAAACTCTTTGACATTTCGATGGAACTACTAAAATACTCTTTTTTTTTTTAAAAGTTAATTTAAAAAAAAAATCCACAAACGACAAAAAAAGCATGCAAAATTACCCAGCATGAGTTAAACGCACCTTTGGTACACAGAACGACCAAAATGACTTATCGCGTTGACCTTTCGATTATGGTATTCATACATGTAATATGTTTACTGCGTAAACAGGTATTATTTGTGAAAGAAAGTCTTAAGCTGTCCCAAGAGAAACGCAGGATTTTCTGACTGTCATGCCTAAATAGTATAGTGGACGATTTTTTATGAATATTATATGTAAAAATCTAAGCGACAGGTCAGTTTTATCCTAACACACTCAATTAGAAACTGTGTTACAGCGATTACCGTTGGACAGACAGGATGCCAGTTAGAAGTGACCTATGTATCATGTGTTCAGTTTTGTTCTTCATGATTCAAGAAAAAAAAAAAAAAAAAAAAAAAAAAAAAAAATAATATATATATATATATATATATATATATATATATATATATATATATATATATATATATATATATATATATATATATATATATATATATATATATATATATACATATATGTGTGTGTGTGTGTGTGTGTGTGTGTGTACTGACTGACTACATGTAACTGTGGTCATTGTCATACCCCAAAAAAACCTATGATATATGTCAAACTAATGTTATAAGTTCAACCTATGTCAACTTAACAAAACATTTAACAATATGTGTGCTCGGTAAAAAAAATTCAGCAGATGACATTTTGATTTTTTTTTTTTTTTTTTTTTTTTTTTTTTTTTTTTGATTTTTTTTCCCCCTTTTTTTTCTCTAGAAAATACGATTCGACATTTTAGAGTGTCAGATCCTATTTTCTGGGAAAAAATAGAACAAAAAAAAAAATATCAGTTTATCGTCTGCGGAATCTGCCCATAGCATGGTATTAACGTGTAAAACGCGTATTTTGTGTCGAAATGGAATGACTTTACTTTTACCAGTCGAAATAAAACTATTTCTACCTCATCACGAAAACATACCTATATAATTTTGACATAAACATATGTTGTGGGTACTCGTTAGAACCGCCTCGGCGAGGCGGTTCTAACGAGTACCCACAATTTATGTTTTGAGCAGAAATATGAAAAATATCAGTTTTTTTTATCTGAAAACTTAAAGATTTTGGTGGTGAAATTTTCAATATATTTGAATAGGCGTGTTTTCGTAATGTTACCCTACAGCAAAGGAGATTAGTAATGTAAACGGAATTATTTTGAAAATTAAAAGTTACTGTTGCAAAGTAATGATCCTACCTTTAACGAAACACCTCAAATATGTATATTCTAAATTATAGTTTTCAGCAAATTTCCGTCTTAAGTTCCTTGATAGGAGATAAAATATGTTTCCTTGTAAACAGTCTTTGTAAAAAAGTTTCCTTATAGATCTGGGTCAGGTAAACAAAAATTGTTACAATATGTGACCCTCTTTGCTACATTTAAACTCTAATAAATTTAATGAATCATGCACATCTTGGATAAGGGTATATGTATGAACTTTTCTAACATCTTGTTGACTTAATCCGGATGTGTGAGTTTGAATTGTCTGTGTAGATTTGTTATCTCTTTCCGATTTATGATAACGTGTCAATATCTAAAGCTTAGCACTCTGGGTAAAATGATCATCAGACGACATTTTGAAATACATGTATATATTTTTTCTTATTTTTCCAAGAAAACAGGTTTTGACATCTCATGCAAATTGTCTCCAATGGAGACAATTTGCATGAAATGTCAAATCCTTTTTTCTTAAAAAAAAAACAACAAAAAACATAAGAAAAACATAATCAATTTGTCGTCTGCTGAATTAGCCAAAAGAGTGGTAAAGGTGAACAATGCACCCTGCTTGAACCGCAACGACAAAAAATGTACCTTTGGACAAATGCGCCCAGTAAAGATTCAGATTAGCCAGCGCATTCGCGCAGTCTGAACAGAACCTTCATTCTGCGCAGTTTTGATTGCAAATTTTCTTGATGCGGACAACGAACGCGCAGGCTGATTTGAGTCGTCGTTTGGCGCACATATAAGAAGATACGATTTCTCAGGTGGTGGCTCGTATTTGCGCTAAATATTGTGACGGAGAGGCCTGTGTAGACCGAGATCAGAGAACGGCGTCTGATCTAGGTCTGCACTGTGTACTATACAACCACTAATATTTTAGACATATCACAAGGCCTTTTTTTAAGCTTTAACGCATAGCACTCTGGGTAAAATTTTCGGCAGAAGACATATTGAAATATTTTTTTCTAAATTATTTTTCACAGAAAACAGGATTTGACATTTCTTGCAAATTGTCTCTAATGGAGACAATTTGCATGAAATGTCAAATCCTATTTTCTGTGAAAAATATCGCCATTTTTTTTTTTTTTTTTTTTTTTGTGTGTGTGTCTGCTGATTTAGCCCAGGGAGTGGTAAGGGTTAAGATAAGTATGATAAAGAGTTAAGGTGACCAAATATTTTGGGTACATACGGTTAGATGCGCAACACAAGAAAATAACCTTATTTTATACCCGGGAAAATGCGCAGGCACCACAGTGTCTACGTTACCAGTTTACAAAGTCAACGGATTTTGTAGAATATGTCTTCGAAAAGAAAAGACCCTGGCCAGAATGCATGACTGTGAGGGTTGTTTTAGCCTGGTTCCACGGCTATGAATCTACATCACGAAAACACGCCTATATAATTTTGACCCCCTTAAACCCCACTTTTATATAGTAAAACTGGGGTTTACAGGGGTATACATTATTTTTCTTATTTTTGCTTGAAAACATAGATTGTGGGTACTCGTTAGAACCGCCTCGCCGAGGCGGTTCTAACGAGTACCCACAATCTATATTGTGAGCAGAAATATGAAAAATATCAGAGTTTTTATCTGAAAAAATTCAGTTTTTGGAGATGAAAGTTTCTAAATATTCGAATAGGCGTGTTTTCATAATGAGTTTTAAATATAATTGTCCTGCGCAAAGTAGGAATTCTCTCCCCCTGCTGAGCAAAGTAAGATTTCTCATCTTGCGCAAGACAATGCCGGAATTGTCTTTGTGCAGAGTAAGAATCCGGACAAAGTAAGAATAATTCAGTATGGTGATCAACTCTTTAATATGACATTTTGTTTTGTTTTATTTTTTTTAATCGAGCTTATTATATTTTTGTTCCTTTATATTCCAAAAGAATTTCTGTGTCTGCAATCAAAAGTAATTGAATTATGACTCATCTTCCATCGCTGTTTGCTACTAGAAAATGGGGGATGTACATGGAAGAATGATAGAGCATTTTGTTGTGGTTGGGATTTTTCATTACGAAAACACGCCTATTCAAATATACTGAAAATTTCACCACCTAAATCTGAAACTTTTCAGATAAAAATTCTGATATTTTTTCATATTTCTGCTCAAAACATTGATTGTGGGTACTCGTTAGAACGGGTACCCACGATCTATGTTTTTGAGCAGCAATAAGAAAAAAATATTGTATACCCCATTTAAAACCCTGTTTTACTATATAAAAGTGGGGTTTAAGTGGATCAAAATTATAAAAGCGTGTTTTCGTGATCAGAGATAATAAGGATAGATTGTTATGAAGAAAAGTGGGCTTGAGAAATCCAAACAACTAGTATTTAGTAAAAAAAAAACAAAAAAACAAAAAAAAAAACCGACTTAAATTGCTAACTTCAACAATAACTTTATTTATTCACTTGCAAACTTTAGGGAAGGAGAAGGTGATAAAACGTATGATATATCAAAATCACTTGTCTGGTTTTATGAGGCGATCCTTGTTAAACTTTAAACTTATTGCGGTTAAGTAATATAATATGTTGTATGTAACATTTTACTCAGACTGCGCAGATGTGTAGGTTGATCTATAAGCATATCATCCGAAGCAAAGTTTGCGCATGACGCGAACTCAAAATAATATCTAGAGATATGGATGTAAATTCTAATCCGCATCATGCAGAAAAGTGTATCATTACAAAAACGTACCTATTCAAATATACTGAAAATTTTATCATCATAAAATTGAAAATTTTCAGATAAAAAATTCTGATATTTTTCATATTAGTATTCAAAATATAGATTGTAGGTACTCGTTAAAACCACCTCGACGAGGCGGTTCTAACAAGTACCCACAATCTATGTTTATGAGCAGAAATAAGAAAAATAATGTATACCCCTTTAAACCACAGTTTTACTATATAAAAGTGGGGTTTAAGGGGGTCAAAATTATATAGGCATGTTTTCGTGATGTAGGACATGTTCGACAAGAAAAGGCTAAGATTAGACAGAGCCTTCATGCAGTCTCATTAAAACCTCTGTTGTCAGTTGATATGTAATTTTCACTGCGACTTAGAGGAGAAAATGTTTCTGTTTCTTTTCTCTGGATATCTACATATTTTAAAATATCTACATTTTGCATGTCAAAGATATTTTTGTGCAGTAATTTACACTGCAGATTTAGAGAAGACTGTCTATTTCCTTTTCTTCAAATATCTCATTTACGTTTTGCATGTCAAAGATATTTTTGTGCAGTAATTTACACTGCAGATTTAGAGAAGAGTGTCTCTTTCCTTTTCTTCAAATATCTCCTTATTTACGTTTTGCATGTCTAAGATACTGTGTTTGTGCTGCGCGGCGGCCATAAAACTTGTCCGCATACACATATTTCATCACGAAAACATGCCTATATAATTTTGCCCCCCTTAAACCCCACTTTTATATAGTAAAATTGGGGTTTACAGTGGTATACATTATTTTTCTTATTTCTGCTCAAAACATAGATTGTGGATACTCGTTAGAACCGCCTCGGCGGTACCCACAATCTATGTTTTGAGCAGAAATATGAAAAATATCGGAGTTTCTTATCTGAAAATTTTCAGTTTTTTCAGATGAAATTTTCTATATATTGGAATAGGCGTGTTTTCGTAATGTGACTGTGTTATTATAGTTATGTCTTATTATATATTGTTATTTAAATCGCTTTGCGAATTGCCACTCCAAATGACACCCTTACTATACCTCACTGTGTACCTGAGTTCATATCCCCATGATTACAACCTCCTGTTTTATGCTTCTGTGGACTTGTTGTATAAAGAAGTTATGTGTTGTGAGCTCTTGATATTCTTCTTTCTCTGAGATACAACTTTTCAGCCCCTTTTACATGCCAAGTCACCTGATATGGATTACTTGTGTGAGGTCGGGCTCACCGTGATTCAACGACAATTTGTTTAGCATCGATCCCCCATGTTAATTTCGTGATAGCATCGAGGCGGGGCTTTTTCGTGATCATGTCCTGTCTGTTGTCTTACCGTTGTGTCCTGTCTGGCAGTTTGGTCATCTCGCTAGGGAATAGGGGGATGGTTGTTTTGATTTTCGTTGGTTTAAAATGTGTGTGCTGCGTTGTGCCTGTCGCTATTAGCTTACTTTTTTTTTTTTTTGGCCATTGGTAGGACATTTCCTTTAACTGAATTTCTTCATATACAGTCTGGCTGAGCTACTGGTGAGTTTGTCGACCCCAATAATTATATATAGTTGGAACTGTATTTGAAATAGAGGCAGGCTAATTGATGGCTGAATCCTAAAGGTTTTCTAGACCATTTGTACCGGATATAACTCATCCCAGCAGACACACAGTCTTGACACAACGTTGATTCAACGTCAAGACGTTGAATCGACGTTGTTTCAATGTTCCCAGCAGGCAAATAATGTTGAAACAACGTAGATTCAAGACATTGAATCAGTGTTGAGTCGACCTTGTTTCGACGGTGTGTGCCCGCTCGAACATGTGGTCGAGTACATCGTGCTTTCACTAATGTTTTTTTTTCCTTTTGTTTTTCCGTCTTTCAGTTTGTAGTCGTGTCCTCGCTTTGTGATGGTGTTAAAAGTTGATTTATTATCATGTTGTCTGTATTGATCCACTGCTGAGTTAGGGGACTTCACAGACATAATCATAGTTCTGGATACGACGCTTTATTTTCAGCCGAAAAGTACTGATATTTTTCTGATTTCTCGGCGAAAACACATGTTGTGAGGACTCATAAGAAATGCCTCTCGACACTTTCTTTCCATGTGTGCATGTGCGTTATTTGCTCTCAAGAGTCATCCTTTTAGAGGTCGACCATGACATAAATGAAAATTTTAAGTCTTTGCGGTTCAGCTGAGCCCTACGAACCTCCTCTGAATCAGCAACCCCACCCCACCCCACCCCCTATATATGCACTACTTAAACTGGAAGTCTATCAGTCACTAATCAGATTAATGGGGAATGAACCCATTTTTAGAGGCAGCTCGTCATAATGGTAATTGCTCCCCTTCTAGTAAGAGTGTACTCGTAAACGTAACAATTTGCTCCAAAGGGGAGCAAATTCTTTCCCTCTAGTGTACACCCCTGTTCAGAATGGACTTGGTGTGCAGTAAACAGGAAGTCACAAGGGTTTTCTCCCTTGGCGGAAATGGCGGAAAACCAATCTAGTGTATCTAATCCCCTTAACAGGAAGTCTGAAGTATTTTGTTGATTCGATCGCAAAAGTATTTTGCGGTTTCGCAGATTAGCCATAACGTCAGAAAACGTACCTTCGGACATGTGCGACCAACGAAGATTCAGATCAGCCTGCGCATTCGCGCAGTCTGATCAGAATCTTTGCTGGGCGTATTTTGGATAACCAAGGATGCAAAGTTTCATCAGGCGGACAATGAAGACTCTGGTAAGACAGCGCAGATGCGCAGGCTTATTTGAGTCTAAAATATTGTGAAAAAGGGGAGAAATTGAGGAGCAATTTCTCCGCTTTTCCACAATATTTTATTACTTCGTTAGGAACACATGTCAAAGGCTACGTTTTTTCGCACCTTTGCCTATACGAGATAGGCTTTATGCCCATGAGAGAAACTTCTATATTACATGACCATGCCGGACCTAGGAACAATCCACTTAAAATGGATGAACAAGAAGCCATCATGTGCGTGCCAGTCCATGCAGGATAGGAAATTCTCACCCTCGGGGTAGGAATTTCAACCAGGGATTCGGTAAGCCTCGTTGAAATTCCTACCTCGAGGGTAAGATTTCCCTATCCTGCATGGACACTCATGATGGATTCTTATATTCTCACGTTGCAGCTCAGATTGTAAAATGTTCCCAAATATCAGCCTCGGAACCCAGGTTTACACAAAAGTTTTAGTGACCCTGGATACACTGAAGGTAATTTCGTCTTATCTACATTTATAATAAAGCGATCTGGGCCCATTTGTTTAAAACTTAATGAAGTTGTTAGCTAACGTGATGTAAACATTTCTATCTTCATATATGGCAAATACATTGATATTTATTGCTGCAAAAATGTTAGTAGCTGTTGCATTGCAAACTCTACTCACATTTTTGCAGCAAAATATCAATGTATTTGAAAATACCTTAGCTACAACAGTCAACAAGTTTTTCATTAACGAGCTCGTTAAGCTAATGATGCTTTGAAAAAACTGTGTTCTGAATAGTACCGATCAGTTCATGAAAAGGAATCAGTCATAACTGATAACTTGTGTCATGCCACCTCCAGGACTCATTATTGTTACTGTAACTTATTGTTCAAACACACTAAAATCGAATAGGGTAGAACTTCTACAAATTCAGTGTTTGAGTGTTCAAGATGCTAACAAAAGAGCAGACATATGAGGTCATTTTATCTAACTCATAACAAGAACACAAAACGACTTAACCCTAAAAACGCCAAGAAAACCTGCATCTGAAAATGTCGTCTGTTTATGTCATCTGCAATATATTCTTGCAAATTTTTCAAACCTATTTTTGCATACCGACACACAGTGTGGACCCAGATCAGACTGTTCCTAAAGGAGCAGTCTGATCTGGGTCCACACTGTTTGCAAAAATGACTTTTAAAATCACAAGCAGATGACAAAGCAGACGACAATTGTTGTGATTGGCAGTTTAAGGGTTAATGATTGCCTAAGTACCAAAGGGGCCCAAACGTAGTCTTCGTAGAACCTGACATCTGGATTTCGGAGGCTGCCTACTATTTGCCTACTAGTATGTACAAAGAACAAAACCACAAGCTGAGTTTAGGATTTATTGTTTTAGTATAAAATTAGTATAAAATACAATGATTTATGGCACGTCACAATAAAATATGTCTAAACAACTTCATGAATGGAATACTTCCCAAACTAAACAGCAATAAACCTTACTAATCTGTATACATAAACATGTGTAATACGGTACAATAAATAATCTATATAAACATAAATATAAATATATGTATAATTATGCCTGAGTCTCACGAAAGGGAGAAATCAGTGATAAAATATCATCACGAAAACATGCCTATATAATGTTGACCCCTATAAACCCCACTTTTAAATAGTAAAACTGGGGTTTACAGGGGTATACATTATTTTTCTTATTCCTGCTCAAAAACATAGATTGTGGGCACTTGTTAGAACTGCCTCATCGAGGCAATTCTAACAAGTACCCACAAACTATGTTTTGAGCAGAAATACGAAAAATATCAGAAATTTTTATCTGAAAAATTTTCATTTTTGGTGATAAAATTTTCATTATATTTGAATAGGCATGTTTTCATAATGTTAAACATTAAACTGATAAACGCTTAACATGCTGGTTATAAATTTCAGTAGACGACATTTTGAAATATTTTCTCATAAAAATAGTAAAACAGGTTTTTGTGATTTTATGTAAAATTGTCTCCTTAAGAGACAATTTGCATGCAATGTGAAAGCCTACTTTCTGGAAAACAGGTGATGATTTGCATGGAAATTCTTTGCATATAAAGAAGACCCTTTTTAGGCGGGACAAAACAATTTGTACAGACCTATCTCCCCAGAAAGGATGCCGATTCCCTTTAATGCGTGATTCTGTCCTGATGGAATTATTTAGTGCAAAAACCCTATTTTCTGGCTATAAAGTAAGAATGACATTTCAAAATGTTTTCTGGTCAAATATCTTACCCAGCATACTAAGCTTTTGAAATCAACAGTGAGATCTTGCCCTGAGGTTATAAACCTTTTTTCAAGCTCAACTCATCCGAGCATGAAATTTGTCTGCTGATAAATCTCAAATTATTAACAATTGCAAATTCTTTCTTGCCAAATATAGCTGAGCATGAAATTTCCTCTGCTAATAAATATGAAAATGCCAACAATAGTTGGCATTTTCATATTTATTAGCAGAGAAATTTTCATGCTTAGCTGAGTTGAGCATGAAAAAAGTTCTATAATCTCGAGGCCTGAAAGCAAATCTTCAGAATCATGTGTTCCGTGCCTAAACCAATCATTTGTTTTCGCACCATGCAAACGCGTGTCTTTGGGCGTGCGCGGCCAGCGAAGGCCCAGGCTAGTCTGATCAACGCCTTGCTGTCCGCTAACAAAATCATTGGACACTATAGAATGTATCGATGAAGAGCAAATGTCCGGTTGAAGATAGAAGTTACCAGTCAAAATGGATCTCGATGGGACAAGATCCTAAATACTAAAGCGTCATCCAAAACGGATAATTGAGTTATGTTACTAATTCTTATTTTGCAAATTCCTCGTATTATAGCTTTATGTTTTAAATTAAAAAGAACACAAACATCTTTAAATATCAGAAAAAAACATCAGGATATGCAATATAGCCTCATGCTACAAAACAATGTACAATACCTAAAAAACCATTTTATTTGTAAAATTTATCCAAAGCATTTGATAGATCAATCGCATACCTAGAAACATTTACCCCCATCCTCACCCCACCCCATACACACACAGAAACAATAACAATATTCCTTTATTTATTTCCCTGAAAATGTGTATATTTGAAATAGTTGAATGTTTCTAGATATACGCCTCTTTTGTATATCTCGATGCTTTCAAAGACAGGCGAATTAGCAGGTTGATCTGAATTCTCGCTGGGACGCACATGTTCGAAGGTACATTTTCTAACATTGCGGCTCATTTCCTAAATGATGATTACAAGATCCCCCTTTCTTTTACCCTGAAATCGCATCTCGAAGAGCGAAAGTGATATGGTTTAGCCCGCATAGAGTGTTTATGTTGGAATTTCAATTTTAATTTTCCCTGAACACATGGAATGCAATGTTCTGATGAGTCTTGCGGTGTGGGCGCGCATATTGGTTCCTGAGTTTTACCCATTGTAAGTAGTATGACGTCATTGATACGGCCATCTTGGATGGCGGATCGGATCTTTTCCAGAGCTTTGTCGAGGTAGTACTGTCCATGGTGGAATTCGATATCCATTCCTTTACTTATAAATAAGTAGAGGTGCTTGGTTCCTGAAGTAAACAAGATGAAACGAAATATTAATCAAATCATAAAACTGGTTTGGCGCATACAGCCTTCGTCTTTATTACTCATAGTTCTTAGATTTTTTTTCAATAAACAGAAATTGAGACAATTTGCATGGAATGTCACTCCTGTTTTCTGGGAAATGTTTAACCGTAATAAATGTATCTTCAATTTGTTCTTATTTCTCCACCGAGGAAAAATCATAGGTACTCAGCCTTTGATAGGTACCAACGTCAACGACATTTTTTTTTCTTTTTTGTGCAGAATGAGGAAAAAAATAACGAATATTTTGGGTTATAAAACTGATTTATCTAGAGCTATGGCTAATAAGTATATGTATTTACACAGACCTCTTAACGTACATATAATATATGTGCGGGTTTCGTTATCACATATCCGCACTCTCATGCCCAAGTAAACAGTGAATGCCCAGATCGCAAATCTCTCTTTATGTTCAGAATCTACGCTGTATGAAAACACAATCAACAGTTTTGCACATCATCAGGTATTTAAACGGATTTATTCAAAATATGATCAGGACTTACTGTGGATGAACATTTGGGGTAATTGCGATGTTTTGCGCAAAGCAGCGATGTATTAATTCTT